>JAEAOA010001004.1:605000-675000 GCA_016746295.1 Potamilus streckersoni | reverse complement strand
ATTCATTGACGACAAGGTTTAATACTTGCCATACAAATAGGAATAACTAGTAACCTCTCATGTACAAAATGTAATGATTTATATAATTTTACTATGATCAATTTTCATGATATCATCTGAAATCAGCTTGAAGGACATGTTTCCTTTTCCCTGTAAACCAAAAACCTCGCTGTAAACCAACTAATCTGAGGGATATAGTATCAGAAGCATGTGAAATATTTTTTTCTTAATATTAACTTCTAATCTTTAAGAGAGGATTTTGCAATTTATTCACATACATTTTTTTAATAAGGAATTTTTTGTTTATTTAATCACTCATGTAAAGTGTAAAAATAGAATAAATAAATTTCATGCATCTGAAGTTGACGGAGGGTGGTCATCCTGGAGCCATTGGTCATGTGGTGCATGCTCGGTAACCTGCTGCAACGGAACTAAGAGTTGCACTCGATCGAGGACCTGTACGAACCCTAGACCTCAATATGGAGGAGCTGACTGTAATGGTGCATTGGACGAAGAGACGTCTGATGATTGCTTCAACGATATTTGCCAAGGTAATTTCGATATTAATTTATTACAATAACACTACAAACGTAAATAACATCAATACCGATATGTATTATTTTTCTCATGTTTCTCGTACTAATGTTCTTTACATTTTACTCCTCCATGTATCTTTATTCTTGATATTTTATATGTTGGTACTCATGCCAAATATGCATACAAATACATTTGAAATACATATGTCTCCTTTTGTAGAATTTAAATACGAGCGAACTGGATTTTCCGGGAAGCGAAATACGTTCCACATATTGTGCGATACGCTCAAGTTAAGTTTGTAAAACACTTTATAGAACAGTTTCCTGATGACCAATTTGTAAGTGCCTTTGTGTATGAGGGTCATTTTTTCTAGTAGAATATCTGTCTTTCTCGTTCTGCATCCTACAATTCGCATAAAAAAGTTTTTATACATATTAGTATAACTAGTTATTAAATTGTTAATGAGCTATTCCATTCAGTTAGTTGTAAATCATTATTTAGTTGTTAAATAAAGCCAGTAACGTAAAATATGTTTCAAAACATAATGCGTACATATGGAATTAATCTCAATCGAAGCTCAACATACCTAAAAATAAATTAAAATAAATAAATATAGTATTAGTTATTAGATGGTCAAAGCTGAATCAATCATTTTTTACTAATGATTGTGTCAGTGTTTAAGTATTTTACCTTAGGCATGCAAGTACATTTTAGGCATGCAAGTACATTTTTACCAGTGTTGGACATCTTTCCAACTATTTTCTGGGATGGAAACGCATAAATCTATAAGAACATCTTACTGGAAAGTAAATTGAAAACGAAGAAATAATTACGAATGAAAGGATAATGGTACGTTTAATTGCCAGTTATCTAATATTTTCTCGTTTACACAGATAAACACAAGTATGTAATATAATGATGTAAATTTTTTTTAAACATTTTGAATTATGCCACAAAAATGAGACCATTTATTGTCAACATTTCATGATAGCAAATTTAATGATATAACAACATTCCTTATTGCATATCTACAGAGTATCAATAGACGAATATCAATAGACTGGTGTTATTTAATAACTTTACAAAATGACTATCCTGGATAATGCCATGACAATCAGAAACAAGCGTCACAACCTGAGTAAAGCACAATAATAATCTGATTGTAGTTTATAGAAGATACATGATGGACCGAAATATAATTGTACTGAATTGAATAGCTTTTGAGGAGGAAAAATATGAAATTACATGAAATAAACACTGACACTATCACATTATAGGGAACATTTATTTACATATTTGATTTTACACTCTTAAAGTCAAAGCCATTTGTGTTACAACAGTAACATAAGCATCTTTTTATTGTTAACGTTTAACAAGATGTACCACAGTGCTTTAGTACAGATGCCAATTAACATATTGTTTTTATGACGAAAGTAATAATTCCATGGTCACCAACGATATCAAGATAGTTAAACAGTGAGAAATGGAGAAGGAACACATATACTCGATTTAATTCACCCAATAGCTCTAAGATCCCGTGAACTTTACATGATCAATATATATTGATCTGATAAAACCAGATGCATAAATTATTTAGAACAAATTTGCATTTTAAACAGACCGCTCAAATGCCCAGTGATTACAACATCCGTCTCAAATGCTGGAGGTCGTGGGTTTCAAATCCCTGTCGAGTCATACCAAAAAACTAAACAAATGGTACTAACAGCTGCTCGCTAAGCGCTCATCATTAAGAGGTTAGTGTTAGGACTGGTCTGCCTAGTGTCAGTATAATGTGACTTAGTGGGACATCATGCTACATGTCTGCGTCATGATGCTCCAGTGTTAAACAACATTATACACTATCACACTGTAAACATAAGATAAGATATGATAAGATAAGATAAGAATTCTTTATTTCAGACTGCATAGTCAATACATCTAAATTGAAATACTGATATAGAGTAAAACATTGTAAACATAAAAGAACACACACACACACACACATATATATATATATATATATATATATATATATATATATATATATATATATATATATATATATATAAACACACATATATATATATATATATATACACACACAAATATATATATATATATATATATATATATATATATATATATATATATATATATATATATATACAACATATGTACAATTATTCAGTATTCAGTATAATAGCGACATGACTTACAATTGTCTAAAACTACTTTAAAATCCAAACCGCACACACACACACCACACACACATTTAAAACAACATGTGAAGTAACTGTTTCAGTCTCATCACCCTATTGGAAAAATGGCATTAGATCTAAAATAATTCATACATTTCAAAGCTTTAAAGAAGCCGTGCCTGACGAATAAAACAACTTGCTGTAGATGGGTCTTTTGTTGCTTTGCTTATGACACCTAAAGACAATAAAACAAGCTTAGTGTATTATTTTAATGATTTTATGCCGGTTGACATAACCAATAATGCAATGCAATTACACATGGCACAGCAACGACAAAACAGATGTAGCTAAATAATAGTTTTTATAAGTTTCCAGTATTAGCAGTGGGATACATACATTGTTGACACATTCTTATATGTACAATGCAACAATGTATCTCAGTATCTGTTACCAGTGTTGGACATCTTTCCAACTATTTTCTGGGATGGAAACGCATAAATCTATAAGAACATCTTACTAGAAAGTAAATTACAAACCAAAAAATAATTACGAATGAAAGGAAAATGGTATGTTTAAATGCCAGTTATTTAATGTTTTCTCGTTTACACAGATAAACACAAATATGTAATATAATGATGTAAAAAATTTTTAAACCTTTTGAATTATGCCACAAAAATGAGACCATTTATTGTCAACATTTCATGATAGCAAATTTAATGATATAACAACATTCCTTATTGCATATCTACAGAGTATCGAACCGAAATGAAGCAGTCAAGGTGAAAAGCACACTAAAGGACTAACCTACTTGGTTACTTGACAAAATATACATTGAGAAAGCTTACATATTAAATCAAACACGTTCAAAACATAACGAGAAGAATCATTGCTGTCCATTAAAGAGAGTAGATAGATTAACTTCAAAACGTATCACTGATGACAAATGGCAGTGTGGGATTATCGGTCTTAGCGGGCAGTGTGTATATCAACATCTGTTTGTGATATTTCTTACCAGTATTTGGGTAGTTAAAAAGATACCTAAATAGTGAAATCAGTGAACAAAATAAATGAGTATTATCAGGCTCAAAAACATCGTATCTACATGAAAATATATTTATTTGACGAAATTCATCATAAAATAGCAGCTGAATAATTTATTAGTATGTCTGTAAATACTTGAAGATTTTGTCACATTTTGACTGGACGCACCTGAAAGAACACAATACATATTTAATGAATGGTATGAAATAATACACATTGAACTGCTCATCGTGGCTTGTGGAGCTTGGCTAATTATGATACATTGCTATTTACATACAACTATAAATCAGGTAGTATTGATTGATGGAAACGTGTCGCTTGATTTAACGTATTCTGCGAGAGAATGAAGGTTATACAAATATGCAAATTTAAATAAAAGTATAAAGTCTGAGTAATATGGAATCTAGGTAAACAAGATCAATCACAAAGGTCTGCTTTTGACAGTATCAGACTCAGATATTGCTGTAATTTTAATGAGGCTGTTACCATTAGAATTAGGACAGCAAGGTTAAGATACAGATGGATATATTATGGCACCTATCCAAACAACACGTTGATAATTTGAAGTAAAATTTCACTATGCTGTTGGCGTTCACGGTGTAATGTCTAACCGAATGAACATATAGTAAGATTAGCGGATGGTGGGTGACAACATCAACTGATTAAACAACAATGAATTTGCTAAAGCTCAGATTAAAGCATGTATTGATATTGCAAAAAATATATTTTACAGACTGATAATGATATATGAAAGCTCATCAAGATGTTAATAAAACAAATAAGGGGGAAATATAGAGTAGCATTTATTTAGAGAATAATTATAAAGATAATGGCATTCCAACTGTCAGGATGTGGATGCTGTGCAGAACATGAAGATACCTCGCGTTAGATATATCCTGAACATACCTCAAAAGAGTTCTCGGAAATACTGCCTTTACACCACAAAAATGACATTTTTTGCCGGTTGACAAAACCTGACCATGAACAAAACAAGGAAGATTTGATATTTTGTACGATGGATGCAAGAGAAGAATTACTGTATTTCATTATTGAAACTATAGTGCATATTCTTTAATGCTGAGTTTATACAATGGATGAGTAATGCATGTAACAAAGCCATATTATAGGGAATACTTTTTTACAATCGCCTCTACTGGTAGATTTGTTCTTGACGCATGTATACCTCTAACTGAAAATGTTCAAACATCATGAACGGATGTTTATAATACCATCAAGCCCCTCGGGAAAATGGTCAAGACAACATTTTAGCATCGGTAATACTAACAATCCTGAGAGATCTAATTTTCTGATGTACTCTTGATTTTTCTCTTCAATGTGTGTTAGGTTTGTTTGATGTGCTGTATCAGAAATGGCTTTTTATGTATATGTGATCAGCTAAAATTACTTTCGTATTGCTCAGAATCTTAAACATACTACGACCCAACAATACCGTGGTCAAGATGAATGTAATATTCGCTAACACAACTCAAAATTACAACTCATTCCGAACAGCATTCTCACGATGCCCAAACCAACAGCAAAGTGTATAACCAGATATTTATACAGACATTTACATAATGTAATATTGTTCGTGGATTTTTAACCAAACAATCTATACAATATTCTTGTCCAAATAAATGGGGTAAACATAATCTATAATTATTGTTCCTAAGTATTAAACTCCATGATCGTACAGCAGATGCTTTTTAAGGCTACATTGTTTCATATAAGCTAGCGAGGTAACTAGTAACAATTAGTAAATGCCCATCTTTTTCTACGATAACTTTACATTTTCAGATTTGTGTAATATGTTCACATATTGCACGACTTATAACTACATGACGCGTGAGCCAAAAATAATATAGTGTATTAGGAACTAGTTTGTAAGCAACACATGCACACTCATGTTTTAGAAGTTTCAGAGTTAGCTTGATTAGATTAGTTTGTGAAAGAAATAAAACAAATGTTTCATCCACATTAAAATAGAGATAATATAATCCATCCATTCCTGATCAACTGTAAAAGTTTCTTCAAAGCACATTCATTCAAAGTAAAACCCTAAATTTCAATTTTAAGTGCACCAGTGTTAAATATTTCCGCCTAACATTTGATAAGTGAAAGAGGTTTGCTAGGCATATTTAATATAATCTTTCGGAACACATAGATGATATAAACATCTTAAATATGCCATATTGAGGTACGTTCTTTATTTGGAATTTGGACAAAGCCAGATACAAATAACAGTTATTTACACTTTAATAATTACGGTGCTTATTTCTCACTGATTTCATACAAAAGGTAATACACCGAAAAAAAAATTTAAACAAAGAACGACAAAATTATTAAAATATTAAGGCTTGGCAGACAAATTTTACTTTAAATTCGGTATTGTTGAACAGAGTAGAAATGACGCAAACTAACCATTTCAGACCTACCAAGTGATAGAGAATGAAACATAAATTAATGAATTCACAGAAATCGTACATCCAGAAGGTTAAAACCATTTTGCATTTCAAATATTGCAATTGACCGTCGTTGTGAAGCATTTAATGTCGTTATTTACTTGCCTTAATTACTAAGCCATCATCTCACTCGTGAATTATGACAAAACATTATATATACATATATATATATATATATATATATATATATATATATATATATATATATATATATATATATATATATATATATATATATATATATATATATAGTACCTTGCGATGGAAGCCAGTACTTCTTCCCAAATCCGTGTCCTGCGAGCTGTCCTAGTCACATCTACTTCCAGTGCGCATCCAACTCCGGGGTTGCCATTATGAAAGAATGTAACGCCACTCTAGGGCTCTTCTGGAATCCACAACAACTGACATGCAACTACAGAAGTTCAGTAAACTGCGCTGGAGGCGGAGACAGTCCAAGTAAGTGTACCGAATATTCAGAATCGCGACCATATGTGCATCTAGGAAGACATTCCACTCATTCTGTAGCAGCATAACAAGATAAGTTGCATCAGTGGAACATGAAGAAAATAATTATTGGTAAACTTTAATGTTCCAACATTTCTTTCATTCTAAAATAGAAATACATAATACGAAATTCTATGTTCATGAATTTCTGAAGAACAATTATATGTCTCTCACTTGGAAGACGGATTTTCAGGGGTAAATATCTTATATCGTTTATTTTTAATTTACAATAATTAATCACAGGAAAATCCCAATAAATGCAATCGATCTGACTGTAATGAACTAGTATGGAAAGAAGCACGTGGATTCAGTGTTGAGAGAAAGCGCATACTGTTTTTTGCTAGAAGAAAAAGTATAAAAAAGCAGAGAAAAAAGATGACATAATCAAATGATATTTTTTATTTTACAAGCAATCAAACATATACAACCGCCCTTTTCTTTGGTTAAAGTTTTACCGGAAATAGGAGGTGGGTTTCGACAACATTTTATGTATGTAGATGTGAAGATTGGAAGTTTAGTCCCGGATATGATTTGTACAGAGTTTACTATTAGGCACAGCTGCTGCTATGTTAGTGTATACTAAGGATGTACTGATGTCATATATAAGCGCAATATTACTTTAATATTGTTGTAACGATCAAGGCATCTTAAAACAGTACAGTTTAGCGATGATCTATTTGATAATTACCTTCTGAAATATGTCGTCATATGTGATTACATATTTTTTTGAAAAGGAAACATAACAGGAGGTTTTGTCCAACAAATAAGAATTTGTTTTATGTTTGAATTTCTGCGCGGTACATGAGTTTAACAAAGAAAGCATTTTTTATACCGGTAACATCAAAGCTATCATCACAATAATCAGTTAACTTTAACATAGTTGGGTTTTCAAATATATTGCCTGTTCTCCCCAGGATGTAACGATGGAGCTAAAATGGAAATTTCGGACGATTGTACAAAGTTCCTCATTTGTGCAACAGGCATCTGGCAAGAAATGACTTGCAGCACAGGTACTGTGTTCAATCCAATCAGTCAAATCTGTGACTGGCCAAAAAATGTTGTCAACTGTAGTAATTCCTCTGCCATTACTGCTAGAACTACTACAGCTTCTAATGGCGTCGGATCTGTGTGTAATTCGTTAGACTGTAAGTATACCTGGAAAATGTATATATGATTGATGTGGATTTTCTTTTACAGAAAATAGTATTTATTAATTTTTTATTGAAATTGGTGTATAAGTATGTTAAACACAGAAGAATTGTATCGATTAAATTATAAAGTTGTCAGGTTGGAATGAAACTTTATTACAGATTGTGAAATGGCAATATGATAAATTTTGCTGCAAATGATGTTTATAGATTGTTTTAATGGGATATTGCATCAAAGTCTATTTTCACTACGACCGTCGATATTTGTAGAAATGAATGAGATTTGCGGCATATTAAAAGAAACGTTGTAATATTTTGTTGATTTGATTTAAAAGTGTTCCCATCTTCAGTTATGTACTAGGATACAATTGTTATAGTCCTATGGTCTGAATATACGTAAATCTTACAAACCAAATAAGCTCAAAAAATAAAATATTAATATATTTCTCAAACTTACAGCTAAACTTTAAGAGTAACTAACAGTAACTTGAATTAAATCCCAAATAATCGGAATTTTCTGTTTCAAGTCGAGAATTATAGAATTTTCTATAATGAATTCAAATAGTCTTGAAAGTGATGATGAACCATTTGCCTTGATGTGTCATAATGATTTAATCCAGAATGTCTTTGAGTCGGTCCTCAAGAATATATTGTCATATGTCACACCTTATCATATTTGTATTCATTCTCTTGAATACAACTGTTTTGATTTCGTTGTCATCCTTATTTAGAATGATACCTACCACAATATTGTAAGGTAAATAAATACATTGTATTTTGGATCGTGACAAAAAAAGTTAAAAACTAAATAATCGTTTTCGTATCACACCGATAAATTATCCTAACTGTGCTTTTGTCATTTATAGGTGTGTGTGATCAGATTAGTCATGGATACATTGAGTATCCCGCCAATTGCACGAAATTTATCCAGTGTGCATGGAACAAGCCGTTCATTTTCTCTTGTGCGACTGGAACCTACTGGGATCAGAGTCAACTCACCTGTCGACATGGCACATGTTGAAGATTCAGACGTCACTGATAAATCCTAAAGTGTATTTTACAGATAATGAAGTTGCCTGTTGATGATATGGCAATTCAAAATATTCATGAACACCCAATCTTTACTCCATAATCTTTTCAAAAATAATCGATCCCAACAAATAGTGATACAAATTTAAATCATAGCTTGCGTGGATTTGCTTGCACTGTAATGACCTTTGCCCATTCTTTCCTGAATTTGCATGCACTTATAGCTTGATTTGTCAGACATACATTGAGTGTAAACTGAATTGCAGGCGTATTAACGATTTCAGAGTATGTGATTAAGTTTGCATGTGTATTTTAATTAATTTTTTCAACATATTAAATTTCCACACCTATTTCAAAATTTATTACGCCAAGTTCACACTTCCTGCTATATTAAACATTGGTAGGTGTTGTATATACCCCGAGAAGCAACGTATTAGGTTCCTTTAGTTTGATTTGATAATTGATAGCTTTGATAATTCTTTGCGAGTGTTGTCTGACATTTAGTATTATTATTATGTTTATTTTATTGCTTTCTGCTTTTATTTGGCCTGTTTCCTTTTTTGTTTCTATTCTGTGGTGTTTTACTTTTAATTCAAATATTCTCTCCAATAATTGCATACGTTAAAATTGCTAAGTTTCAAAATATTGTGTAACTTTGCTCATTGAATTTTTGGTCATCATGCACATGCATAGTTAATGCATCTTTTCACTTTCTATATTTAGTTTTTTACGTTAACTTTCGTTTGTTAATAGCCATTAACTGAGTTGGTAACAAGAGACACTAGTGGCAATGATATTTAGATCATTTATGTTTATAAGGTTTGCAACCATGTATACTAGTACCAGCTATATTGTTTTGTAACTGTAAATGTACCAGCCTGATAGCACACTGACCAGTATGTTTTAACACCGAATATTTAATAGCTAAATGAGGCAATTAGCTCTAGGAAACAATTCTGTTTATGCCAAATTTTTACCAAATTTCAATAGAATAAATAATAGAAAAAAAAACATTTAATAAAGACAAGATTCATTATATCTGTTTTAAATTTTTATTTTCGTTTTTTCACTAATACTATCATAATTCAGATTTCCTTGACTGTTCATGCACACTGGATCAATTTATAACGAAATCGAAATGTTTAATGACATATAGATAGATGAATGTAACATCAATACACTCTGAAGATACATTAAATCTTAAAGCAAAACAGGTACATTGCAAAAATCGGTTTTTAATCCTTCCGCCGTACGGTAAGGCTTTTATCGAAAGTATTTAGAAGCGAATTTACATATGCGTTTGAATACATATCATTACCATGAATGAAAAGATGTATTCAGACTTTTCACAGATAAATGCCTTTGCATAATTTAAGTACTATTTGACATGAACCTTATTTCCTGTTACTCCTCTTCATCAAACACAATTGTACCCTATATATATATATATATATATATATATATATATATATATATATATATATATATATATATATATATATATATATATATATATATATATATAAAACATATATATATATATATATATATATATATATATATATATATATATATATAATATGTTAGCGCTAATAGCAACTCTAAATGAAGAGATTAACAGTTGATATGGCATCATCTATTATTGTTTGATTTTTTTATGTAAATCACCGTTGCATTGTAGAAAAACATTTGGTATTTATGGATATTAAGGGACATTGCAGTGAATTGGGGAGTTCAGCGCAAGATAAGCCATAAATTGTCTTCCTAATTGTTGAGAAACGTATAATAAATGTTAAAGACATGTATATTTATTTGAAAATGCATGAAAACACCTACCAAACACATTAGTCAAAATATATTTATCACATGTTTACATGATCGTCGAGAACTAACTTAAGTAGCTGCATAGGTCTTAATATTTAATAATCAGCAAGCACGGGTGAGAGCATAAGTTGGGCAACGTATTTACCATGGTGGAGTAACATATTAAACCCATATTTAAAACTTAGAAGACTTTTCATAAATAAATTGTCAAGAAATGTATCATATATAAATATATATATAAAGAATACAAATCATATGGCGAATAACAACCCTTCAAGCGTACTAAATCCACCAAGAAATCACGTGTGTCAGGGATTAATTCAAATAGATGCAATAAACTGACGACGAACAGTACGAAACTAGTAACTAACTAGCCTAAGCGCTTTCGACTCTTAATGAGTCTTTTTCAAAGGCAAATACAAAACATATATACGACAAACAAATAAATACAAAAACGTTGTGTTTGTAAACCTCTACATGGCTGTCATCGCATGTGCTAAAACTATAAATACAACAAGCTTGTATAGACTAGTTGCGGAATCTGAAAACGGTGTATAATTCCCTAAAAGTCTACAAGCCAAAGCGACATCTATTTTTACTTTTTGTACATATGTAACGCAGATTATATCCCGGATATTTGATTCTATACCGGTTTTTCTTATAGTAAAAAATTGAAGGATAATAAGAAGATTTAGAAAATGTTAAATTCTACTGGTGCATAGTTTTCATTTTCTAGTCTTCTTGGTTTAGACCGCTTGGTTTCAATGTTCTAAGGCGGCGTATCCAGTATGATTCTTTTTCCTTCCTGTTTTCGGAACTCCAGCTATGGTTGTTAGCAATAGCGATAAGTATTATATCACTGAAAGTGTGGCCAGGGGAGGAGAAGTGTTCTGCGACCGGGCTTCTGTACAGACCTAAGCTTCTGTACAACCAAAGGACTGTTGTGAAGAAACTTCAATTGACGAAATTTCTTCTAAAAACAACCGTGAGAAGAAATATCGCCGCAAAAGGAAGAATCGCAAGCACTCTGTAACAAACACTAATGCAAATGTTACTAACACATTAGTCAACATCTCAAATTTAGAAATTACTGATGCAGAAATAAAACTTTTATCGAAAGGTTTGAGTTTCTGTCCCCGTCCAAAAACATACGACGGAGGGAAGCTTAAGAATGACACCGAAGAGTTCATCCGCCGACTAAGACTCAAAGCCCATTTTGCCTTGCATCCAACAAACAAATCAAAGGAAAATATAAGCTGCGACCAACCCACATTTAGAAAAAAATGTAGCTGGACCCCACCAAAATGTTCAATTTCGAATCTGGAAGCCTTTATCAACTCGGTTGAAAACGATACTTCCAGACATATCAATCATACTAACAAATATTCTAATTTGACAAAAGAAGAAAGAGATGCCCTGCACTCACTGAAAAGCAGAACAGACATAATAATTAAGCCTGCAGATAAGGGTTCCGCTGTTGTCGTTATGAATAGGGAAGACTACATTAGTGAAGCAAGTAGACAACTAAGTGACGCTAGGTTCTACCAAAAACTGGACCATGATCCAACGCTGGAATATGCAAAAATCATCACTAATGTTATTGACGAGGCGTACCAAAGCGGACACATAGACCAGCATAAGAAAAACTACTCAAGCCCAGAAAACCCAAGAGCAGGTAAATTTTATCTTCTACCCAAAATCCACAAACAAGGAAACCCTGGCAGACCTATAATCTCAGGTAACGGGCACCCCACAGAAAGGATATCAGAATATTTAGATCATTTTATGAGACCACATGTCCACAAATTACCATCATATCTTCAAGACACGACAGATTATCTCATAAAAAGCAAAGCTAGTGAACCATTACTGTCAGATACATTATTTGCTTCCTTAGACGTCACATCTTTGTACACCAACATACCGCACAACGAAGGGTTACAGATATGTAGCGAAGCATGGGAAACAAGAACTGTACACAATCTACCCACACACATCTTAGTCCAACTCCTTGAGCTTGTCCTAAAACTCAACAACTTTGAATTTAATGAAGAAAACTACCTACAAATCAATGGAACTGCAATGGGTACTAAAATGGCCCCTTCGTATGCTAACATTTTCATGGGAAAACTTGAGGGTCTGCTCTTAGCATCGGTTGAGCGTACACCATACCAGTGGGTACGCTTTATCGATGATATAGAAATGAAGTGGCAGTATGGAAGAGAAAGTCTGGATGACTTCATATCAAAGGCAAACAACTTCCATCCTTCAATAAAATTCACGGCAGAAATTTCCAACTCAAACCATGCTTTTATGGACACAACAACCAGACTGGTGGAAAACAAATTACACCACAGACATCTACTCGAAAGCAACCGACAAACACCAGTATCTCCTCCCAACCAGCTGTCATCCAAAACACTGCATTAAGAACATTCCATATAGCCAGGCACTGAGGATACGCAGAATTTGCTCCGACGATGAAAGATTCCTAGTAAGGTCTGAAGAGCTGGCTAAACACTTAATTTACCGAGGCTACGACAAAGACCTGATTGCATAGGCAATCTAAAGAGCCAAACAAACAAACCGTGATGACCTACTCAGATATGGACAGAAAGAAAAGGTGGATAGGATACCATTTATTCTGACTTATCACCCAGACAATCCCAAAGTAGGTAAAATCATCGCAAACCACTGGCCAACCGTGCAATCGTCAGACATACTAAACATAATACTTCCGAAGAAAACTGTAATAGCTTACCGAAGACCAAAAAAACCTAAAGGACATCCTAGTCAGGGCAAAGCTAACGAAAATCGCTAGTCAAAACCAACCTAGTTCATCTGGACCCTGTGGCAATAAAAGATGCAAAACCTGTCAAAAATATGATAGAGACCAAGACATTCACTAGCACAGTGACTAAAGAAAAACTAAACATACATGGTCCAAACAAAACATGCAAAACAGAGAATGTGATTTACCTCATCACGTGCAAGATCTGTGGCCTTCAGTAACTCGGAGAAACTGAAAAGCTACACAAAAGGGTAAACCTTCATATGATCTGATTGGATGACAAAAAAGCTGTACAGGAGCCCGGTCGCAGAACACTTCTCGTCCCCTGGCCACACTTTCAGTGATATAATACTTATCGCTATTGCTAACAACCACAGCTGGAGTTCCGAAAGCAGGAAGGAAAAGGAATCATACTGGATACGCCGCCTTAGAACATTGAAACCAAGCGGTCTAAAGCAAGAAGAGTAGAAAATGAAAACTACGCACTAGTAGAATTTAACATTTACTAAATCTTCTTATTATCCTTCAATTATTTACTATAAGAATAACCGGTATAGAATCAAATATTCGGGATATAATCTGCGTTACATATGTCCAAAAAGTAAAAATAGATGTCGCTTTGGCCTGTAGACTTTTAGGGAAGTATACATCGTTTTCAATTTCCGCAACTAGTCTATAAAAGCTGGTTGTATTTATAGTTTTAGCACATGTGAAGACAGCCATGTAGAGGTTTACGAACACAACGTGTTTGTGTTTATTTGTTTGTCGTATATATGTTTTGTATTTGCCTTTGAAAAAGACTCATTAAGAGTCGAAAGCGCTTAGGCTAGTTAGTTACTAGTTTCGTACTGTTCGTCGTCAGTTTATTGCATCTATTTGAATTAATCCCTGACACACGTGATCCCTTGGTGGATTTAGTACGCTTGAAAGGGTTGTTATTCGCCATATGATTTGTATTCTTTATATATATATATATATATATATATATATATATATATATATATATATATATATATATATATATAGCTAGAGGATAAATAACAACTGGGTGGATTTGAAAGTGTTTTTTATGAATGAATGCCTACGTCAGAGACTTTTTCCATCCTTCTTTGGGCATATGCGGTTAGTTGAGGGAGTTTAGGGGTTGGTAGCTACAGAAAAGGCGACGCCTGCTGTAACTCTGCAAACACGGGTTTGACTGTCGCTAGAATATGAATTGACGATGTGGATGAATTCAATGAATCACAAAAGACGCTTTCAACCAACCGAAGGAATGAACGTGGTATCGGCGATGTCTACAGGAAACGTGAGACAGTCGGTACTGAGAGTATCCTTCTGATCATGTATACAATTATCTAGGAATTATAAGGAGCCCTACAGTCAAGGGTCTATACAATTGTAAAGAATGGTATAGTAAACACAAGGTCGATTCTGATACGTCCCATCTTACAACTGAGTCCAAAGACTGAATTGGAATAGAAAATAAAACGCAACTGAAGAATGTTGATTTCGGCAGAAAGCAAATGTCTCAGCGTCAGTAAGCCAAGACAACAAAGAACCTTATTTTTACTGGCGACATAAGCTGTCGCACCCCAGCTGCCTTTGAATACCGCCGTTTTAGGTTTTGGAATTTTTTTTGATTTATAGCAGTCATAAGAGTCATACAAGTCATGTACATAGCTGGAGTCCTTGCAACATATAGCATGCAATTGACTGGACATAAATATATTTCGCCTTTAGATAGTAATAACAGGGGCAATAAAGTAAAGTTACTTCTTTGCATCTTGAATTTCCACAAAATGTACTTTCTTAGTTATTCATGCTAATCAGAATTACATGGGTTCCAGAAAGTAATCCACACCGCAAAATTATGTTGTAATTTCTACAATATTAATTACTGTCCAAAAGAGTATTTGCTAAACTCAGATACGAAATTAATTTGATATTTTCTAGGAAACAATATTTAATCATGAGTACGTTTGAAGAAATTATAAAGATGATTCATATTGTTACCGTCGTATTGTTCAAAACTATGGATAACAGAACAGAAACTCATGTACAGTCCCATGTACATCGTAGGGAAATGACCAAGGTAATAGATAAAGTACATTACAACTGGAAAAGCAAGAATAAGTTAGATCGGAAAAACTAAACAAAATCCATCCATTCCAGACCAACTAGAAAATTTGTTTCAGTGCGCTTGTATTGACAGTATGAATTAAAAGTTGAATTTTAAGCGGATAAAAACGAGATGTCATTTTGAAAAAAATGATTGTGCGCGCGATACAATACCAATTTCTAAGGTCGCTGGGTCGTAGTATGTGCGCTTGGATAATATTATTGTGCATTTGTTGAATTATGTAATTACTTGAAATCCAGTAAGACAATTAGTTACGCTGCGTCATGCAACGAGTTTTTAATATTCAGAATTATGGAGAAAAGTGAAATGATTATATTTTCAAAATGTTACTATTTTTATTGAGAAAACGCGAACTTGCTTTTCTTTTCTAAGCAATACTGCAGGACGTTAGGAGCGAATTATTGTTCAGAAACACTATTTCCTGTTTTCCCATTCAAATTCAGTAGTTTATAAATACTGAATAATTCATTCATAGTCAGACATACAAACACGTATGATAATCTAAGAAGTAATTGTACTTTTTCCTCCAATTGCATTTGTTGTGCATTGCTCTTAGATTTTTTCACGTGTGTACACACATATTATATCTTTTAAAAAGTTATAAATTACAAATAGAGCTAATTAGTAAAAGAATCCTGTTTTGCTTGTTGTAATTTGTCAGGAAAAGTTACATGCATTCCCTTTCGGACAAAAGAAAATGTGTTTTTGTCATACGATACGATAGATTTTAAGCGCGTTCAAGAACAATACAGTAAGCTTACTGTAAAGTTAAGGAGTTTGCATACATAAACGATAATGAAACCTCCGTATTTACTGAGCTGCTCAAATAATATTTTTGGACTGTTCTGAGACAACACCATCCTAATTCAACTGCAGGTATCTTGTTAACATGTTTTATGCAAATGGCATTTTGAAAAATGGAAATTATTTTTTTATGACTTCGCATGGAAGTTGATATGATAGTAGCCTATATGATTTTTAAATGACATTTATTATTCGTGGCTAAGATTTTATTGACGAAAACAAATAAAATAGTTATAGATAACACTTGTTTGTAAGCTCAAAGATATAATGACTAGATCAATGTAAGGCTCAATATTTTCGAAACTTATAATCATCATTATTTATTCTGTTCACCTGCCTGATTTATATCATTTAACTCATCATACCTCGTTGAATATCATAATAAATGTTGGAATTATATTAAACGGAAGATTACATTCTAACTTAAAATTAGCAATGATCAATAAAATGTTTTTATTTTAAATTGACGCCGATTCGAGCTCCAGAATGTTAACAAAATTCTTGACAGCTTCCTGTTTCTAATTTCTTCGCTATTTTGCCAATTATTAGACATTAACCTCACGAGTCATCAATATAAAGGAACCATATCACAAGTAGGTGATGTGTATATGATATCGGCCATTGAATGTACACAGTATCAAAATGTGACGATCACATTTTGATAAATCCGGATATTGTTTCTCGTGTAGCCATTTCTTGTATCGACCTTTCTGGTAGCCGAAGTGGTTATAAATTCCGCTTTGAATGCGGTAGATCGAGGGTTGGGCCCATGGCGGAGTCATGCCAAAGACTTATAAAAATGGTACAAGCAGCTGTCTCGCTTGGCGCGCAACATTAATAAATTAGCGTTAGGACTGGTCTGCGTGAAGTCAGAATAATATGACATGGTGTGACATGATGTCACATGTCTGAGGCCTGAGGCCTCAGTACTAGATATCATTATTAACTGCCACACTGCAGACATCGTAGCGACATGACTAAATTGTTATGGCTACGTCAAAAATCGAAATAAAATGTAGATAACACATACCTTATATCAATGGTATCTGATTTTATAAGCCATGGTAAAGGCTAATGATAAGTCGCAATCAATTAGTTGTTTTTATCATTCATCAACTATCAGCAGACTTGGATTGTTTTACATATTAGCTGATTCGAATACGAACAATGCAGTTGAGTCTAGTATTTCTAAGCTGATATCTATACAGAAATATGAGCCCTTGTGCTAGTGCGGTGTAATGGGACCATTCCATTAGGGTGGAACCCTTACACAAGTTTACAGTTACAGTGCATATAGTTCTTCATGTATCCTACTATTTTCAGATCGCAATAAATTATGTCTTGTTATATTAAACCCTTTAATCCCAATCTCTGTTTAAGGTATATCGAAACAACACTTGTCACAACTACTGAACCGTTAGTCCACGAGAGTTGTTTCTATTGTCGCCATGGAAATGAAATTGAAGCCGTAATGTTTTCAAATGAAACATATCTGACTATGTTTTATCAATGTGGATTGGATATTTTTGCGAAAATCTATTAATTATATGACTTTGCATGCATAATTTTATATGAAATGGCAGCAAAATAGTGAAATCATTGGAAAAAGTATCAAATTGATTACAATAGCAAACCTGTAAAACAAATGAATCATCTCGTGCTGAAGTTCATGCGCTTTTGAGGACTTGACTAGATAGTAACAAGGGGATATTATAACTATCGCCGTTTAATCTTAATTTTCAAGGTGAACGGTATGAAAATTTAACAGAACATTGCTTCTTCACTAGAGGTGAAAGACATGCTTTCACGTCTGCTTTAGCGAAAACATAATATAAAATGTACTTGATCAACAAATCGTAATAGTAGCTCCAAATCTCGGTTTATGCTCATGTTATTTACTCAGAGTAAAAAAGTGTGTGTGTGTGTGTGTTTGTGTATGTGTGTGTGTGTCATCAGGAAGTTTTAACACTTTTTCAGTCATATCGCTACAATGTCTGCAGCGAGGTTGTTTATAGTGATGTCTAGCACTGGGGTCGACCAGTCCTAACAATAACCTACTAACGTCTTAATACTGATCACCTAGCGAGACAGCTGTTAGCACCATTTTTTCTTTGGTATGGCTTGGCATGGGATTGATAAAGAGATTGAGAAATGGGTTTAGCTTTCCACAAAGGCATATGTTGTTTTAAAATACTTCGAATATTAAACTTAGTAAAAATAATATTCGTGTATTAGAGTATGTCTTCTTAAATCATATGGTGAAACTCATTTGAATGTGTTAAGGTAGCTTTATTAATTTTAAACTTAGATTGTAGAAAATGTTTTCTTCCTGATGACGACTGCAAGAAAAAAAACTGTTTTTTGAAAAGGAATTCACTCTGTATTTGGGTATATATTGTTAATTGTACGTGAAACTTTTATTTGGAGACTGATATATCTAACCTACGTAGATAATATAAAACGTCTTTAAAATATGGTATTTCAGTATTGGAAGTTTTTAGGTTATGTTTAATAGGTTAACCAGAAACAAAAAGGCAAACGATGTATGAAAATATGATGCAAACAACCAAGACGATATGCGACATAAAACCAGGGACTATTTTTTTTAGATCATTTTGATCTACCTAATACTTGAACATCTGATAAAACTCCATTTGTCGAAAAAGTTTTAACAATTCAGCTAAAACGTATCTTTACATACAGAGGTAAATGTCTTTAAATTGTTAATATATTTCATATTTAGACATATATAAATATTGGCTTTGATCTCATTGACAGTTAGTGTTTGAGGCAATATTTTAAGAGTGGATGGTAGGACCAGTTAATCCAACGTCATCTCATTTTAAAGAGAGAAAAATGAGAATGGTAGGGGGCCTAACTTGTAAGACCAGACATGATCAAGAAAGCAATTATTGTTTTGACAGAGGAATGAAAATAGCACACGAAATTATCCAGCCACATATTAAGTACGAGAATAAATGTTAAACCGCGACTACAGTTTGTGAATGTAGTGCCCTGGTTGAGTAAAATCGTATATCGCATTAGGTGACGATCATATACGGCTGCCATAAAAAAATAAAAGTGCACACTGCAAGGATGGACAAGGTAAAACCAAGATCGGATACAGATTTGTATGGATGAAATTTTTCTCTCTTGTTGCGCATGTTAGATGAATATACTTGTACATGTAGTTCTTCAACTTCAGGGTAGGTAATCGTAACATTTCAGATAACGGTATTAGATCACTAGTTACGTTACAGCCAGATGATCAGCTTACTGGTGGGGGATTTATAAAAAAACGAGAACTAACTATTGTGAGATACTTTTATTGGATAGAAAGTGGATTTCACTTTATTCCATTACACACTCCATAAACCTTATTTATTATATCATAGCTGAGAACAAACTATTTTCTTTTATTCTTATATCGTGTATATAATATCAATAAAATAGCATATGGAATCCTGGTGCGAGACCTATGTTATTAGGTGCAGTCTTGTTTAGGAAGTTGCCTAGTTTAGACGCACGAGACTCAAAAACGTGCATCGAATAAATTTATTTCAAGGCTAAACAATAAATATAACTAATGGATTTAAGCATATATGTTTGTGTAGCAAATTAATGCAAATATTCTTTACAATTTTAATATGTTAACATTATGTTCTATGGAAAATGAATTAGAAGTCGGATAAGTACACTAAAACGCTTTGATAATACGTAGAAATTTGAGTTAAATACGTGATTGTTTACTCAAAAATGTGATATTTGTTCATTCTAATTCCTATTTTAGCTTCATGTTTTCTAGGAAAATTACATTCCACAGATCTCTCAATACTTTTATTGAGCGTCTTTATTTACAATGTAATTGGAATAGTTCGCTGAGGGTACAAGATAAATTTTAAAACAAATAAACGTACGATGGCATCATATGTATTTAATAATAGTTTACATTGGATAAACGGTAGATAACAGAATTTTCGAAATTTTCTGAAACGTTTTTATTGAGGTCTTGCGATGCATTGAAACTATTGTGCAGAATTTGAAATTGCACTGGTAAAGCGTCAAAGATAGTCAAAGTTTGGGTTTTTATTGTATACATCCTTTAAATTTTCACAAGCGCATCCATAATCTAGCTGCAAGAATTTAGGGTAGGCAGAAAAGCAAACGAGAAAGGGTCGCCATTGTTTATGGACATCAACTGAGCATGTGAGAAGTGATAAAACTACAAAGAATTAAGTAAATCAACTCAGATTGATAAAAACTCCCTAAAGCTAAAGCATGTATCTATTTTTTGCAACTATCAATAAAGTTAATTTTATTACACTAAACGCGAAGCAGATATAGTCGATATTTATTCAACAAAATAAATATTGAGTTCGTGTCTCCTAAGCAAATGTCACTAGAAGGAAATATACAAAATGCATACCTATGCATTTCCCAATCTATGGAATTATGCGTTTGTTTATATGCTAACCTAATGTGTGTGTGTGTGTGTGAGTGAGAGATAGTGTGTGTGTGTGCTACAGAGAGAGAGATTCTAATATCACAAGGATGCACGCTCTGAAAAATTATCACTTAACTTACTTTTTTAAATATCTGGTCGAGTAATGGAATTAATAAAAATTAAAGAGAGCTTAACACTTATAGGGATATACGATTCCACCAGTTATTGTACGTGTTTTCAAAACGATTTTATTAATATGGTTACATACTGATTTAAAATCTACCGTTTCTCGATTACAAAAGTCCATTGGGTGACTTTCAGAAGTGTGTAGGTTACACTGGCTTTTAATGCTTTATTCGGCTTCACTGGCTTTTAATGCAGTCAGAACAAAGATATTGTATGAAATTGTTGCTATATGTATGGTTGTAAAACCTAGTGTAGTCGCAACGCTTTTAACCTACTTTTATTAGAAAGAGGTATGCATTATGAATATACATGGATTATCTACATCTTCGCCAACATACATTGCACAGAGATCATTGGATACTTTACCTACTGATATAAGTATGAACATTTTTTTTCCTGTAAAAACTTTGTAGATGGCTTGCAATCTATCATAATACAGCAGTCAAAATAAAACAGACTAGTTTTATTCTTGATATTTATAAACTGCTAGAGAAATTTGAACAAAACTAAGTTATCGATTCAGTTGCACTTCAATGGGGATTTTCAGTAAGAAAGTCCGTACCTCATCTGCAAATGCTTGAAACTGTAAACTAATTGAAGACATATCTCTTCATAAATTTCAAAAGCTATTGTTTGATGGTAAGTTGATCGCGTCTGTTATTTGGGAATTAGAGAATTCCCAGCCTCTCTTTCATTATGTATAGCTGTTGTCAAACTCGTAGCTAAACTGTTTTATCTCCGCAAGGAGGCTGCATGCATTCACTGTTAAACATTTTGCACGTGTCTTTGATCATTTCTTTTAGGTGTTAAGACCCTGTAGTTTATGTGTGTGTATGTTAAGAAATGAATTCTGTATAAATCTTTTATTTTATTAAATGTAATTATTAATATAATTATAGTAATATCAATCTAATATGTTGTTGAAAAACATCGTGTTTACTTGAGTCGTAAATGTGACTATTGTGAGCACATGCTGTGGATGATGGAAAATTCATTATAAGTAAATATTCAGGAATAACTAATGAAAACGATTGGCTGATAATTGGTCAGGCTTTCCTAATGTCCAGATGTATTACGAAATTGTATACGTCCTCCATGCGCGTATATTTCAAACAACGTATTAGCTTTGTTCATATACTGAGGCATTTTGTAAGACGTTCAGAGTCATGAACAGTCGCAGTCGCAGTCGTACAGTCAGAGTCGGAGTTTATATTAACATCTTAGAGTTACACAACTTCTATTACCTTAAAAAGTGTATTTTTGTGCTAGAAGAAGTTGTCTATTTTTAAGTCTACGTAGAACAACTTGTTTTGTTAGAGGAGCTAATTTTATTTCGTTTTTCTTTCTTCTGAA
The DNA here is from genome assembly GCA_016746295.1 of Potamilus streckersoni. NCBI lineage: Eukaryota > Metazoa > Mollusca > Bivalvia > Unionida > Unionidae > Potamilus > Potamilus streckersoni. The sequence goes on along the minus strand of JAEAOA010001004.1, from coordinate 652,539 downwards.
TAATTGTTGTCCTGGAGAACATCATTACTGATTTGGACAAAGATATTTTCCGAAAATATTCTAAATTGGAACGGAACAACATAAACCGTGCTTTATTATGTAAATTCTGGAATTTTCTGTTAGCCTTCGTCTGACGTGGTCATCCGCCATTTTGGACCGGAACTGAACTTCAGACTGTGTTTAGAACTTTCTACAGGACTTGTGTTTCTCTTTTGAACAAACAATTTGGACCATTTCCGTAAACTGTAAGTCTTGTTTAACATATTTACATTATGTCATGTTTTCTAGGAAAATAAAATAGTCTTGTTAAAATTTGCAAAGCTTGTTGTCTTCACTCTTTCTTTGTTACTTTGAACGATTCGATACGTAACACATATAAGCAGTTTTCTTACATTAGACCGTGGCATGTTTTAGTGCCATATGTATTGTTCAATTCGGTGTTTCTTGTTTACATGAATTTATTTATTGTCCGAAATTGGTTTTATTAATACTTTGTTGAAATTGGTCTGCTGAGATTTGCTAGTTACAATTATTGCTGTCCAGTTCCATTGTCTGTGCACCATACATGTTACTTCCATGTGGAAATGTTATATAAAGTAACATTTGATCCAGTGTTTTAATATTCCCGTTATTCATTTAAAATTTATGATCGGATCGTACTGATTCTAGCTTCTGGATTTTTATCATCTAGCTCCATTAGGATCTTCAAGGTGCAGAATAGTAAATGTTATTTCCATATTTACCGAACGATAAATTTGCAATGCTGGAACTGCAGCGGTAACTCAATATTGTTAACAATTGTATTTTGTTTAAACTATAGGATGTATGCTCGTCTTTTTACGTATTTGATGATTGATTGAACACATCTTGAAATGGAGGAAATACAGATTTTAATATCTGTGTGTGTGTATGTGTGTGTTAGGAAATTTAAACGCAATAGGGCGAAAACTGCACAGGTTCACATCGTGACTTGTACACAGGGTTACTTCCCTTCAATTGTTTACTCTAACTGTAACAACATTCGAATGACTTTGAGTGAGAAATTTTACATAAGCATAAAATATTTCATACCGAAAATAACGAACATACATTTGAATGTTGGTACATTCGGTAAATTTGTACACTAAAAAGAATGTCTAATTTCATTAATTTGTTGTTTATTTTTGTTTTTTTATGAAGATGCACTCAAAAAACAATATAATTATATTTGAAATGTATTAGTAAAAGGTAGGTTAGTTTTTGGATATTTGTGACTTCCTGATATTTAAAATCCACCGATTTATTGAAAGTCCACTACATTTGAGCATTTGAAATTTATGACTAATTGCTTTCATGATTTTCATGATTCTTACTATAAAAGATAATGAGAACAGTTATAAAGTTCCTGTGGTATTCATTCTTTTTGTCTTGTTTGCTAGTATATCGTCCTCTTATTTAGTAATTTAAGTGACATGTCAACCATTGCGAGTAAGCTACAATATTTATTGCAATTCCATAATTTCGCTCTTGGCAACATTATAACATGATGAAGCCGGATGGAATTAAGTCTAGCGAAGTTACATAACACTGGTAAACTGAGGGTACTTGAATCTTCGACAATTTATCTCACACCATTACGTCAATCCTTCTCACAAACAGTGTGTTAAAAGAACTGAATCAGTAGTCTACGAATTCACACAAAATTCATTATCGGATATAGAAGTATGGCATCATTCTTCAACTGTTCCTAATACATATAGTTTATCAACAAATAATAATATATAAAGAATAGTGTTAGTGCATAATATTTCATCAAGAGTTATTAATGATAGGAGTTATTAACATACATGTTGAGTATATCAACATTTATGATCAGCGTATAATAATAATGTAATTATTTTAGCCATAATGCTCCGAATCGTGTGCACAACACTTAATCTTGACATTTGCCTCTTGTACGTTTGAGTAAAACTATATATTGGAAACGAAGATCTGTGTTCTGATACATAGTTTGCTATAAACCTTGCATTATATTCTTATCAGTAAATCTCAAAATAGTAAAAAAAACGTTTTATATTTGTTGTATAAGCAATGTTGAACAAAAATATTGTCCATGACGTTTTCCTATTCCTCTGCTTGCAATAGAGAGCTAAGACAAAACTAATGTTACCTACAACATGTTTTCCTCTATGCCAATTTGAAAATTATAAGTTTGAGAGAGAGAGAGAGAGAGAGAGAGAGAGAGAGAGAGAGAGAGAGAGAGAGAGAGAGAGAGAGAGAGAGAGAGAGAGAGAGAGAGAGAGAGAGAGAGAGAGACGTGTGTGAAGGATTAATATATTGAATTTTGAGTTATATTTGCAGATATCTACAAAAACAAACAGCGGTCTTTGCATTATCAAGTTGTAACACATTGTTGAAATACTGTATCCATTCAGCACATATATGCATGAATATAGACTACAATCGAATATTATGGACGTAAAAAAGAACATATTCCTACATCCATGTTCGTTAGTGCCAATTTGATATTCTATAGATTGCAGCAAGACTAATGTCATCAATGTATCCAAAATTTGCCCGACACACAGATAAAAAGAAATCGAAAATACCAGCTCAACTGAAGCGTTCAAGTAAAAAAACATACCTCAAAATATGCATTTTATAAATTTTAGTATTTGTGTCTACGCACAGAACTACGCAACTAACTCTCCCTGCCGTGACTGACTGATCACACACATACCCTGCAACACAAAAAAATCTTGCTAGCGCCCATGGTCTACAGTGTGCTTTTAATACACTTGTCGAAGAACTAAATATGATCATCAAATGGACTTGAACCGCACAATGTGTTAACTTGGCTTATCTCACAATTATGGGTGCCCAAGTGAATTGCACACTTTGGGTCATCAGAAAGTGATCCAGAACTGCTAAATAACGGGGGAAAAAGCATGCATCAACACGCACATCTCTGATAAAATAGTAATCTTATTATAAAAGACGTGGGGAAAATGTCATTATCATTACAAAATGCATTGCTAACAAATCTGTAGGTTTTGTTTCTTTAACGTAAATCGGCATTATTCTCACCTATGAATAATAGAAGTTATTGAGATATATATGCATTAAACATGTATTGGATATTGATATATTACATCTGAATGCTTTACGCATTGACTTTTTAACCTAGTTTTTAAACGCATCCTGTCCATGAAATTTGATGCCACACTTCTTGTTGCAAAATACTAAATCAATGTTATGTGTAGCGCCGAAACACAGATTAACTAGGTAAATACCTTATGTTCAAAGATCTGTCTGATACAGATTTTTCGATAAACATTGCATTTTTCTTTTATTAGTAAATCGCAGAAATTGTAAAGGATGTTTATTATTCTTTGTATCAACAATGTTGAAAAAAATCACCTTTGATATATTGCTATGCTGCAATATGGTGATGAGGTATACCGATGAGTATATAGAACATTTTTATCACGTTGAAAATAAAAAAAGCTTGAGCGAGATAAGAGAGAGATTCTAGAACTGATATCACATGCTTTAAATGTATCTTTCGACAGAAATTGTAGATGAAATGTAAAGAGATTTGTTTTTAAAGTTATCCTTGATTGTATCACTATAGAAAATACCGTAGCCTTTTTATTGGAAGATGTAACAAATTTATGAAATACTTTATTCATTTATCGTATGCATCTATGCGTATATACCTCCGAACTTAACAGACGTAAAAAAAATACTTTATTCCAACATCCATTTTCATTTGTGTTAATTTGAGATACATCAGACATGACAAATTAAGTTTAACCGCTCCGGTGGTCTAGTGGTTTGAGCGTCCGCGTTCGCGCCCGATGTGAGAGGTCGTGGGTTCGAACCTCGGCCGAATCATACCAACGTTTCTTAAAAATGGTACTAACAGCTACCTCGCTAGGCGTCGAGCATTAAGAGGTTAGTGATAGGACTGGTCCGACTGGTCTCAGGATGATGTGACTGGGCGAAACATGATGCTACGTGTCTGCGGCATAATGCCCCATTCCTACATATCACTTTAAAATGTCATCACACACGCACACACACACACACAGAGTTTAATAAACTCTCCAAAACGTTACTAGTGCATTAAGATGCAAGAAACGCAAATACCAGGTCAACTCAAATGTTTAAGCAAACGACACGATATTTAATAAGATGAGTCTTCCAACATTAATATATATGTCTGCAGAGGACCTTTCGCAAACATATCTAAGAACTAAACAGCCATTATAAAATTTGTCTTCGCTGTAGAACTAGTCAGCTTAGAATATCAAGAACATTTTTGGATACAACATAATCATCGGGACAAATCCCTCAGATTTTTTAACGTCACGTGACTATCATACACACTTCTGAGCAGAACGTTCAAGTTATTTTCACCGGTCAGTCATTGAAAAGAGACACTGAACTATGAAATATGTATAAAAAAATGATCGCAGCCGTATACAAATATTCACAAGAGAAAAATTAAGTAATAAAATATATTTTAAAATTCTCTGAAAAATAATCCTCTCATAAAATGAATGCGTGTCGGTTAACTAAGTTGATTTTGCTTGTTTAAATTGATTCAGTATAATTCTCATTTAAATATAAAATAATGCATTAAGTTATCATCATATGAAGGGAATCTCAAATGGTAATAATTTAATGTTAAATTTATGAAACGAGTTCAATTCTATTAGACGGGAGACCCACATATATCCGCATTCTTCTTTGAAGAGAGGTGAGTTTATTTACTTCTGCAAGTTAAGATTTAAAACAGGCTTGTGTATGGAGTAGATTGTATATCTGTGTAACAGATATACCGACACACCCCGCTATCTAACGAGCAATAAGCTTAGTTTAACTTCTTATTGTTGTTCTTGTCTTGTAGTTTTAAGCCATTATTTTCTTTTAATGATAGTATCGTATATGACATAAAAACTGTGTGGATAACTTGTCCATATTCAGACAGCCAAGATTATTTATCCTCAAATTTCCTTTCACGAGTCGAGTTAAAGTATGGCTGCCTAAAAATGTTCATTTAAAACAACACTCCAGAAAGCGGGGTTAAAAAATGTTCCCACTATAGTAGCCAATCAGTAAACAGAATACTGCACAATAGTTTCATGGGCATATTTGGACCAATCAGAATTACATAAAGTGAAAAGGTCGCATGCTATAATATCAAAATAAAGATAAATAAACTGCACACACACTATAGGTAATGTGTACCAAATATGTGATAAACAAAAGATCTCAACTTGGTGACGATTTAATGTCGAATTATGAAACGAGATGAATAACGACCAGCTTTTGCTAGCCTTTGGTAAGCAAAGCAGGACATTAATCAACGAGCTTTATAACTTTAACATTAAATTATTACACATTTGAGATTTTTTCACATAGTTTTATTTCAGGGTATTGTATTAGTTGTTTCATTGTTTATTTGTTTATTATATTAGTCCAAAACAGCTGTTCGTTCTTTCATTCGTTGTCGTCTGTGACAACATGCTTGTATTGTATTCCAACCACAGGGGTTAGTATGGTTGCTGAGAATTAAAAATGTCATGCATATAACACGCCCTCGTATCGTTGCTCACCATTTACCTGTCATATATGTACATACAACTACATGTATGACAGGTTGTTGTTGTTGTTCGGCTTAACGTCATTTTTCAGCACACGATAGGCTATTCATGGCGGCCAGTATTAATGGTGGAGGAAGAAACCGGGAAATCACCGGCAAGAACCACCGACCCACGAGAAGCTACTGGCAAGCTTTCTCACATATCCACAGTCGCCGAATCCTAGACTCGAACTCACGCAGACAGAGGTGAGATGGCAGTGATACGTAACGGACAGCGCTTTAGACCACTCGGCCACTCGGGGCCCCTTATGACAGGTAAATTGTAAGCGACGATACGAGCCCCTGTGGTATAGTCCTACAACGTAAGATATATGACGATCACCCGGTATATATTCCTAGGTGGTAAATAATTTGTGATACATCTTGCATAGTAGGACTAACAGATATCATAAAATAATATTATCACTGACAGTTAGATTATAAGCAACAATACGAGCCCCTTTACGAAGGTCTTGATTGTTGTATTTCCATGTCACAGACAGTTAACTTTGATAGCATAAGAATGGATTATCTTGTTATTTTTAATTCCAAACAAAGAACTAAAACGGAAAAGAAAATTTAAAAAAGGAACGTTACACGAATACCAGTCTCAGGACATAATGTCCTCTCTCTTGATACAATACATTCCCCAAACAGCAGAGAGGTGAATCATACAAGGTTTGTAGGCCTTATTTACGAAAAATAAAGATTCCTACAAATGTCTGAAAAATAAGGTCAATAGCGTTAAACCGAAGCTTCTAACCGAGTATATTTCCAAACGGTTAAGAACGAGTAAAAATTCGTTTCGGTTAGCTTAGTTTTTTCTTAATCCATTGTTGACGTATTTTTTGCGATTACGTTTACTTGCAGGAACACTCAATTTTTGTCGTTCACCCTCTCTACTGCTATAAATTAACCAAAGATTTTATCTAGACGTATATGATGGGTCATGTATATTTATTATTTTATATCCGAACGGAACAGCTTGTGCTTTTGAAACAAAAGTTTTTAACTTGATCATATCCATATCCACTGAACACCAAGTATAAAAATATTTTGTAGAGCATAATTATCTACTACATTAAACACAACCAAAATATTAGTTATCTCGTTTGTATATCGTTGTGTGACATAAATCACGTCTGTATTTTTAAGTCTACATCTGGAAAGTATTCTAGCTGGTTTGATTGTTTTTCCAGCATCACATCATACTATACTATGAGATTATTAATAAATGCATCTACGACATCTACAGATGGGGCTTCATCAATATCTGTGATAAAATCAATAATGTCGTCATTGTCTTTATTAATTGATTTAGCTTTCTCGTTAAAATCCTTAAGTACTTCCTAACAATGCTGATCATCTTTAGACGGTGATATTAAATATAGCTAGCTGGTTTTCTACCATCTCATTATTAAATTTAATTGCAGTTGTGTTTTACCTGATCCAGATGGAACTATTATAATCATACTTATCAAATTTGGTAACGCTGGATAGTGATTTACTGGTTCCTGTTTTCGTGTCGCCGAAAAATCAATTACATTCATATAATTAATAACATGAGTCTATATTGTGTTTAATGTAGAGTATCTACATCCACCACTAGATTGGCAACAATAACAACAAAATCAAAAGACTTGCAAATACAGAAAAATAATGTGAAATATGGCACACAAAAATATAAATTTATCTCCAAGTCTAATACAGGGACAAACACAGATGGAAATAGTGCTGCTTGTTTAGGAAAATTACCTGGATTAGCATGGGCTAAATAAGCCAGTGAGAAACATCGTCTTGAATAACATTATTGTGGCCCTGAAATTCGACATGTTATCTGACTTGATAATCAAGACCAATAAAGACCCGAAGAGCATTCAATAACTAAGATTGATCAAGCATGATACGTTCATGATTTTGCTTATAAAAGTAAAGATTTGCAGGAAATGCATCTCGCAAATGTGAAATTAATGTATGCATTAAATTATATACTTAATAAATCTCTCTGAGAAAAACTCGCTAGTTATTAGTAAAATCTACTATGAAAGGTAAAATAATGCTAGGGGCTGGTAATTAATTGTAAAATTATTATAATGGAATCTATTTATTATAGACCACGAGGATATTGGAGAGGCAAAGCAACGATTACTAAACTTGCTGATTTAGCAAAAGTCTCACGTTCTGTTGCTGCAAACTGGTTAGCACGACAGGCATTATGGTAAATTTATTTCCCATCATCTAAACAAATTCAATGCGCAAATTTTAATGTTAGCATCCCTAAGAATGGCCATCAAGCAGATAACTGATGATACTATTAAAACACGTGGACGAAGATCACCCAGTTACAAATACTCATTGACTGTTTTTGACGTTCCAAGTAGATATAAGGAAGAGGAACCGTTATCAGCAAAAACAGCATCTGAACTTGTATTTGCGTTTGAACGAATTTATCAACGATGGCCATAGCTATTACAAGTTGATCCTGGTAAAGAATTTTTTGGGGCAGTAATATTGTTGATGAAAACCTATAACGTTAAAATCAGACGAGGGCATACTGAACTTCATCGTGATCAGGCAGACATTGAACACTTGCTGAGCGGTGTTTTGATATCAATACGCAAAGGAAATATCTCCTGACTATAAGTCCGGTTAGAGATCTCCTGATTGGGTTGCAAGGTTACCATATCTGCATTAAATAATGAAATTAATCGTTTAACTTCCATATAACCTTCTATTGCAATTACAAAAAATATATACCACGTAGCGATGGCTACGGACAACGGCGTTAATCATCATCTCAACCAGTATTAGATAATTTAACTGTGAGATATTTAAACGAATCATCTGAATTTGACGGTGGTAAAAAAGAGCAACTGATCCTATCCTTCACCCATTCGCTCAAGAGGCCATGTGTCTCCGCACCAACTAAATAAACTATGTGCATGATTTTGCTCTTCGTTCTTTTTTCTCTCTGGCTAGTTTATGTGTTGGTGTCAAAACAATTGTATCTGAATGGTTGATCATTAACATTTAATCGCACGAGTTGTTTTAACTGAGTCAACATATTCATTATGTCTAGCCATATGATCATATACGGATGGTGCAGATGACCTTGATACATGATTATTATTCTTGCAACATATTGCAATATATTTCCTTAATTTTAACGTTGACAGATTCAGAATAACTGAGTATATTTTCTTGCTCTATCTTCCATGTTCCCATTCACCCATACCGAGTAGCGGGTTTAGTAAATCCATATATATTTTACTTATATAAAATTAATCCTTTGTACCTAAAACAGCGTAACGAGGAAATCATTGTATCATAGACAACATATTTATCGAAACATAGGCTAGCATCGAAGATCTTAAGTGAGTAAACTGCAGTGAGTCGCCATCAGTATAGCTCACGATCGTACTTAGTTTGGTCCCATCTAATAAATAGGCATTACATCGACTTATAAATGTGTTTTTCTACGTTGTATCAGCGATTAAAAAATCTAGCTCAGCATCGTCGATAATTAATATTGTACAGTGTCGTTTAAAATCGTGTGAACTACCTTGAGTAAACTTACCGATTATCTTTCTACCAAGATCTTTTGCAAGTTTTCCATCGTGCTCGTCTCTGCGTTTACATATATTATTAGTAATGTTAATAATATCATCTTCATTTACGTTCAGGAAGCATTTTCCTGGGATCATCAATATTAAATCTATTCCGTTCTGGTAACCAAACTTGTTTTTGTGGAATATAGGATATAATTGCCCCATCTACCCTCAACGATATTAAAATTTCAGCATCAAGCCTATATCGCTACAATACTATTGGAACCAAACATTTTTGTTCTGAAAAATGCCTTCACAACCAAAAATAAGAGTTTTTCTGTAAAATCAAATGATTCTATTTAGGCAAATCCGGTTAAGTCAAAATCTGGTAAGTGTTCGTTTATAGTCAACTCTAGTCATCTCATGTGATTGGTGTTCGAATATCTCAAGGCATCTAGAATATTCTCCATATCGAAGAAAACTCCCAGGATAACAGGCTACCATATAGACAGAGATAACATCATTATAGTCGTATTTACCATTCCATAATTCACCATGTCCATGTTTTTTACAACTAGTCTGAACATCTTAAATAGATTCTGATCGTGTCGATTTCCATGAATTTTTCTCCTGAACGATATGGGTTGCAAACGATGGTACGGTAAAACAATTATTCAATAATTATCGAACTTTGACATCGTCAGAAGTATATTTATGTGCAACATTTCTAATTTATTCATTACGAGATTCTGTACGACAAATATTACCCCATGGCCTTACACACTATTCGTATTCTGCACTTTGAAATAACCAAACAGACACAGGGTCACTTTTACTGATATTTTTGATAAAATCAAATACATTATCATTATAAAATTCAACCATTCTGTCTGGAGGAAGTATTGATACAGCATTATTCCACCAATATGTATTATGATCAATAAATGTTATACAGTTTCCATTTTTATATATTATAGTACGTACAAAGTTCTATCTGAGTAGTATTTTATTGTTATTGGAAAACTTAATAACATTTCTATCTCAGCAACATCTTTAATATATGCTCCAGTATCTTCAACTGATTACGCTCATGTATTTTTTACCTCTTAAGTCTTTTAATTCATTGGCAGGTATTGTATTCATGAAATGTGTTTTTAATTTGTTCAGCAACACAGTATATTCTTTACTTTAACAGTCTTATCGATTTGAGATCCGTAACGTTAGGTATATCATTTGGCGGATATATTGCATATACAACAGCAGTCACAGAGTATTGTCGCTCAAAATTAGGTTTATCAATACCAGTCATTCCGGGTTTGAATTTATTATTTAATAAAACGATATCATTTCCCGATTGTATATGAACTGAATCGCGCTATCACGAATTAACCAAATATCTTTATCTAGCCTTACAATAAAATTTATTAAAATAAAATATTTTTCATTATCAATATGGGTAATAAATACTTTTGCTTGTCTGTCATATTAACAGTATTTCCAACTCTCAATTTTGAGCAAATATGAGCAGCACCATGGTCACGAAATTCTTTCTTGTCTTCATGGATACGCTTAGTTATATCTTTATTCGTTAAAGCTATATCCTGCATAGAAACACTAAATTTGGGCTCAATTGTGGACAATCAATTATCAATTATATTATCAATTAAAATTGCGACAAATATTCAAATTGAACATTTATTATACATCTAGTGGAATTGGTATATTTAGATATATTTTGGACATGTTTCTTATTGTAACAAACCATGTGTAAACGAATACTGTGAAAATAATATGCAGTGCATCACAGGACGAAACCTCTGTGTTCAGTGTGTAATTGGAGTCAGAGTAAAACCTCAGTTATGTTTATAATGTGCTATAAAAAAGTTAAGAATTGCAACGTCATTATGAAGAAAAATACATTGACACTGTCAGTTAAATCCCATAAAAAGACACAAAAGGATTATCTCCCAATATTTCAAAATAATGATTTAGACAAATAATATTGTTATTCATTGGAGCAAAATTTGTAGGAACTGCATTTTGAATCAAAACCAGTCGGTAATATCATTAGGTCGGGTTATTTTAAATTTATTGCTATAAATAAAAAATTATTTATCGCATAAATTCTTATTCAAATGTTATTTTGGATTGATCAAAAACAGATTTGTAATTGATCACATCAATGGAGATAAACTCGATAACTCCTTAAATAATTTACTACATACTACACAAAGTCAGAATTGCAAGTTCAGAAAATGGCGTTAATAATTATTGTAAGAGCGCAAGAGTTATTAGATCTATAAATATACATACAGGTCAAGAGATGATATTCAATTCAATAAATAAAGCTACCAAATATTTATGTATCAACCCTACTTCACTCAAGCATGCAGCTTATAAATAATTTGCATATTCAATAAAATATGATCAGCTGATAGTATTTGAAAACGTCAAATTACTGTGTACTCTTAACTCAAAATAACAGGTAAATATTTCCTTACTGTATATGGTTAAACTCTGTCAATTTTGTCAAGTTTATTGTTTAGTTATGGTTTCAATTTCACCGTCGCTGCTTTCAGTATCATTTTAATTTTTGACAAAATCAAATAACATAGTCTTTCTCAATTACGTTACACTATTATCCATAATATTTTACTTCCTACTCGTGAGACAATGCAATTTTTCTGTTTTCGATTCAACGTGCAAGAGGTGCAAATAGCTTTACCTGTGCGTCGTTTACCATTTCCAAGGATTCTAATATAGAATGATAAGTAATTTCATGACTTTTTAATTGGAACGTAATGTATGTTTGTTTTAAAATTTTCGTTGTTGTAATGATTCAAAATCAAATACAATCTTTTGAGGATAAAGAATATCAGATAATTGTACTCCGTCATGCTTTAATATTTAACAGCAGAAATAATATTACTAATCTTTCTTTGGTTCAGTGTATATATATATATATATATATATATATATATATATATATATATATATATATATATATATATATATATATATATATATATATATATATATATAAACATATAATCACCATATGACCCATACCAACATCTAGCTTGTCATATAACATGCTGGCAAGGTCAGAGGCATTTTAATTAATCCCCATGTGATCCCCTAATGTGTCAAATAACATCTTAGCAGGACCAGAAGAAATTCAAAAGTCGAAACCGACTTCCCATGTGACCCCCTAAGTTGTCAAACAACATCTTATAAGGGTCATATGTTACATATAACCTGTTGATATGGACATGATTATATATACAGATGGTCATAATTTTGATTTTTATAGACAGCACAAACCCAATGTGATCCCTTTTGTTGTCAATCAACATCTTAGCATGGTCAATGGTTACATATAAACTTATTTCTAAGAACTTATATTTAAGAACAGCACAATGCCCATGTGATCCCCTAAGTTGTCAAACAGCATTTTTATAGTGTCAGCGGTTACATAAAAACATATCCTAATGAACATATGATTTTGACTTTGATTTTGAATTTTGCTGACAGCACAAACATAAACGTATTCTAGCGGGATATTTATCTGCGTCCAACAGATTTAATAGACTTCCCCTTATTAAGCCAAATTGAGTGAGAAAGTACACACACTTTATGGTTACATGGTAGGAGTGTATTATGTTTGTGTGCAGGATTTTGTTCCACAATTATATTAGAAAAATGGCATCAAAACATCGCCAACTGGATGTCGCGATTCCTGAACCACGGACCTTGAGTACGACAGTTCAATGCTTATACCAATAGACCATAGATCTGTTTTACCTATACATGTTCAAAAATTATTATATAGTACGAGTGGTACATGCTGAATACAAATTATAATTATTGTAGAACTGTAGCGTGAATTTGAATCAATTTTCAAATATAATCCACAAAAAATACTATCTAAAATAACCACATATTGCATTTTCTGTATGAGTTGTCGTTCGTTTAAGGTCAAAATATATGTTATGAGCTAACAGTTTCCTTGGCATGAAATGCATAAACTGATGTGAATTTGAAGTTATCGGAGTGTAAAGATGTATCAGTATCTCTTTCTATTACAAATGTACTGCCAACTAACTACTAATTGTTTACAGAGAAAAGATAAATCGCAATAATAATTAATAAGTTAAAACGATATCTCATCGTTTGTGTATACAGAAAATATCCCAGTTATAAACATGTATTGCAAGGGAGATAATCATGTATTGCTCTACAGAGAGACAGTGCAGAATTATTGCGCTTTATTGTATATTTTACTAACATTGACAAAATGGGTCAAAATATAATTTATATCAGCGTTTCAAAAGAAAATGTAATTTTTTTAATAAATTTTCAGATAGAGAAGGTAAATAAATATTTTATGTTTGATTTGTCAGAGAATATAAAGAGCATTTTTTATTACCCAAATATACTGTCTTAAAAAATAAATAAAGTTCAAAGTCATTCTTTTCACTTATTTAAAATATTTACTCAGACGTTTTACGAGCGTATATAAAATTAATATATGACATCTCTCGAAGAGGATCAATGATATTTCCATTTTGGTCTTTGAGTCTAAAATTCATTTTTGACAATAATGGATTATGTACACGCAGGTACACCTGATTAATTGACTCATATACAACCAACCAAAATGGCGTGCTTGAATACTTGATGAAGATGATATATATGGGCCTGGTTATACTTTAAAAGATCTAATTGATAACTACTATCAACTGCATCGCATACTAGATTCACTGCGATTGTTGATGTTATATTAGCAATATCGTTTGAGATATGACGACCTGCGCTATATGCGTCATTATTATATTTAAAACTGTTGGTGGGGGGATTAATTTTTTCTATGAATCACATATTTTTTTAAAGTGTTCATCATGAAATGATTTCCTTTGATCTTCGAAGTTAAATCCGGAAATTATAAATGTTGGTAGCTGTTGTGCTCTTTTTTTATAATGTTTCATAAATAATCTGATGCTGTATAATTAACAAAAAATCCATAATAGTTTTATTGATAAGATCAAGGTCTGCTTCAACGGCTTTTAATGAAGTATCATTTCGATCATGTGTCGTTTCACATCCTCAGGATAATGTTGAGATATAGAAGAAAATGATTTTTTTAAAATTATCAAAACTATAAAAAAAATATTCAGTATTTACATCATTTGAATACGTTATAAATAAATCTTCATTAACGGGAATATCTATACGTGTTAAACGTGCATGATATTCCATATAGTATCGCAATATATTTAATCCGAACATGATGTATGGTTATGATAATCATACTCTCGTTCAGGTTTCTGGTATTCTGGTTGTTTTGAAAATATTCGATTATCCGTTTTAAATTTTTCTACTTTTGGTTCTAGTGGATCTTGATAAGCTGGTGTAACTTCTGGCCAGCTTATCTAATGGAACTTTGATAAATATCAACAACAAATTCAGGAGAATTTATTTCAATCACCGCTGATAATGTTGGGTCGTAAACAGTAATTGCTATTTTTAATTCTGTCCTTGTAATAGATTTAATTCTTTTTTAGAATTCATCATCAATCTATTCTATTTGATAACTGCCAGTTGGAATACTAACTTCCTGCCAATCGGGAATTCAATCAGGTTTATTCATATTTTGCAAATACTGATGATTGTTTGTATTAAATTTAGGGACCTAAGTATATTAATTACTGATTCTTCTCTTAGATGAAGATTTTCTTTCAACAGCATCAATGGTCCTCTAACAGTGTGTCCAAAGACTGGTTCTAAAGGATTAACTTCAAGGGACTGTTGAACTGACTCCCTACCAGTCAATAAGAATAAGTGAGTACCTTCGTTCCAGTTCTTTTAGTATCAAAAGCAATATGACCTTATCAAATTCTTTGAAGTCCGATGGAACCGTGAAACTCCTCCCCCGGTTTTCAAGGTGATAATCAGAGGACTTAAACTGTTGAATGCCTAATTCATCCACAACTTACATGACATGAATATAGAACATTCTTCAGAAGGGGCAAATATAGGAGGACCCCGAAATGTGAAGAACGTCCCCATTCCTTATTAAGACTTTGACCTTATCGACGGACACATCCACACATTATGGTCAATAAAATTTGTATGCCTGACTTGGTCTTTGGTACGAGATCTACGCAATCTACATGTATTCTAATGAATGGTTTGTCAAATGTACGAGTTGGTCTGTAAATGAGCTTTAGGTATATTTTGGTTAGTTTTTCCTACTATTTGACAAGTGCGACACGATTTAAAGTAGGTAGAAACATTACTCTTTATTTTCGGCCTATAAAAATGATGTAACATTTGATGGCATGTTATATGATACCTAGATGATCAACTAAAGAAGTTTCATGTATTACATTTAGACGGTTTTGTCTGTATGACATTGGTACCACAATTCGATAGCTTACTGAACACTCAAGATCAGCAGGTATCTCGGATGATCTCCATTTTCTCATGAGACTTAATTGTAAAAAGAAAAAATAGCAAGTTGGTAGCTTTGCTTCGATAATGGCCTTTTCAAATAAACAGGAGATCTCATGATTCTTTTCCTGTTTGACAAACGATTGTCCTTTTTTAATCTGATTACAAATAAAAGATTGAATAGATTAAAGAGGATCACAATGATCAATACATTTTAATTAATCAGTAGCAGGGGAAAATGTGATCGTTTCAAAAGCCTGACCAATAAATTCGTCAGCTAAAGGAATAATTTCCTAATTAACTTTATTCTCAAGAGCTCTTTTTCCATTGATATAGTAACAGGCAAGTGGGGTGTAACTCAGGGATTTCATTTTTAATAAAATCTTTCTTTTGATCCAGACAAAGCTTGTCAGTTACAAGTGTATTCACCACACCCTTATCTTCAGCATAGTTATTGCCTAGCAATAAATGAACTCTATCAATAAGTAAAAAATGCACGACGCCATCTGTTACTGGTCCAGAAACTATGCCCGATGACAAATTAAAATCATGGAGGTGAATTTGTTAAAACCACACTAGACTTCCGAAACAAAATATATTCAGGAAAAGAAAACGTTTTAGACTAAGGCAAAATAACTGATAATATAAGATTATGAGAAGCTCTTGTGCCCTTAACAATATAATAGGGATTGGATTGTCCGAATCACCAATAAGTGATATAGAACAATTAGACATGAATGGTTCATAATTCTGCATAATATAAACAGATTTGAGTTTGTTTGACCTACACATGTATTGCTTCCAAAGAAAACAATGACCTTGACCTGTGAGAAATAAATCATTTGTAACTGCTGTCTTTATTCTGATGCTTATTTTTTAAATTTAAAGCAATTAGAAATAACGTGCCCCAATTTCTTAAAATAAATCTTTCGAATAAACAAGGATTTCTGATCAGTCTTATAAAACGTTTATTCCAAAGTAGTTGCATTTGTAAGTACTTGATTGGGGATGAGTTTGGTTTCTTTTTAAAGATCTGCTTAGAAAAAGATTTATTAACAAATGCAACATTTTAAGCCAAGAAAAACTCGTCACGTGCATAAGCAATTTTTACTAAGGTATCTATCTTATGTTTAACAAGGAAGAGTTTAACTTAACTATGGATGCAATTCTTAAACCCTTCGCCTAATACGAGTTTTCCAAGTTTGTTTTAATCATTATCAATCTGTTTGGATGTACACCACCTGTCAAATAGCTTTTCCTATTCACAAGGAAACTCGATATGATATGTATATTTCTAATTTGCAATTAAAAAGCCTATGTATATTTACCTAAGACACCAACTCAAAACCCTTTAAGATACATTCATTGACCAACTTATATATAGTCAGCGCTCCCTTCTACTTACAATGATGTTAACTTCACGAGACTTGATTATAAATACTCTCTGTATTGACAAGGTCCAGTGCTTGATCATGTTAAGTTCTCAGTCAGCTTTGAAAAAGAGAAAACTATTGCTGTACATCAGTTTCAATAAACGGATGTACTAATCTAATATTATGTAACATCAAAATAAAACATTGATTAGTGGAGTGCTTTCCACTTGACAGTTCTAATTATTGTAATTTTAAAATGCATTTCCATCTTCCTTTTTATTTTTGAACTTGCAAATTCAGATGCATATCTTCATTTTGTTATTTGTGCTGCATCTCTCTTCTTTTCAATCTGTCTTACTTCCCTGCATTTGCAGTCCTCTTTCTTTTTCCTGTATTTTCATTTCATTTCTATGTGTTTCATTGTCAAGTAATTTCATCTCCATTTATTCTTTTTGAAGTTTCGTCTTGCTTTTTCCTACATTTGCTTTCGTAATTTCATCTCTATATCTTTTTTAATTTGACTCACTCTTTCCTCTTTTACTTTCTTAACTTCATTTCACACTTCTATTTTAATTTCAATTCTTGCAATTTAAAGTCAGATGAAGATTTAATAATCAAACCCAAAATTAAATTTGTACAAATTCTGATTTTCTACCAAGTATTGAAACAAATTAATATGTATTTTGTAAGTTACCAATTATAGTTTTGCCTCTGAAAGATCATATTTTCTGACAAGTTGCCAGAATCCATCCTGTTTGGATGATTCTAATCATTCCTGGGTAGAACGATTTCTGAAACAATTGTCCCGTGCGAGCCATTAAAATCTGTACGACTCTATAGTTACAAACTAAATAACAGACGAAAGCAAATCAAAACATTAAACTATTAAAGTCATAATGTAAAATGTGAGAGAAACTTAAAGTAATAATATCTGAATTTGGAAAATATTCCAAATAAAGTTCTTTGAAAGTCCTAAATAAATCAAAAGTTCTAGATATATTTCAACGTCAAAAATATGTCAAATAGAGTTCGAATAATTACAGACAGCTGAAGAAAAATATAATATTCCAAATCTATGAGTTCAAGCATTAGCGCTGAACAGTTACAACGAAACAACAAGTGCTTTTCTTTTCGAATAATACCTCACTGCAGCATAAACACCTATGCAGACTTACACATGAATACAATATGTTAGAATGACTGAAATAATCAGAATGAAACTGATCGTCTAATTCTCTCTTTACATTCACCATTTATTGAAAAACAAACCCCACG
Source organism: Potamilus streckersoni (assembly GCA_016746295.1). Taxonomy (NCBI): domain Eukaryota; kingdom Metazoa; phylum Mollusca; class Bivalvia; order Unionida; family Unionidae; genus Potamilus; species Potamilus streckersoni. The sequence continues at coordinate 634,261 of JAEAOA010001004.1, read as the reverse complement.
TAGTAAATATCACAGCTCATTTTGCGAGTATATTTTAATTCATGTAATATATGCTAACCAATGGCAAGCTAGAGAATGATTTAGAGAAGTCGAAAACTCGTGAGCCACTGAGGAATTAAGCCATATGCGCCAGTGAGTCTTATTAAAACATTGGTTAACAAATGACAACACATACGTAAGCAACTACACATAGATCTAATATAAATATCACACGTTTTAAATACTCAGGCCACTTTTTCCTGTACAAAGAGTCACATAAAAAATACATAAAAGAAAATTTAGACTTACTATTTTGGACAGATTTTGAAAATGTATTGAAAGCTATATTCAAGAACAATAAATCAACAAAATGGCTTTACACTAAACATTATAGGTGGAAAAAATGACAAGCTGGACAGTTTCGGAGAGTGTTTATTATACGCATATATTACTTAATCTAACTAATTTCATGTTTGAATTGTTTAGAGCACTTGCATGTGTTGCCTTGGTTTATGGACTAAAGAATTATATTACAGTTTTTCCATGAATTGGTGAAACTTGAATTGGTGATCTCCCCCCATCTCTCTCTCTCTCTCTCTCTCTCTCTCTCTCTCTCTCTCTCTCTCTCTCTCTCTCTCTCTCTCTCTCTCTCTCTCTCTCTCTCTCTCTCTCTCTCTCTCTCTTTTCATATACGTGATGACCACTAAATAATACCATCTTTGTGTATCAACTAAATGTCTTTCCAATTTTCGAGCCTGTACTTATTATTGCAATTTATCTTCTTGCTTTTTTAACCGAACTTAAATCTGTGTGATATTCTGTGATAATGTTATTTTAAACACACCAAATATGACAGGCAATGTCTTAAAATCTTAGAAGAATGACATTCAGAATACAATTTTAATTTTGAATCCTGTAATTTAGAAAGCGTTGCAAGTAGCACCAAATAACTTCCAAATAAATAAATGTCGATGTATTAATTACACGAACATAGACAACAGTTAAATGTATTAGCATATCATACCGTCAACTTTAAGTTATTGACTTTGGATTGCAACATAGCCTTTGCAAATGCAATCTATCCATGCAATCTGATACCACATTTTTTAGGGGCTTGAGTGGCCGAGTGGTCTAAAGAGATGTCTGTTACAGATCACTATTATCTAACCTCTGGCTGCGTGGGTTCGAGTCTAAGATTCTGCGAATATGGATATGTGAGAAAGCTTGCCAGTAGCTTCACGTTGGTCGGTGGTTTTTTCCGCGAATTTCCCGGTTTCTTTTTCCAACATTAATACTAGCCGTCATGTATGTATCGTGTGCTGAAAAATTGACGTTAAGCCCCCACAAAAAACCACATTCTTTCTTGCAAAATTCTACCTCATTGTCATGTATTATGCAGCAACACAACTTCACTAGATGAGATAAATTTAGTACGAAGATCTGAATTCCGATAACTAATTAACGATAAGCAATGCATTCAAAATCTATCAGTAAATCTCAGAAGTCGTAAAGGGCTCATTATATTCTTTGTATAAGCAATGTTAAAAATAATCATCTTCGATATTTTCCTAATATTATGACTACAATAGAGAGCCAAGGTGAACCCAATGATGTATACAAATAAAGCCTGAGAGAGAGAGAGAGAGAGAGAGAGAGAGAGAGAGAGAGAGAGAGAGAGAGAATGGGTGTGTCAAAATGGATGTCATATTTTATCATTACCTGTCTCCAGGATATTTATATCAACTATAAATAGAGATTTCGTTGAGAAGTTATTTATCCATATATATATATATATATATATATATATATATATATATATATATATAGAGATATATATATATATATATATATATATATATATATATATATTCATAAACCACAGGTTCCTTTTCATTAGAAAATTGTAACATATATTTGATATATTTTTCCATTCATCGAATATGTGTGAGAATAAACCACAGAAATTTATAAACGTAAGAGAGAAACTTTATTCCGACATCGAAGTTCATCTGTGTCAATATGATATGCAAGAACATTAAGCTCACGAATGAGCCCACAATATGCCAGGCAGACAGACGAAACAATTTTATAGCAAATATGTTTCAAGTTCCAACAAAACAACATGATACGTTGAAAAGATTGAAAAAAGGTTCAACATTTTACCGTACGACGGGTCGACTTTGTATAGACGTTATCAAGTTATTACCACCTTAACATGTCTTTGAACATATATAGGACATGTATAAAACATGCGTATTATATCATCGGAATTTTACACGCATGATGCTTGCAATTTTTAAATTTATACTCTTGATGGTATTTTCCCTCGGCTTGTCAACCTCTTTTTTGCAAACATAACCTAGGTCATATGCTTCGACATTCCTTACTGCATAGTGCTAAATCATTGCTATATATTATGAAAAAACGCAGTTTATAAAAGTTGTATAAATTTGATACGAATTTCCTCATTTGGATACAAAATGCACGCAGCAGTATATATATATATATATATATATATATATATATATATATATATATATATATATATATATATATATATATATATATATATATATATATATATATATATATATATGTTATAAAAAAATTATTAAAGAAAAAATATTTTGAAAGACGTGGACAAATATCATAGTCACTATAAAATGCATGCAGGTCAATTGTGTCGATTTTCTTTATTTAACTTAGATCGGTACGATTTCGCTTAAAGTAATAAAAGTGTTTCAGTTATCATTGCATGGACATTTATATAACAGGCATTGATAGCATGCTTTCAATTTTAAATTTGACACACCCGAATGCCTTTGGCATGGACTTGACAGCCTAGATTTTGCAAACGTAAACTGTCCATGCAATATGATGTTATTGTCTTTGTTGCAAAATGCTAAATCATTGTTACGCATTATGCAGAATTTCAATTTTATCTTAGTGAACTAAATTGCTTAAGATGATCTATGTAACGATATATATTTTTCGACACCCATTGCATTTTTTCTATCGGGTAATCTAAAATATCTCTAATTCCTTGTAAAAGCAATGTTAAAAACATCATCTTTGACATTTCCTAGACGTGTGACTGTAATAGAGAGCTGAAACTAATCAGATAAGCCCATTGATAGCTACAATATTCGTACCTCAATAACATGTTAAAAAAGCGGAGAGAGAGAGAGAGAGAGAGAGAGAGAGAGAGAGAGAGAGAGAGAGAGAGAGAGAGAGAGAGAGAGAGAGAGAGAGAGATCATATCCTTTCTCATCATCTCTGTTCAGGATTCATATAGCTAGTTTTAATTCAAATTTAATTTTCATGTTGTCATTGCCTATATCCTTACATAACGTGTCATTTTTATTAGAAATTTTAAAATGTTGTTTGAATATATTTTATATTTATCGAATATATGAACCATATGAACTACCGAACTTTATGGAAGTAAGACAGAAACTTTATTTCCAAGTTCTTCTGTAGTAACTTAATATGCAGTAGATTGTAGCAAGACCAATTAAGCTGAAGAAAGGGTCCAAACGTGGCAGGACATACAGTTGACAAAAACAAAAATAGCAGTTCAATGAGCGCGTTTAAGTAAACCAACATGATACTTCGTACGATGCACTTAACAATTAATGTGTATATGTATGCAGTGGATCCATTGCAATCATGTCGAGTAACAAAAATGGTTATTGTAAACTTTTCTTTCCCAATACAATGAGTGAGCTTAGCATAAATAGCAAAATCTGGATTAATCTTAATATTCTGGACAAATACCCGGTTATACGTGTCTTTCATATCGTCATATAGACCGCCCAACTACCTAATACATCGCAGTCAGATAGAAATGTTCTCATGCGAAAACGTATTTAAACATGTCTATTTTAAAAGACGTATACAGATATTATGTTCCTTTAAAGAATGAGTAACTTACAATGGTGTCGGATTTGCTTCTTTAAATTAAGCCCGTTTAATTCTCATTTAAAGATCATATATTAAGTTTACTCTAAAGACTAATTTCGATTTTTTTTCCAGTTGTCATTCTTGGAATTCAAAGATTAATACTTAGGATTGTCTTTAGCATATATTTCATAAACGATAACCTGTCCAGCCATTCTTTGTTTTAAAATAGTAAATCATTGTTACGTATTGTTCAGGAGACCCTATTATAACCTATTTTAACAGTATAAACCCTGCTCCGTTGTATATTCTTCGATAAACATATCATTCAACTTCTATCGAATATATAATTTTGGTATCAATCATATGTTCATTTTCTAACCTTTTTGAGTACAAAAAGAGGCTACAACCATTATATTAACTATATTAATCTATCTTCAATGATATGTTGAAAGATATGAGAGAGAGGGAGAGAGGAGAGAGATTTCAAACGGATATCATATGCATTATGTTTGGGCTTATTATATATCACAATTTGCTCGACATACAGATTACAGAAAAGACAATACCCGCTCAACTGACACGAGCAAGTAAACCAACTTTACTCTTCGAAATATCTCTCTGAGAAACTTCCTTATTTGATTCTGCAGAGTACACTTTGTAAATCTTCGAATTTATAAAAAGATTATAAAATTTGCTTTCACTATACAACGGGTACACTTAAAATATTTAACAAGAACCAGATTTTGCTAAAAGATAATAATCTTGGAAGATAGCCCAATTCAATTTGGCTGGCTTTCATATCATATTCAAGATAAACCTGAAGTTTACATTCATTTAATAGAAATTGTCCCTAAACTTGGAAACTTGTACAAACTGCATTCAGCGGTATATAAAAATGTTCTCACGTAAAAACAGTGTTGAAGAAAATATATTTCGAACACTTGCTATTTGAAGGTAAGTCTTTGTTGCATAATGCTTTATATTTATCATTATATCTCCGAAAATATTCAAGAACGTCTGATATTCATTGTTTTAAAAAAGCATTCCTGGCATTTTTCTATTCTTCTCAATTCAATTGCGAGCTGAGATAATTTCAGTGATACCTACGTATTATTTCCTCAGTAACGTTTAAAAAATAGAACCCTTTGAATTTGAGATACAGAACATTGTAACAATACAATATAGAATGATAACATTTCCAAATACGCACGACATATGGACAAAAGAAACTAATACACCAGCTAAACTCACAAGACATACGGAGAAAAAAAAACTAAAACACCAGCTAAACAAAGACGACATACGGACAAAATGAACTAATACACCAGCTAACCAGTTAACCAGCATAACACTTCTAATTATGCAACATAAAACCTTAACAATTTTGTCTCTTCAGTGTGCATGTCAAAGGAGGTTCTATATTTCATGTATGAAAATGGTTGCAGATAATTAATCTTTGACTTTTTCCTACTCTTCGGACTGCAATATTGAGCTGAAATATTTCCTACAGGAATATTCGCTAAATATATATATATATATATATATATATATATATATATATATATATATATATATATATATATATATATATATATATATATATATATATATATATATATATATATATATGTGGATATAATTTGAATATTTATTGATATTAATAAAACGACTTTATTATTTTTGGACAACCCACTCTTATCGCCATAAATCTGATATTAAATAATGCAATGACTAATGTAAGCTTGTTCATCCATAGGCCCATGACTATAGCCATCGTTTACAATGTCAAGATCTTTCTAAAGCAATACTATCTCAACATTCTTTCCTCAGTAATATTTTAAAAATATAAGCCAGATAGTGGAGAGGTTTTAAAACCGATTAGGCATGCTTTATCAAAATGTTTATCCAGACGAAATAAATAAACTGCAAAATATCCCTGATTGTCAAGTCATCTGAGTTTTTATCTCAGCAAAACCCGCACCCATATACTATCCACACCAACGAACGAGCAAACATAAAAAACACACAAATATACTATCCACACCAACGAACGAGAAGATAAAAACCACCTTATATACTATCAACACAAACGGATAAGAAGACAAAACACCCAATATACTATCCACACAAACGGATGAGAAGACAAAACACCCAATATACTATCCACACGAACGGATGAGAAGAATAACACACCCTATATGCTATTCACACCAACAGATGAGAAAACAAAACGCACCATATATACTATCCACACAGATGAGAAGAGTGTAACACCCCAAAATTTACTATCAAAACCTCAAAAATCTGCTATCCACATAGAAGGGAAGGGAAAATAACACCCAATATCTTCTATCAATATAGAAAGGGAAGAAAAACAATGCAATACATACAGTCAGTACAGATGGGAAAGAAAAAACATATACTATCCTCACAGTGTAGGGATAGGGTCTTTTCTGTTAAGATAAAATACGCGCACATACACACAAACGCACCAGCGCACACATACACGCAATACGTACGAGACAGGAAAATACACAAAAACTTTTTTTTGTTAAGGGTTGAGCTTTTTGTTAAGGGAGAGAAACAAACACGCAATCGTTCTATGACGCCAGTTTATGCGTGTGTGAATATGTATATGTATAAAAAAAATCAAGGCATAACAATGATCGATTAACAGACTGACAAATTTTATCTCACTTGCATGCGTACGTGAAGGAAAACATCCTTTCCTTCTCACTTCCATCTAAAACATCATCCAGAGGGATAGAGAGAGAGGTAAAGGAACATATACTGATGCAGTGACAATACGCAAACGATATATACCATTCTTATTATAAATATCAAGACCAAGAAACACTTAAGCTTTCTTCCATTTCCCGTTTGAGACTATAGACAAACACATTGACCCAGATAGTTTATTTTTCCATTTCCATTTCTTCATTGGCACAAGTTCTTCCTAATAAGCACATTCTTCTTCTGAATCCCTCTCCACTTTCTCCTCTTGTTTCTTTCATTTTTCTTAGAGCAATCTGAAGCATGGTGTCCTCTCTTCTGATAACGATACAGGTATCTTGGCAGTTGTCTCTTGTTATTTGACAAAGCGGACATGTTGGTGACCAATGCCCATATACCTTACAGATATAGCAAACTTTATCAGGACTTATTCACGTTTCTACGACTCATCAACACATAGACCAGAAGAAAATGTTTTGTTGACAGTTTCCTCTGATAATCATAATTTTTTATGACTCGTAGCAAAAACATTGACCATCAGGTCAATCTGTGTTGACTCATCCATCTTTTTGACTGAGACCTCTATCATTACGCTAGAAACTCTAAGACACTAATCTTACATAGTGACCTGCTGCGTGACAAATCTAATCAAACGAACTTTTTGCAACCAAGATGGGATGGTTCCGGTGAGAAACTGGACGAAAGTAAGAGGCAACATCATGCTCTCTCTCTCTCTCTCTCTCTCTCTCTCTCTCTCTCTCTCTCTCTCTCTCTCTCTCTCTCTCTCTCTCTCTCTCTCTCTCTCTCTCTCTCTCTCTCTCTCTCTCTCTCTCTGATATATATATCAAAAGACTAAGCAACATACATATCATTACAACAATTGAAAGGTTTAAATCTTATAAAAAGAAATGCATTAAAAAGACGATTATAGATGAACAATGACTAACCAACAAACTCGAAACCGAATTTATCAAAGGCAGTGTCATGCGAAGAAATGTCTTTTCCTTTGAGAAGGTATGTTAATGTAATTTGCCATTTAGGAGATCGTGTTCTGTACTTGACACAGACATTTGCATCTGCATTCAACATCCTGATGATAATCATTGCGCTGTAATCAAAGGAGAACGTTTAGAAACCTGGACGAATGAGCATCCCGATGACAAGTTTCTAGGTTTTGCTAGTGGCGGCTACGAATGCAGGAACCCATAAGGATAAGTGCAAACAGAGTGTAAAATGAAATGAGTGGTTATCGCACCAGGGGAGCTTTTCAGACGGAGATGATCAAGATTTCAAAGTTACCAACGATTTATGAATAAAAATGTTAACATAGTGATTATTTATGATCACGAACTTAATTAAGCGTCTGGATGTTACCCCCAAATTCTTAACCACTTGTAGAGTTTATTTGTATTTTTCGAACGAAGGTAAAGTTCATTCTAAGAATGTCTTCCTCAGCACTAGCCATACGATGTTTAAAACTAACTTAAATTTGATGGAAAAAAGCAACATACTCATCCCAGGAAAAGGTTTTCCTGATTATAAGTCTTTCATTTTTTAGCATAAAATATTAGAACATTTGCAACAACATATATGTTTCTTTGCAGTTGGCAAAGCGTTTTCGGACTGGATCAGCTAAACAAATGGCACCTGCAGTGTAACCTATGGAGAAGGAACACAGGTTCGAGCTCGGATCCGAACCTGCACAAATCCTGAACCTCATTATAGCAAACAATCATGTTTCTAAATTACAAGGGAATTTATAAACGATTTATGCAACATGACTCATTGACAAAGTAAGAAATATATCTGTCATGTTTCATTGATGTGATTCTATCCAGGATGTAATAACAGAAACACGACCTATATTTTTTCAAATAAATATGTCTGAAACTGTGTTATTAATTATATATTCTACTGTTTTAAACAACATTATTGTTCTTGAAGAAGAAAGTTTCCAAATTATGACAGATAAAGAGATATGCATATGCAGCGCATTTAAAGAGACAATACCCTCGAACATTGTTTACGATGCAAATCTGTCACAGGTTAAGAATCTCTTACCAACTATGATGGAAATCTTCCTCAATCTCTCCCGAAAATGCATAGATGAAATAGGTTTTATTTACCTATGATTTTATATCATGGATTATGTAGTGTTTAGTCAACACCTAGGATTCGCGCAATTCAGTTTTTACTAAGATATCATCTGCTAGAAAACAATCATGAAATTGAAATGTACAGACTCTGTTAATAGGGAGACTCCTTGAACTAGGTTATTTCTGCAAACTGGACTCCGCCGTATATAAGCGGTCTCACTTATAAACATTATTGAAAAAGAACAAATGGAAAATTAGTTCAGACATTAAATGACTGCTTGACGGTCAGTGTTTTTTCTTTTCCTTCGATTAATAAAATCTGTATAATTATGTTTTAAAGCTAAAACAATTCCATAAGGTTTTGTATCATTAATATGTATAGACTACGTTTTTATTTTTTATACATCTTGCTTCAAGTTATATATTTGACTTTACTTTGACACATAATAGACAACGCTGTTATTGGAAACTTAACCAGCTCATGCAATGTGATAATACAGTCTTCGTTCTTGAATACTCTACTTAGAACATTTTAACGAATGTTTTATATTCATTGTAAAATTATGCTTAAAAACTCATTCCTAATTTGTTATATTCTTTTAAATTCAGAAGAGATGTGTGATCATTCCAGTGATACCTACACATTCTTTCCTCGGTAGGTTTAGCAAAAAAATAAGTCTGTCAATTAGACACGTGTAGTAGGTTGAAACAATATAATTAAAACAGATAAAGGCTCCAAATTTGCTCGACATGCAAACAAAATAAAAGAAAACACCGTCTACACTGACACGTTCAAGTAAACCAGCGTGATACTTTAAATTATGCACCTTACTTACATTTTTTGTGTCTAAAGTGTGCTTTTCAAACGACGATCTATATATTATGTTTGAAAGAGGAAGTAAACAAAAGTTGATCTTAGACTTTTTCATATTCTTCGTACTGTAACGTAGAGCTGAACAATTTCCTACAGGAATATTCACTAAATATATATTGATAGAATTTGATATACATTGATATTAATAATACTTTAAATAGCTACCATTTCAGCTACTTTAGTATTTATTGACAACCTACTCCTACCATTTTCAGTTTTATATTAAATCAAACAAAACAACGTGAATACGTTTATGATAAGTACCTTAAAGAGAACTATTGTTTATAATAGGATAATATTTTCAATGCGACTCTATCTACAACATTATTTCCTCAATAACAGTTTTTAAATATTAAACTTGATAGTACAATATAGAAAAGAATTTTAAATGGATTACGCATGCTTTATATATATATATATATATATATATATATATATATATATATATATATATATATATATATATATATATATATATATATATATATATATATATATATATATATATATATATATATATATATTACCAGAGGTAATATACCAGCTGCACCAGACACCTGACTCCCAAATCACCTATGTCTTTCACTCAATATACCAAGCATTATGGGTGCAAATGAAATGACGGAAATGAATAAAAAAATTGTTGTTATTGTTGTTGTGGCTCAAGATAGGCTCTACATGGCGACCAGTGTAATTGTTGAAGGAAATAAGTGAAAAAAAATTTTTGGATAGTTTATATATATGATCTTTCCAGGAATCGCTGTAAATAATGACTTCCCTAGTGTATGAATCAGGGTCATCGATACCAAATTGTTACCATGTTCATTAAGCGAAGAACGTAGAATGAGAATGTTTCGTACCAAATAACATCTATTTTTATTGGCAATATCCATCTGGAATTTCAAATGCCGAAATTTATTTCGATCTATCCTATAGTGGACTCTGACATAATCATTTTAACAGGTCAAACATGGTTATATATGTTTTCATTCACAATTCTGTCAAATTCAATTCATACAGCTATTAATTCTCCTACTATAGGAAATAAGTCTGTTTTGGTGACACTGTTCACATTCCAGAAATCTATGCACATCCTGAAAACACTACCTGGTGTCGTCAAAACTTACTAACTGAGAAATTATGAAGAAAACGCTATTTTGTAATTTGCCATTTAATAATACATAACTATGATATTGGTCCAATAGTTATATGAATAATTAAAAATCAGAATATACTATCTTTTATGAAGCAAATACCTGTTAATGTTTTGCCAATTTAATCAAAATGTTGCGATGTTTATTCCGTGGTTTTAGTTACTATTATTGATTTATTCTATCACAAAATGTCGAATTGCAATTATCCATGAGCAGCAAAGAGGACCTATATTCACTAGAGGCATACATAAGGCATAGGTAGTATACGTCTATGAACTAGCAGTGTTTTTAATTGGAATTGACCTCAATTAAAACATTCAGTCAACACATGGCCCAGGTTTTCGAAAATAATTTGAAAGTAAGATATAACAATGCATTATATTACATAGTCGGTTTTATGTTGAAAACCAAATTGCAACAAAGGGTAGCCTTGTCTTAATTTGCTTACAGTTTGCGCTACATAATTTTTTCATTGATGTTTATGTATATTATGATTTAGTAGTTCCGATCTCCTGTTGCGAGTCGAGCTACACGATGTCGCAGTGATCTTACTGTCTATGTCTCTGTCTCTGTCTCTCTCTCCTCTGCTATTGTCTTTAACTCAGAGCAAATATTCTGTTTAACACTAATCAAGTCAAACAATATGTCTGCAAAGAGAAAACTTTTAATTGAGATGATACATTCTCATTTTATGTCTCCACTATTTCATGTGTAACGGTCTTTATATTATTAACTACTTTAGTTCAACAAAGACAGCCTCGATTTGCTTTCTAAAATATTACTTTCATATTTTTAAATATTCAACTGCAGTAAAATAAGTGACAATAAAGGAATAAAGAACTAGAAGCTTCTTGCAATGAAACTTCTCTGTCAGATACATCTTTGATATTTGTGTATGATCTTCTCGTACATTGGGTGCTTTTGTTCGATACATTGGGTGTATTTGTTCGATGCTAATATTTAATTTATTCGTATTGTTGCACAAAAAATTCAAGCTAATGGCGACATGAGTGTCATAATGATCCTATAAGGGTGTTTAAATGCTTGATCGATGTAATTCAGTCGGTGTGTTTAAACGTATGGTCTTTACTCAAAGAAGAAAATTTAATTTTAGTATGACTGGACAAATACAAGATTACGAAGTGTAGAATATATATATTCACGAGTATCATAGAAATGTCACAAGTTGTGCCTGTATTTTCAGGGTATGAACTGCAAATAATCGTGAGAACCTTTAATGTATTTAACAAATGTCAAACTAAATTATCTTTAAAAATGCTTTGCTCTTCTATCAGTTTGGGTCAAAGAATTCCTCAATAAAGTCTTTATTTCTTAAAACATTGCAGAAAAGGCATAAGTTAAATTTAAACAGCAATTTTGTTTTCTAGAAATTTAGTGATTGAGAGAACGTGCGTTTCGTAGACATATCCTTCAACTGGTTCAAAATCCAGATAAAACTAGTATATGCTGGTTTTGTTGTCGCACAATTTGCCGGTCTGCATTTTGTTTTGTTTCCTTTGCTTGATTTATATGTAACACGACCTTCAGAAACGTAAGCTAAACAAGGAAGTGGCGACGGATATGCTTATACTATTTAAACTGAAAACGTTAGAATTCTAGACAGTCGATATTGGTGTGCTTGGTCGAATTACTCGATACAAACAGTCATGAACCAATCTACATGGAATGCCATTCCTTTCCTTGCCATATGTACAGTGTTCATTTCCATGGTTATGGGGTAAGGATTCATTAATATTTTTTGCTTCTTTATAACCTTTCATTATTGGATTCAACAAATGTCCAATACTGAAAATTTTGGAACTCTCTTAGTTTTTTGTTTGGTTCGCACCAGATGACAGGGACGACGAATTAAAAAGATGAAATTTATTATAATATTCATAATTATAAACTATAAAGAGGGTTTTGTGGACAATCTGATCTTTGTTATTTCAGAAAATTTAATTGTTATGATCAGATCATTTGGCTTCGAAACAGCTTTAAGTATTACAGAAACGGTATGTATTGCATATTTGACATGCATATATATTTCATTGTAAGCTTTTTAAATATTTAAGTAGGATAACACTTTTATCACTATCTTAGCAATACCACTTTTTGAACCACAATATTCCTATTTGCAATTTTAGGAAATATATTTACCCTTACGGTTATTATTCAAAACTGAATTTCCATATTTAGGAGATACATGACCTATTGCGTTTAGTCATTTATAACAAAAAAATGTATGTATATATGCTCTAAAGCACATATATACCCTACTTTTACTGTCCACTAAAATCCCTTCGATATTGGTTTTTGACTGATTTTCACTTCAGTATCTTCTCATCATATCGCGATATCATTGTTTCTACTTTGATTTGCAAATCACAGTGAACGGCTCTAAAATGAAAATATCGAACGCAGCTGTAAGACTAAAAGAAAGAACAATAATGAAATCTGAAGACCCATTTTAACTTGGAATTATTCCATAATAAATTTGTTTTCCATAGCTGTTATTTTTTGGAAAATATAAACAATTACTTCGAATTTTTTTAACACTAATTTTGATATTTGCTAAACACCAATAGCCTGCTGCTTAAACCAGTTTCATTTGGTCAAACATAGAGTAGTTACGTATATAACGAACGTACGTACACGTATGTATGTATGTATGTATGTATGTATGTATGTATGTATGTATGTATGTATGTATGTATGTATGTATGTATGTATGTATGTATGTATGTATGTATGTATGTATGTATGTATGTATGCATGCATGTATGTATGTATGTATGTATGTATGTATGTATGTATGTATGTATGTATGTATGTATGTATGTATGTATGTATGTATGTATGTATGAATGCATGCATGTGTGTGTAGGTAGGTAGGTAGGTATATATGTAGGTAGGTATGCATGTTTCTTAGTTGGTATGTACACGCCAATAATAATAATAATAATAATAATAATAATAATAATAATAATAATAATAATAATAATAATAATAATAATAATAATAATAATAATAATAATAATAATAATAATAATAATAATATCCATATTCCTCTAGAATCCCATTATTAGCAAGCAGTTATATTACATTCTGGACCTGTACTTAAAACGAATATACAAGTCATTCGAATCAAATCTGTCATTGACATCTGATGATTAAAGAAGAACAATTTTAAAATATACAATAACATATACACTCAAATGATATGCGATCTTATAGACCGCAATTTTAATCATAATATTAGGACTGTAATCGTTAGCTGCGTCTTTAATATCATGACACAAACTGTTTCATAAACCTGTACCGATTTCAGCGAAGGATTCCTGAAATATTCTATTCGCCATTTCATAAGCCATTATTTTTCTTGGCAGTGCATTTCTTGTGGTAATAATCCTAAAATCATAAAATATTACCATACCCTGGTATTTTATTATTTAGGAACTTTAACGTTAAAACATATTTTCTTAATGGAATGCAATCCACATTTGGAATTAATATAAAGGTGTTGAAGACATGATATAGATGCTACTAGCATTTAAAATCACTCACGTTATTCAAGGTTTATATGATGTAAAGTCTCTAAATGTTGGAAAAACTCAGAGCTCTCCCTACAGAACGAAAGTAGATAAAATATGAAAACACAACTAAATTCTACATTTTAAGATCAGATGATTGAATTTAATACCTTACCCCTTTTGGGTAAGTTTAGTTTAGTTTCATAAGCCCTTTAGTTTCGTAGGTCTTTTTTGAAAGATTTTTTCAGATGATTGGACAACGCTGATTTAGCATCAATATGCATGCCATAAAAATGTTCCGCATATTTAGCACATTTAGATTATGTACCAATTATTATGTAAATCCCTATCTAGTTTTCTTTAAAAATATTAACGTCTTCACCAGTCAATTAATGTAATATTTTACCAAGATACATAAACAACAAAAAGGTTTCAAATACTATGGATGCGTTTTTGTACACATTCATGTGTATATGTATATATTAGTCATTCTACGTGCTTGCTTTTATCAGACAATAAACAATATATTTTATACGTTGGTTCAACAATACTTTCTAAACTTTCAAAGGTCTTTTTATGTAACAATGTCTTTACTTAAAAATGTGTTGACAACTCTTGTAAACTGAGATAGCACGACAGTATTCATGTTTTCATGTTTATCCTACTACAACATTAACAGCTCAATACAGCATTAACTTAGTAATTAGCTTAATGAAATTATTCATCGCAGAAGAGGCTTCGTTAAGCTGATGCAAGGATATAACAACAGAAAAATGCAAAAGGAAGCAGATCAAGGATTTTTTGGACCAATGCAGCGTGTAACTGTTTACATCAATATATCTGTTCCTATCATCACTAGACTACCGACGTGGTGAAGCATAATGCTTCCTCTGGATGTTTAAATATGTTTTCAATGGATGAAAAGAAATAGAAATTAAGACTTAATTACTAATTGTCACTGATTGTATCAATCTGATTGATACTATCAATAATATTTTCTGTTCTGTATGTTATGTTTGGAATTATTTATATCAATAAGTGACAATACAATATACGTATGTGGCCATCATTTAATCCATTGGAAGGAAATGTAGCTGCCTATTGAATTATCTCATTAAACCAGCACAACCTTCATCTTCACAGTGGAAGTTCGTGCACTGTCATTACCAGCATTTACTTTTCCACTCGTAGTATTTACTGCATATACACCGAACCAAACAATACCCGAGGCTGTTTCTAAGTTATTTTAAGGTATTAATAAGACGCCCATGTGTTCACTTTGATATCGCAAAATGTGCATTATAATATCTCTAATAT
This sequence comes from Potamilus streckersoni, assembly GCA_016746295.1. Lineage (NCBI taxonomy): Eukaryota > Metazoa > Mollusca > Bivalvia > Unionida > Unionidae > Potamilus > Potamilus streckersoni. Next base: position 618,672 of record JAEAOA010001004.1, on the reverse strand, counting down.
GACGAAATAATAACGCCATTTCCCAAATGCTAGAACGCGGAGCCAAACGCGTGTTCACCACAGCGACTGGACGGCTATGGGTAACCAACCTCTCTCATCATGGATGCGGGGGCTTTTGAAAGAGGATTTGCTTTATTGTGGGATTAAAACCTTGCTGACAAATACAAAACTGATATAACTGTTTCTTTGTGGTGAATTCAAGCAACTGTCTCCAGAGGTTTAGGAGGCTGACTTTTAAACCCTGAGGAATAAAATATTCTCTATAATTCCAGAAACCAATCAGATTCATATTACTAAAATAGAACAAAAACTGATACCATGGACTACATATTGCAAGATTGGTGGATAGCACTTTAGTTCTTTATCAGGGCTCACATTTCATAATGTATTCCCTCAACACAACAATTTGATAATCACAGAACATTCGGCTAATTTAATTTCTTTCCCGATCTTTGTTATAGAGCAAGTTGTGCTATATTAAATAATTTTTAAGCTTCTAAATATGCCTTTATATATAGATATACGTCTCACAAAGTAAAAAAAATGTTTTCATAAACAGTCTTTTGGGGTAAAGTTCAGGTCCCTATGGTTTAATTAACAATCATCTACGAGTGCTGATTAAAGAACTCCCTTACACTTCGTTCGTTTTAAATTTCATTGATCTCTTAGACAAGAACAACGGTTCCAGACTCTTGCAAAGAAGCAAACAGTATACCAATTTGCAAGACGAGCACTCATTCTATGGCGTTTATTTACTGATCGACATCGTTTCCTAATACTGGTGGCAAAGCTTATGACAGGCCACAGTTTTAATAAGAGTTTAATTACTACTGTGAAAATAATATTCTTATACATTGGTATAGTTTACCTCGGGCGCTTCATTGTATCAGTTCCCATACCACAATTATTTGTTTTGCAAACAACTATATTTAAGCAAGTCATGTTTTGAGACAAATTGTCACCGCAAGTATCGTAAAGGACTTGTACGTTACTTGAGATCTAATGTTATTACAGACGGTCTTCAAAATTATTTTTAGCTCTACTAAATGCTGAATACATGAGTTATGCTTCGGGGCAAGTTTGAAAAATGCAGCTATACTTAGTTGTGACGTGTTCCAACGACCTGTATTTTCTTCATTACCTTGGTTGATATACATGCATTATGTTCGTCTGGATGTGATGCATGTCTTCTCTTAGAGGATAATCTAGTTGTAATTGGTCATAATCTCAAACTCGGACGCGGGTTGTTTTTTTTCAATCTTTCTAAAGCTGAACCACTGGCGATTTGTTTCGAAAATCAAATATCTGCCATTGGCTATGCTCAATCACAATGTGAAAAACGTTGACAGATGTAAACATGTGGAAACATTTCTTTCAAAAGACCGCCTATGACTTAAATAAAAGTAATGGAAAACAATTAACGTAATGTATGGACTCAAATTCCATCCAAATCGGAAATCTTTTTTAACCTTATTTACATTTTTCATACGAAATCTCGAATATGGTAGAAGACATTTGGACAACTTAACGAAATTTGAAAAATGGACCGCAAACAATTACATAATGAGGAAGCTAACATTTGAAACTGGTGACACAATATTAGTATCCATTAAACTGCTATGGCGAGATACAATAGGAAAGGCTTCAATCAGAAAGCATAAATTTTCACTATTGTACAAAATATCACCGATAAAAGTCTTTTCTGTCGCACTACTATTGTCTCTACAGCCTTTAGTGATATTCCTTGTATAACCTTCACAAGACAATTTCAAATCTTTGTAAGCTAGAATGAGTCTTTTCAATTTATTTTTTCAATTATTCATTCGTCTCTAATTATTTACATTCTTTTCTACATATTTTTATTAAACGTTCCTCCTTTTGAATTCTTTACTTCTTTACACTAGTCTTTGAAATGCTGTGTTTCTGTTCGTGTTAATTTTTTATATAACTTGGGCTAATACTGTTGTTGAACTAAGGGCTAACTGCTTTGCAAATTCAATAATTTTTTTTGCTGTTCCAACTCCATGTCGCAAATCATATATTCGAACATTCACATATAACAGGACTATTATTATAGTCAGTAGACAAAAGCATCATAAGCCACTGGTCTTCTGTGTAGTTCTTTAACTTCTCCAAATGCAAATTTATGAAGTAAAGTATGTTCGATCGAACTTATCTTCTTTCATTTGGTGATATAGATTTCATTGAATTTAAGTGACAAGACTGTAACTGTACTTTCCAGAAGAAAAAGAAAACAATTATTTTTCTTAAATTTTGCATCAGTCCTTTAGTTATAAATGTTATGGGCATTTTAGTGAGAAATGATTTGTATGGATTTCTATTCGTCCTTCTGAAAACACTTGCAAAATTAGGATGTAACAACGTTCCATTCCTTGTTTGGTAAATTGTTCTTTTGTGCGATTTCAGTGACACGTGTACCTATCAGAGCACATGTTCCAAAGCACAGAGATACACCACAAAATGTGGATTTTGGGGTTGGAAAAGGTGTACGCGTTACAGGTATGTCACGTGTTCTTGTGTCTTTTGAAAATAATTTGCGAGTAATAGTTAGTATCTCCTGTGCTAAATATATTACTTTTTCATGTTTCAGCCCTGGATAATCAAATAATTTATAATTATTTATGTATGTATAAAGAGTATGCAGTTCTAAATGTTTAATACATGATCTAATTGGTAACTTTATTTGTTAAACTTTTAACAGGTCCATGTTCATTTAGTACAAAACTTTCAAAACATATCAATAAATCATGGTCAAATTTGAATAAATATTCAGCTTGCATTATGACATTCCATAAAATCAATCTTGGCTCTTGTTTTGCTCTATTTGGATTACCAGTCAACATTATAAAATGTATCTTTGAGAATTGCTTCCATACAAGGCATCGCTAAAACTATTATTTCTTTTCCTTTTTGCATCATAGTAAGAATTTACATTTTCCCAGGATTAACCTCAGAAGAAAGAAAATAAAACAATACATCCGGTAAATTTAAAGGAAATCACTAAATTTACTTCTTCAAGCCAAAAGACTTCCACTGGTGTGTTTCAATCTCGAAATATTCTCTTAATAATAATTGTGGTAATCCAATAAAATCAGAGGGAATAGTTTCTTACGATTTATCTCAAGACTGGAAAGCACATTTAAGCTTACTTGTCCATGATATGATGTCGTATGAAAATATTTGCAAACAAAAATACAATTGTTGCACCTGTTTTTCATGAATACTGAATTTTTATATTTATATGGCATAAAAATTTCTACCGAATAAATTCGTATTTTCTCACTTTTGGTTTTGTTCCAATATATTTTTTACATTTTGATATTTTCTTACAGTCCACTCTTGCCATACTACTACGGAATAAAATAATGAATTAATATCGCTGTTTTTCATCACTGGCAAAACTTTGTATTGAAACGGACAACATTAATTCAATAATTGCATTGAAGTATATTTTGTAAGTGTAACTATTGTTTGTAAACCAATAAAATGTTTTATATATCCACATGGAAGGAAAATTGAATTGATAACGTTGTTTATATAGCTGTTGAACTTTTAATCATTCACGAGGAATGTTCCTCAAACTTTCAAGTTAGATAAAATGAACTTGTGATCACCAGGCAATTGGTATTTTTCTTTTTTTAAGAAATATTATTTGCTTCTATATTTTTGGCCTTTGAGTTGATGCTAATGAGCGAATGTTTATAATTTGAGCTCCTTCTATATCTACATCCTGGATGTATCTACGCTTTGGCATCTTAACAATGAATTCTGTCCAGGTCGTTGTATATTTGCTTTTTCTTTAGATATTTTGCGTGGGTGGTGGTGGTTTGTTTGGGTTTTTTTGTGGAGTAAACATAACATCCAATTATCGTTTTTTCGAATTTAGTAAAACAAACTAATCTAATGGCGCTTACTGTTTTGACTTTGTTTTAATTCGCAACGTGGTTGGTCATTAAAAGGATGAAAAATTATCAACCATATTAAATAATATAATTCTTACGCTAGAATTTATTTAAATAATTACTTCTTACGCCTATTGATCCTTAACACAAAAAATGTTGATACTGTGGTAGTGAATTAACTTTGCCAGAAAATTAATATAGTTATTGCAATTAAGTGATATAAAGTAACAACAAAGTGACAAATATGTGTCAATTTGTTTACTTTTAGGTAATTATTAGACGGTGCTTGTAACGCATAAAGTGTAAGGAACTTGACAAAGCAAAGTAAAATGACTTGAGATCCAAAGCGTTGTTCAGCAAATCTAAGGGAACACGGATTGCACAAATTGTCTACTTACGACCTGTATAATGTAACTACGAACGAAAAGAGTTTAAAAATACAACAAACGGATTCTAGCAAAACATTTATATTACAGAAAAAATGCAGAAACGTGATGCTTTACGTAAGATACAAAATACAGGAGAAATAAAATAAAATAATGCGTAACGAAGAACGTATAATGAAAACAATTCATGAAAGCCTAAAACTAATTAAGTGCTAGCAACCATTATTATCTGTTTAGAGGCATTTTGTTTGATTTTGCTTTGCAAGCAGATTTAAAACTAATCTAGAGAAACCAACAATTCTCATTAATGAAGTGATAGATGCTAATAGTATTGTATCATTATTGATATATTGCCGGACAGATTATTCGATAACAATAAGCAAATTATGAAATATTATTTTATATTCACCTACAGTGATGTGTCAGTATAGATTTATAGAGATCAGTAGTTGTATGTAAATTAGTTATTTGTAGTTATTCAATTATGTGATGTTCAACGCAGTTTGTAACAGCGATCAAAGGGTCTAATAATCGGCATACGTTTCGTTGTATTTTTAAATCTGTATTTAATATATTCATGACGCATCAAGCTCTTACGAACTGAATTTCATTGCAGATCTGTGTCTCAATCCTGCACACAAACATCATCTTGCGGTAAGTAAAGCTTTGAGGTATATACTGTTTTCATGGAATTGAAACCTCCTTCACTCTCTATCTGGAACAAATGCTTGGAGAGATGGCTTCGTCGTACACTTCCAAACATAGCAAACAGGAGTGCAAAAAATAAATGAGTTATGTATTCTGCATTAACTGAAAAAGTCATAGAAGCAAATCTTGTCAACACTGTTTTGTAGGCGTCGTGAAAAATACATATATAATCAATAATAGACACAACTTTTATAGATGCACAAATTCACTATTTTGTCTATATGTTTCAAGCGCCCCTTCAAACAAATACATAATATAGCTAAGTAAGATGTACACATGCATACACATATGCGATGTGCCAATGAATGAGACTATTTGGGTTCCCGAGTAGCCGAGTGGTCTGAAGCACTCACCGTTCTGGATCGTTGTCATCTCTTCTGTTTGCGTGTGTTCGAGTCTCAGGCTTGGCTAACGTCAGTACATGAGAATACTTGCTAGCACGCTGTACAGAAGCCCGCTCGCAGAACACTTCACCTCCAACCAGCTACACTTTCAGTGATATAAGACTTATTGCTATGATAGCAACCAGAGCTGGAGTTACGAAACCAGGAAGGAAAAAGGAATCATACTGTATACGCCGCCTTAGAACATTGAAACCAAGCGGTCCAAACTAAGAAGACTAGAAAAAGAAAACTATGCACTAGTAGAATTTAACTTTTTCTAAATCTTCTTAGTATCCTTCAATTTTTACTATAAGAATAACCGTTATAGAATCAAATATCCAAGATATAATCTGTATTACATAAATGTACAAAAAAGTAAATATGGATGTCGCTTTGGCTTCTAGACTTTTATGGAATTATACACAGTTTTCAGTATCCGCAACAAGTTTATACAAGCTGGTTGTATTTATAGTTTTAACCCATGTGGAGACAGCCATGAAGAGGTCCACAAACACATCGATTTTGTGTTTATTTGTTTGTTTTATATATGTTTTATATTTGCCTTTGAAAAGGACTCATTAAGAGTCGAAAGCGCTCAAGCTAGTTAGTCACTAGTTTCGCACTGTTCGTCGTCAGTTTATTGAATATATATATATATATATATATATATATATATATATATATATATATATATATATATATATATATATATATATATATATATATATCGTTGTGGGAGAGATGGGGGTGCTGCACATCAACTGACACGTATCTGATTGCCGCAATAAATTTCATTTAGCTTTCAATTTACACAAATATGCTCTCGAGGGTTTAATCTTTCAGAACGAATAAAATCAGAAATCTGATAGGTAACAATTGATCTTTCATAGACGATCATTCACTTTTTTGTATATGCTAGTGCTCAAGGTTTTACTCATGAATCATAACTTTAGTAGTGCATTACAACTACTCTTTCTAATTATTCTAATTGTTCATGGTCAAAATTAGATCGTTCAACTGAGTGATGTACACCATTGGTTTGATGTTTTCATGCCTGATTTGAAATGATGGTGGTAATGTCATTAAATTCCTCACTGCATGCTGATTTCTAATACGTAAAGTTGGTGAAAAAAATAACATAATGAATATTTTCCTTTCCCTCAAACAGAGTAAACTCGGTAGAAATATATTCGTACCTTTCCATCAGTCATCGAAAACCACTTCAAATATATTTAATTATCTATCATTACTTATACTTTCTTTATCAAATGATGCGTTGTGCGTCTGACTAATCACAACAGCATTTTTTATTGCAACTTTTTCATAGAGTTCAATTGCCCTGTATTCAGCTTATATATTGCCCAACAAACCACGCCCTCAGCTTACATATTGCCCAACAAACCACGCCTTCAGCTTACATGATGTGAATATCCCTGTCCAGGAAAGATTATTTACATGGAAGTGTCAAAAATGTTACAATTAATTGCTTACTCCTTTTTTCCTATTGTTTGCTTTCTTTGCAAACGAATCATTAATACAAATCTTGCAGAAAACTCGACAGTGTTAACAGACTAAAAATATTTATAAGAACATCATTTGGTTACAGATTTTGACCGATAACAGATTTACAAGCAATTACCGTCATAGTCAGTATTTTTTTAAATGCTTGATGTATCTCTTATTGTCATACACACCTGTCGCACACACACACACACAAACACAGAGAGAGAGAGAGACTCACACCATGTTATTGGTCGTTATTGATGCCTGTAAGTTTATATCAACATAATCAGATGGGAGAGAGATGTACTAATATCAAGCTTGGATCGATAATGACTAGCCATAGGACAATTCACCAAATATAAAAATGACCAGAATAAATAAGAGTGGGTACTTTTTAATAAACCCATGTGTCTTAATCCACAGCTGCTTCATTAGAAAGTCGTGATTGTTACGATGTTAAAGCAGTAGGAATATTACTTGTGTGGACACATGCAAAATTGTCGCTGTTTGGAAGAAGGTACAGTCTTTGTGAACTAATGAGCATGTTTTGTTTCAGAAGACCTTAGATCAACTTCGTGCCAGACTAAATTATCGATAATATATCTAATTAGCTGTAAAATATCCAATTTTATATGCTATTTCCAGTAATACGTTATAAATCTAATTATGTGTGATACATTGGTATTGGCATCAGAATTACTAAAGAGTTTAACAATTTTCTTTCCTACGGTTGTGTTTAAAAACAAAACAAAAACCACAATATCATAAAACAATTAGAGGGACATATCTTACAAGTGCAACACCATGAAACTGTGTACCCTCTTCTTCTTTCTAATCTTGAAAGAAGACGAAAAATGCAAAAAGAACGTGATGTGAAATTTAGCAACAAGCAAGGTTAACAATGTTTGTTTTTTTTCAAGGCACTTTTCAAATCTAATTCTTTTCATTTTGTTCTATAATAACAAAAATATGTAACCAAACTGGGAAAATAAACAGATCTCGCACCATAAAAATGTTATATTCGTAACCAATCATTCTCTCAAATCTGTGTCACGTGAAGATATTTCTTTGTAAAAGCTTCGCATCAATCCTCTTGTACGTTTAGACTACCGGATGGTATCCTGTGATCCATGCTCGAAGTCTTGTAACGGAGGCGCACAAGTGTGTAGATACCAGTGTAGAGGATCGCTTTGTTCTCTCCCAGACTTAGTAAATGTTATAAGCTGCAACACACAGCACTGCATCAGTAAGTTTTATATATATATATATATATATATATATATATATATATATATATATATATATATACATATATATATATATATATACATATATATATATATACATATATATATATAGTTATATGTATATGTATATATATGTATATATATGTATATATATATATATATATATATATATATATATATATATATATATATATATATATATATATATATATGTATATATATGTATATATATATATATATATATATATATATATATATATATATATATATTTGAGTGCAACATTCTTTAGTTAACTAAAACCAATTGTACTTGTTTAATGCATGATACGTACGAAATACCAATGTAAGTGTGAGCGTTGTGAACTAATCCTCAAACCTGAAGTTTTCTTATTGGGCATGCGTTCAATAACATTAAAATTACTAAATAATGTGTGACAATTTGTAGCAATGTAAATGCTAGGTTGACTCTATAAATAACCCTTTTATATTATTTGAATAAAACTTTTATGTTCAAGTATTTCAAGATATACGGTAAGCTTTATTCAGTGTTATTGGCAACGCTATACGCCTACTTTGCGAAGTATGATTATAGTTGTCTTCTACTCATATTCTGAGAGTCTAATGTATTAGAATCATATTGGACAGGAGCTGGTATCCTTCTGCAGAAATATTGTGGCATGTGAGGGAAGCAATTTCAAATATAGTTTTCAATTTCGTCGAATTACATTCATGGGGAGAGCAGGTTTAATTAACCTATGCTCATTTTTAATATGAAGAAAACTTGCAGGGCAACATGATTTAAGGATATTGTAACCGTCAGTGTTTCAATTTAAATGTAAATAACGATTTCATTCCAAAATATGTAAGTTATTTATTGGATCTATAGCATAAATGGTAATAGTAACAGTGTCTTTATAAACGTTTAAATTTTGATGAGTCAAATCAAAACGGTTTTTGGTTAGAGCAACGCCAAAACATAGCTCTAGGACGTTTAGGGTTGTAGGCATTAACTCAGCTGGTAAAACTTAGGAATCGTATTCCATGTCTCACGGGTTCAATACCAGAATAAATCAATTATTTTTTATCTCCTTTGGGAAGACTTTATTTAACTTATTCATCTTGCGTGATTGTCCATATGATTTTATCTTGCAGTTAGAAATTCATTTTACATTTCATAGTACATAACACTGAAGCTTTAAACAAAATCAGTAAACTTAATGATATATGTACTTGTCAATAAGTTTTCATATTTATTAAGGATTTTCTTACTTTTAAAATGATTCAATTAGAAAAACATTTGGATAGGTGACAATTACTTTTCTGACTCAGTTGACGGCGCATGGAACTCATGGACTGACTGGAACTACAGCAGTTGCAGCGTCACATGTGGCGGAGGAATACAATATCGAAATCGGAACCGTCTCTGCAACAATCCTTTACCGCAGTATGGTGGCAAACAATGTATCGGAAGTTCATCGGAACGGGACGCAGTATCTTGCAATGCAAATCTTTGTCCAAGTAAGTATACAGAGGTCTTGAATCATACAAAAGACGTATTCTGGTCCTACATCAGATGCGTTAGACCCAGAAAGAGGCACTTGAGTCATAATCTGAGAGTCTAATGTATTAGAATCATATTGGACAGGAGCTGGTATCCCTCTGCATCAATATTGTGGCATGTCAGAAAAGCAATTCCAAATATAGTTTTCAATATCGTCGAATTACATTCATGGGGAGAGCAGGTTTAATTAACCTATGCTCCGTTTTATTATGAAGAAAGCTTGCAGGTCAACATGATTTAAGGATATTGTAACCGGCAGTGTTTCAATTAAAATGTAAATATACATTTCATTCCAAAATAAGTAAGTTATTTATTGGATCTAGAGCATAAACGGTACTAGTAACAGTGTCTTTATAAACGCTTAAAAGTCCATGAGTATAATCAAACCTGTTTATTATTAGAGTAACGCCAAAACATAGCTCTAGGACGTTTAGGGTTGTAGGCATTATCTCACCTGGTAAAACGTAGGAATCGTATTGCAAGTCTCAAGGGTTCAGTACCATACTAAATCGGTTATTTTTTATCTCCTTTGGGAAGACTTTACTTAACTTATTCATCTTGCGTGATTGTCCATATGATTTTATCTTGCAGTTAGAAATTCAGTTTACATTCCATTGTACACAATACAGAAATTTTAAACAAAATGATTAAACTTGATGTTATATGTACTTGTAAATAAGTTATCATGTTTATTAAGGATTTTCTAGCTTTCAAATTCATTTAATTAGAAAAAACATTTGGATAGGTGACAATTATTTTTAAAACTCAGTTGACGGCGCGTGGAACTCATGGACCGCTTGGAACTACAGCAATTGCAGCGTCACATGTGGTGGAGGAATACAATATCGAAATCGGAACCGTCTCTGCAACAATCCTTTACCGCAGTATGGTGGCAAACAATGTATCGGAAGTTCATCGGAACGGGACACAGTATCTTGCAATGCAAATCTTTGTCCAAGTAAGTATACAGAGATCCAGAATCTTATAAAAGACGTATTCTGGTCTTACATCAGATGCGTTAGACCCAAAATTAGGCACTTGAGGCATATTCAACCGAGGCGAATTATGTTCATAGCTATTCATAATTGTATTTGATGTCTTAAAGGCCTCTAAAATGACTCTCGTCTATGCATCTTCTGTTTTAACTAGCTTGTCATTTTGTTTCTTCTGTGACACATTAACGATTAAGCTACAAATAGTGTTTCAGCGTCAATGTGTTTTAGGTAGCTAGCAGGCTTATAACTTCCTAACTCTATGTACGATTCCATTCAATATAAAGAAACGTTAAAGTAGCTTCTTTACAATGTTCCACTTTATATAACTTATATCGTTCCGTCTGCTTTATGTTTATGATGTAAGTTATTTATTGAAAATTCATTGTAATTATTAAAATAATTAAGACATAGTAACATCAATTACGACTTTATTATTCTGAATAAATGGTATGAATATCTACAGTCCTGTAACAGGCCTGACACCATTAGGAAAATGAATGGAAAACCGCCGAACTTTTAAATAAAGGAATATTGATCTCAGCTCCCAAATTTATAATTGTGTTTGAAAATTTCATTTTAAACTTATATCTTTGTCAGATCTTAGACTTTGCTGACAAGGTGTTTCTCTATTGATCAAAGCCTAGTATTGCAAATTTCTCACCCAGTTGATGGTGGGTGGAGCTCATGGTCCGATTGGAAGTACAACAGTTGCAATGTCACGTGTGGTGGAGGAAAACAAATTCGAAACCGGACTCGTTCATGCAACAATCCCTTGCCACAGTACGGAGGAAAAGAATGTATCGGGAGTCCAAAGGAAACGAATATAGAATCCTGCAATACAGTTTCGTGTCCAAGTAAGAAATATAATCTACAATCATAATTTTCTATTTAAAACAACCGTCGTTGCTCCATTTTCCCTTCCTCCAAGATTTTTTCCATACCAAGTTTACATTAGCTATTGAAGGGTCGCATTCAGTATCTAAGTCTAATTCTACCTAACAGAATAACCACGAAATTGGCAGCTAGTCATAAACCGGTGGCTTCATCATATCCGTTAGTTATACTAATATTTGCTATGACGTTCCAAGGAGATAGAAAAAGAGTAATAAGCAGAAATAAACCTTCATTGTACATTCAACAGAATTTGGAGACAATTTATTGTTAGGTAAATCCACGTTTGATTACAAACTAATCTATCCACTGTTTAAATAATCATCATAAACAGTATGGTTCACCTCTTACCTATTCCACACGCAGTCACAAAACTGGCATTTTTATACTATCTTCCACATTATCTAGAATATATTTCGTAATACCTTCCGTGTTTAATCAAGATGATTTATCTTTGAAAGACGCCGAATTTATTTAAAACATTTTAACATCTTACAATTCATTATGGACTGAATAATGAGATTAAATGACCTATTTTACATCATTGCGACCATTAAAAGCAAATGAGACTCTTAAACATTATCGACGTCTAAAACAAAATTTATAATCGACCTCAGATATTGGATATTCTTCGTTATTTTGGCGAAGTTCCGTTTTGAAATGTTGTTCTTACCAAGTCATGAAATGTGCACAAAATTATTAGTCACACGCCTACTCTCAGAAAATGCATCTTTCTTCGTCACTCTCTATTATTGTAATTTTGTGCTCCAGTTGACGGTGGGTGGAACAACTGGACTGACTGGAAGTACAGCAGTTGCAACGTCACATGTGGTGGAGGTTCACAATTTCGAAATCGGACACGTCCCTGCAACAATCCTTTGCCGCAGTATGGTGGAAAAGAATGTCTCGGAAGTCCATCGGAAACGGAAATAGTATCTTGCAATACAAATCGCTGTCCAAGTATGAAATCTAGATCTACAATAAAAAATTAAATGTGTTCAAAATACAAATGAGAAAAAAATTAAATATTTTGCCCAAAACTTGATAAGAAATAGAACTGTATCAGCGAAAGTATTTTCAATTTCGACCACATTCCCAGTAAGATATATCAGCGTAGAACTGTTCATCTCAATTAATCAATAAGTGAATGATGGAACAAAATATAAATCCAATATTTAAAAGGAGATAATGATAAACATTTAGATTGTCTTTTCTTACCTGTGGATACAGTTCAGCTTTCGTCTATGACAGAATATGATGGTTGCCGAAAAATGCAGTCACGATTTGAATTAAGAGTTTTGACGTTACTCCCAAATTTGCAATCACCTTCTGATTTCATGCCTTTGTTAATTTCGAACGAAGGTAAAGTTCATTCCACGATTGTCTTTGTTAGCACTAGCCATACGGTATCTACAATTAACTCGACTTTGATGGAATAGAGCATCCTACTCTTCCACGTATGGAATGTTGGCCTGATTATAATTTTTTCCATTTTCATCATTCCTAAAACCGCAACATATTTGTTTCTTTGCAGTTAACATAGTATTTTCGGACTGGAGCAGCTGGACAAATGGCACCTGCAGTGTAACATGTGATAGAGGTACTCAGGTTCGAACCCGGAACCGAACCTGCACAAATCCTGAACCTCAGTATGTCACACAGCCTTGTTTCGGAATTACAACGGAATCCAAACTCGATTTATGCAACTTGACTCAATGCTTAAGTAATATATATATATATATATATATATATATATATATATATATATATATATATATATATATATATATATATATATATATATATATATATATATATATATATATATATATATTGTAATGGACATAACAGCAGAAGCATGATTTATACTTTTACCTATAAATATATCAGACACTTAATCTTGTTTGACTTTATACTGTTTTAGACATCAAGCGGATTCCTGAAGAAGAAAGTCAGCAAAAATAGATATATAAAGGGACAACCAATTAAGCTGGAAAAATTTGGCAATCTTTCAGAAACTATGCACTGCAATCGGTTCTATATACCTGTTTTATTTGATGGATTTTGTAGTGTTT
>JAEAOA010001004.1:310000-600000 GCA_016746295.1 Potamilus streckersoni | reverse complement strand
GCTTAATCAAGGTGACATCATTACACCTCAGGTAAAATTGTCAGAAACATGACTAATCATAAAACAGTAAGCAAATTTCAGTGAACTTTTGAACATTTGTGATCAGAACTACTCACGCCTAATATTTTTCCGGATGTACGGCAAATATTCAGTTGGGTATATCATCTCTTTGCTCAAAAGGCAAACCTATAACTCTTTTCTTTGGTTCAATATGCGTCAAGTCCAATATTTTAAGCGAAAATAACCGAAACATACAAATCGATAATATTCCTAGCGATAATAGATAATCAATTCTTACCAATTACCAACAAATATAAGAAAAGAAGAGCTGGCTAAACATTTAATTTACCGAGGCTACGACAAAGACCTGATTGCGGAGGCAATCCAAAGGGCCAAACAAACAAACCGTGATGACCTACTCAGATATGGACAGAAAGAAAAGGTTGATAGGATACCATTTATTCTGACCTATCACCCAGACAATCCCAAAGTAGGTAAAATCATCGCAAACCACTGGCCAACCGTGCAATCGTCAGACATACTAAACCTAATACTTCCGAACAAACCTGTAGTAGCTTACCGGAGACCAAAAAACCTAAAGGACATCCTAGTCAGGGCCAAGCTAACAACAATCGATAGTCAAAACCAACCTAGTCAATCTGGACCCTGTGGCGATAAAAGATGCAAAACCTGTCAACATATGATAGAGACCAAGACATTCACTACCACAGTGACTAAAGAAAAACTAAACATACATGGTCCAAACAAAACGTGCAAAACAGAGAATGTGATTTATCTCATCACATGTAAGATCTGTGGCCTTCAGTACGTGGGAGAAACTGAAAAGCTACACATAAGGATAAACCTTCATAGATCTGATTGGATGACAAAAAAGCTGTACAGAAGCCCGGTCGCAGAACACTTCTCCTCCCCTGGCCACACTTTCAGTGATATAATACTTATCGCTATTGCCAACAACCACAGCTGGAGTTCCGAAACCAGGAAGGAAAAGGAATCATACTGGATACGCCGCCTTAGAACATTGAAACCAAGCTGTCTAAACCAAGAAGACTAGAAAATGAAAACTATGCACTAGTAGAATTTAACAGTTTCTAAATCTTCTTATCCTTCAATTTTTACTATAAGAATAACCGGTAGAGAACCAAATATCCGGGATATAATCTGCGTTACATATGTACACAAAGTAAAAATAGATGTCGCTTTGGCTTGTAGACTTTTAGGGAATCATACAACGTTTTCAGTTTCCGCAACTAGTCTATACAAGCTGGTTGTATTTATAGTTTTAGCACATGTGTAGATAGAAATGTAGAGGTTTACAGACGCAACGTTTTTGTGTTTATTTGTTTGTCGTAACTATGTTTTGTATTTGCCTTTGAAAAAGACTCATTAAGAGTCGAAAGCGCTTAGGCTAGTTAGTTGCTAGTTTCGTACTGTTCGTCGTCAGTTTATTGCATCTATTTTAATTAATCCCTGACAAACGTGATCCCTTGGTGGATCCAGTACGCTTGAGAGGGTTGTTATTCGCCATATGATTTGTATTCTTTATATATATATATATATATATATATATATATATATATATATATATATATATATATATATATATATATATATACATACATACATATTTATGGGGGTGAGGGTGGGGTTGTTTTAAACGCACATTTTTGACGCGCACGGCAAGAACTCACCTTCAGGTAATACAAACTCAATTAACAGGACTTTTTATATTTATTCAATGATATTTTACTTAACTGTATAACTATCTTTCTTTTTTCTAACTATATATGCAATTTAAATAATCCTTACCTTGCTGTCTCCCTACCTATCGACTGGTTCCACAACATACACACACACACAGATATATATATATATATATATATATATATATATATATATATATATATATATATATATATATATATATATGCATGCATGCATGCATGCATACATACATACATACATACATACATACATACATACATACATACATACATACATACATACATACATACATACATACATACATACATACCATTGGTTGACCATCGAGGCTTGTTGAAGTCAATCCTTAGCTGCTTTCACTGATGGTTCCTCATGTGGCTGATTTGTCCGATACAAAATGCACATGTTTTGGAATAGTATGTGTACTAGACGCATGGGATGCCTCTTGACGTTGAGGCCTTTCTGCTTTCTCTGGGATCGGTGATTTGCGTTTTACTTGTATCCTTGAATGTTTTGCACCCAATACTAACAGCTGCACTCCAGGCAGATCTACCCTTAGAGCAGGACTCGAGGTGTGTCGCAAATATCGAGCACCATATCAGGCTGTCCTTGTTTGAGTCTTTGAATATCTTCTTCGGGCGACCTATTTATCTGTGCCCACAAGATATAACTCCATACAGAATCTGTCATTGCATTTGCAACTTTTTCATATGGATGATATGACCCGTCCACCAGAGTTGGGCTTTCATGACAATCGATTTGATACAGGTTAAGCCTTCTCTGTCCAGCTCTTCTAGGTTCGTCATTCTGTCCTGTATTATGACGCCCATAATCCAGAGCAGGGCTCACGTGTTGAAGCGCTCAAGCTGCTTGTTCTCCACGTCTAATATCCATATCGAAGGCTCGTTAGCACAACTGCTTAAATACACCGTTATCTTGATAGACAGTTTGATATTCCTGTGACTAAACACATGAGAGCTGAGACGTCCTGTTGACTCAATGGCACTGCCGATGTGTGTATTTATCTCTTTGCATAGCAATCCATTGGAAGATATGATCCTTCCATGTTACTTGAAGTTATCATCTGCTTTCAGCTGGGTGTCTTCGATAAATACAGTCATGGGGCGAGCTATAATGCCTGAGATACGTTGGTGAAGTACCCTTGTTTTGTTGTTTTGTTCATAGTGAATCCAAAGTGTCTCGATGCTAACACGAAGCGAGTAAAGATGATCTGGAGATTTGCTCCCGTGTGTGCCATGATAGCACAGTCATCCTCGACAAGTGCTTCAACAATAAGTTTCTCCAATGTTTTGGATCTGGCATTCAGTCGGCGAAGGTCGAAGAGAGAGAGAGAGAGAGAGAGAGAGAGAGAGAGAGAGAGAGAGAGAGAGAGAGAGAGAGAGAGAGAGAGAGAGAGAGAGAGAGAGAGATCCCATCTGTGCTTTATGTAGACTCCTTTCTCAAGATCATGTATATCATGGTTCAGTTCACATATGAAGGAAATGTTGAAAAATACTGGGGCGACAATGCAACCCTGCTTCACGCCCTTAGAAATGTTGAATGGCTTAGAGACATCACCAGTGTAGAGAACGAATCACCTCATGATGTGGAAAACTCGGATCATCTTAATAAACTCGCTAGAGCAATTGAGTCTTGCTGGGATAGACCATAGTGCTTTCCTTTTGACCGTACCGAAGGCCTTGGGGAGGTCGATGACGACACCATAGAAGTTCATGTTTTGTTCAATGCACTTTTCCTGTATCTGACTCACTGTGAAGATCATCTCGATTGTGTTCCGAGCTGATCTGAAGCCACATTGGGCCTCCAACATTATGGCTTCCACGACATTACCGACCAGACGGTTGAAAAGGATGCGCGCAATAATATTGCTTGCAATCGACGAGAGTGAAATGCCTATGTAGTAATCATAGTCAGCTTTGCCTGCAATACCTTTCGTATATAAAATTTTGATGTTGCAATAATAAGCTTATATAAACATATTGCGACCGTCTGCAGTTGATTTTAGATCATTGATAAATTTCCACACATTAATCATTAGGGATATTTAAAAATAACTATAAAAAGTATTAATAAGGCTCTGTTTCTCAATGAATCTAATATGGTAATCGTTTCCATCACAATGCTTTCTGATTTATGTTTCCTCCCACCCACCCACTTTCCGCTCTCGTACATAAAGGACACACTGTTCAGAAACGTGGAGTGAGAGAGAAAAGGAAAATGAGTTGGATTGAACTCTTAAAATAGAAATTACACCAAGTAACCTACAATAATGTGGTAGTCGTAACGATACGTGTACATTTTTCTTGGGATTTATTGTTTATCGATGATATAAAGTTGTAAACCAAGTCGCCATTATAGAGAAAATTCCTCGGTTTTTTGGTACACAGTGTAATGGGTTTGAAGCTATGTCGTTTTTGTTGTTTCTTCAGCGTACTATAATGTTCTGAAAATCGATTACTATTAATAAAATATGAAAATAACAAAAGCTCTCTCTCTCTCTCTCTCTCTCTCTCTCTCTCTCTCTCTCTCTCTCTCTCTCTCTCTCTCTCTCTCTCTCTCTCTCTCTCATCGTAACACGGTACGGGCTACACTCTATGAAATGTGACGTATGTAAAAGATTTTAGTTTGTGCCATCCAACGATAACTCAGGACAAGTGAATTATGGTAAAGTTAAGTAAACCGACCAAATGATCAAAGAGAGAGAGAGAGAGAGAGAGAGAGAGAGAGAGAGAGAGAGAGAGAGAGAGAGAGAGAGAGAGAGAGAGAGAGAGAGAGAGAGAGAGAGAGATAGGGCAAATATATGTATTTCTCTGTGAATAAATATATTATATATACACTATATCAATGACATACGACTCGTTGAATAAATTCTTAATTAAAGGAAACTCGGGAAAGCTTCATTTCCTTCTAATGAAAAGTTTATACATCTCGTGGTATAACATTGATACAGCGTAATAATATATATATATATATATATATATATATATATATATATATATATATATATATAAAATCAAATTTGTGTTATTTTAGGTGGCTGTGAAGCCATCATTGATGGTATGACCGAGCATCCAACCGATTGCACCAAATTTATCATTTGTCTTGGGGGAAATCATTACGTGGATTCATGTGATAAAGGAAGCTACTGGGAACAGAGCAAGTTTTCCTGTCAACCTGGCACGTGCTGAACTGACTTATACTGTGAGAAAAGGCTATAATGACACATCAGACTTGACGTTTAGCATCTTTGGTGTTATTATTGTTTCCTTTGTATTTTATACAGTATGTTGTATGCAGCAATATGTTTTCTGCAAATATTTAAAATCAGACGTTCCAATGTTTCGTCAGTTCTATAGAATACGTTTACCATATAACATTACTGATTTACTGCTTTGCTAAACAAATAAATATTAAATATACTTAATTTCATTATCGGGATACATACACATGTTACGGCTAACTATCGGTATAAGCACAATACCACTGCATTTTTAATATACCTTATCGAATTGACCTTTTCTGCCTCCTCATGCGTAGCAAAACATACATCTCATGCATTGAAGACTGAATAGTTGTTTCGGATAAAAAAATGACAAAAATTAAATTTATTCTCAAAGAGAATAATAGATGTCAATGAAGCCGTGGTTATTTCAAACTTCATAACTTGACATGTTTGTGGCTAGATTCATGTCAAAGTAATATATTTTAGTTCATTCACATTTCTATCTACATATATTTTCCATATGTTATTCTAAGACAAATGCACCTTTTTCAGTAACAAAACATTATTTTAGTAATCAGGAGCACAAATTACAAATAAAACAAATAAACTTAATTAAAACATTGCAGTTAGAACGTGGATGTAAGAAGATTCTAAGAGTTAAAGTCTTCTCGTGTCTTAAAAGAGACATTACATTATATTATATAGTCATTATAGTATGAAGCCGTTATATCGACTATTAGTTTAATCTTTTGGATCAGATTCATGCACTTATGATAGGAATAAAGGCTTTTGTACAAATTTTCTAATGTTGACAATAATACGCCTCCGATTATTATGTAACGCTTTAAGTTCAAAGTCTAACTATTTGTGTGACCTTCTCTAATAAAAATTTGTATTTTCCTGTTTACATTTTGTCATTGACTCTGATACATTCGCGTGTCCATGTAAAGGTATAGAAGATGCTGCAACATTCACTAGCAAAGTCTCTTCGTCCGTTGTCCTACAAATCAAACATTGCACATTCTCGTCAGTTTATGCTATAAAAGAACGTATTCAATACTAAAGGCATTCATTTCCACCGGGAAATCATAAATAAATGAACGCGATTAGTGTTATTTTTTTTGTCATTGATTTTTATTTGTCTGGACAGGCTATAATATTACTGAAGTAAATATCAATGGAGGCTGTAACATGACATATCAAACTTCAACAAAAGTACTGCGAAGACCAAAATTTGTTGAGGGTTGTTTGTTACGTTGGTGGAATTGATTGAAATGTTGTACCTGCTTACATGGTGTCCGCTTTATTGGGTTATCGTTATCTAGAGGTTGATCGTTTTCTGTGTTATTGCCCAGATTAAGTAGATATAAAGTGTCAAACTTATCAGCGGAATAGACTTAGATCTAAGCAGATTTATCAAACAGAATGACACGTGCACCGTGTATGAAAATAACAATTTAATTAATTCCATAAACATCCATGATAATGCATTACAATGGAAGATACATTTCATTCTGCCATAAATCATTCACCAAATTTCAAGCACAAATATAATTATATAAATAGCCGATTTGTTTTAAATGTTAGAACTGGTTCATCATAGAATCGAGTGAACAATCGAAGTCATTGTTTTGTATAAATTCATAACTTGATTATCTCCGCATCATTCAACTTCACACTGTGGCTGTTTTTCTTAGTTTATTCCACTTTTCTTTTCTCTTTTCCAAGCTCTTTTTTGCCTCACCTCATTCGATCCTCGTATTTTGCGTCGGTAGGTGGATACGTAAGTACATGATATGTAAATATATCGATAGGTACGTACGTGGAAACTTACCGTGTAGCTATTTCACCTTCCAAAACTAAACGGAGAAGCAACCTGAATATTCTGTCATAGATGATTACTTCCCTCCCATTTTGCCATATATCGTTTCATCGGAATTCAAACAGACACCAAAGGATATATGGTCAAGCAAAACATGGCAGACCATAAACAAACCCAGTTTCATAAAATTAATGTATTTTTAACGGCTTTTTCAACCTGACTCACATTCACATTACACATGACGAAACAGTTCCATTCGTCTCTCAGTTACACAAATGCATGAATGAAATTCATTACATCACTCAACTACGTTATTTCAGTCATAACACATATTTAAGTATATAGCATTATGAAATTTCACTTAGTGGTTTAACAATGTTAATATCAGTTAATACGCACTCAAGCCTTTATCACACTTGAAATCATCTACGATCGGTGAATTCACACGGATTCTCGTAACTCATATCAACTAAGGCAAGTCATGAAATTTTTATATACATATTTTCCTATAACAATCAAAACGACACATTCAAATAATTCACCAAACTTATGTAAAGAATACCATTATACGGATTTAAATAAATGAACTCAACACAGTTCTATTTATACCAAGAAAATTGATCCACGAATTTAAACAATATTCATGCAAATATAAGCAAATACATCAAACAAATCGTTATATTGTTATCAACAGATTACATGAGATTAGAGCCAATACAATATGCTTTTAAGCTTTGCTCGCTTCTACTACCAGAATTGTCCTTCGACTTTCCAGACAACCGTTCCCTTGGATACTTATATTACGAGTGGATCTCTTTTAAATTTAAACTCGGAATCCCCTACATTTTTCTCTTAAAGAAAAACGCAGACTGACTAAAATTTGTCGATGGAAAATATTAAAATCAAGGCATTTCGTCTGAAAACCACATTCTTTTTTTAGTGTTACCAACGCGGATTAAATATATCTCCCACTTTTTAACTAGGTGCCAAAATTATGTGTAACCTCGTGATTCCCAAATAACTGATCCTGGACAATTTCAAAAATTGACATTTTCCGATAGAAGATCGAAGTTAACCTTTACCTTCCAGTATGGGTGACTGTTAAATAAACGGATACTTAATTAAAAATTGTTTCTCTCACATGACAAAGATATTAACAATCAGTGCATTATGGTAATTTATCACGTCACGGTCCCCATAAATTCGGACAATTATACATATATTTTTGGGAGATACATTTTTAGAAAAAAACTGAATATGATTATAATAGCAGACTATCAAAAACTATTGAAATAATCACGTTGTGCAGGATATATAAAGATTAGATATAATAGATATACATGCAAAGAAAGTTATAATATTAGGAGATTTTAATATAAAAATAGCACAAAAGAGAGAACACTGCCTAAAATTTACATGGTGATAAGCAGCAGAGAGGCTGAACCTTACAAAGTTGTAGAGACCCTATTTACGAAAAATGAAGGTTCTTACAAAGGATGAAATCTTGAGGTCAAACAACATTAAACCAACGCATTAAACCTATCAGCCTCTCTGCTGCTACAAATTAAAAAGCCAGTATAAATATTATTTATAATGATTATTGGAGAACCACACTCAGCTAGATTAGCTCGAGTGCGACTAGAGGCAATTAAAAAATATCTACCTGTTCGTGATTCTGTTACGCAAAAACTATAATCGCGTCAGGACTCTCAAGTTGACTATGAGGAGGTTACAACACAATTATTTAAGCCTATCACTGAGACCACTAAAGGTATTCTACCTGTGTTAGAGAAAACAGCCGAAGTAACTGAAAAAATTACAGAAAGAACTAAGAAAACAATAGATTATTGAAGAACTTCCAGAAAATATAGCTGCTTCTCAACCAATACAAGTACCTGAAGGCGCTGAAGCACTAGCTCCGGAACCAATATCAGCAGAAAATATAAGTAATGCTAAATTAATACAAATTGTAATGACGAAACTTTTAAGGCAATTAATAAACTTGACCTAAATCAATTAGCTAGGTTTGCTTTGGATGGTTTTAGTTAGAGAAAAAATTTAATGAAACTTCAATACGATGAAGATATTAAAAACAGTAGTCAATGGCCAAAAGTATATCGCATACGTATGAATGATTTAAATCTAATGATCCAATATTTTCATAGATATCTTAGGAAAATTGATAATTTAATCCAATCAATAGTGGAGGAAAAACAAAGTAAAAAACAAAAATAACGAAAAACACCACAACCATTTGAGCAATCACTTTGTGATTATCCAGGATCACCAAAACACCATCGAAACCAAGTAAAAAGGTGAAGTGGAAGAAGAATTTCAAGACGAGTGACCTTATTACTTGCCCCAATAATGTTCTTGCTGATGTCGATCGACTAGAAATCCTCATTAGAGGAAAACATGCTGGTAATAATTCATCATAAATCATTAATGAAGCAGTTGATATTTACAAACGATTTTTTACAGGTAGTATCATGGATATTAATGTATATCGGTCTCTCATTAATGAAATCGCAGATGACTACCACAGTGATTAGATACAATTAGTGATAATGTCACCTAATAATGAAATGATCGTGCATGGTACTCAACATGAATCTACATAGTTTTAAACTCTTGATTACCAATGATATTGTTCTTGGTCTGTTTAGAAGGATAGCCCCAAAAGCAATACTGATTGCAAAGCAACTAGGAATGAAAACTATTGATACTCTTCGTAAAAATAGGTATAGGTGTTATTGGTAACATTACTAGCAAAGAATTCTCAGAAAAGATAGAGGTCTGACCTCAACCAGATCGATTACCTAGCACATAAGTGTCTTTCGCGAGTTTCGAACCACGGACCTTGAGCAGAAAGTTTCAATGCGCTAGCAATAAGCTATCTGAGCTTGTTAAATGTATATGATAAAATAGTTATCATCAAGAATAACAGTGGTGGATTTCCCAATAGAGCTTCAGTGTTCGATTTTATTAACTAAACCCAGAGTTTCTGTGTATAATATGATTTTATTTTTCCAGATTCCATAATTATTTTAGAAATATATAATTCTGCATAACACGAATGATGCTTAGTTTGTACGCAGGTTATACAGATCAACTGTCACCAAGGAGATAGATTGATTCAGTGCATATTCTTAAAATAACTTCACGCATTAGGAATTGACCACACGCAGATACAGACATAGGCATTATTATAAATGTTTTTGTTCATTCCCCTCTTTATCGCGCATTCAGATTAACAAAACAAACGATAATTTGTCTGTGGCGAAATGGCGCTATTTATTATAGGAGAGTTGCACTATCTACACTCGCATTACGTGCATTTATTATACAAAATAAACTCCACAGTAGCCGATTTCTTAACGGAGACCACAGGTTTTGCGTAAAATGTGACTTTATTTTTCCAGTTTCCTAACATATTTTGGAAATGCAAGATTGTATGTAATTCTTTATATAGGCGAATAAAGAAACAGAATTATGTTCGCACAGGCTTTCAAGATCAGCCGTTGCTTGGGAATAATCGATTGATTATTCATATATGTGTTTACAACTAATTTCGCTGCAGCCAGCAAAACTGTAAGCGTTCGGATTTTATATAACAACAATGAAATTATTGTCAGTTTTCATTTACTGGAAGGCAAATCAGCAACTTTTATTGTATTATATAGGAAATGTGGTGCTCCATCCATCGAATAAAATTATCATTGAAAGAAACCGTTTTGACAGGCTCAGATTATTATTATGTTATGCTGATACAGAAAGTGCGTATTTAATTATATAATATAACTTTCTCCAATTTGCCAATCTGATATATGTGTCTGGAGAAAGTGCACATTTCATTATATTATATAACTTTATACAATTTGTCAATATGATATTTGTGTTTGCAGAAAAGTGTAATTTTCCTATATATTATAGAACTTTCTGCAATTTATCAACCTGATATCTGTTTTTAGAAAAGTGTGTTTTGCCTATATATTATATAACTTTCTGCAATTTGACAATATTATATCTGTTTGCAGAAATGTGTGATTTTGCAAGTGTATTGCTACTGATGTGATCAAACATATACCCATCTTTAATCGATCCAAAATACCACTCTAAGATGAATCTATGTGATAAATAAATTTTATTTCCTTTGATGTTAAACGCAAAATAACCATTAATCTTAATGATACCGACTGGTTGTTTTCATTCTGCAAGTTCTGATGTTACCATTGCATGATGCTTCATAATTGGTGATGATAGAATGCGATACAAACTCATTTTGCTTCATTTATATACTAAATATTATTTGTTTAAATCAATGTTTTGAAAATCTAACCTGATAATCTTCTTTGTTTTTATAATAGTTTCAATGTTATAGTTTTTATCCTAATATCGTTCCAACTCTCTGTATTTTGTACCACCACGTTGCGCACACAGTTGAGTATTTCCTCTGACTCCAGCACCCCACTGCATACACGGTTTTGGTGCAAGACTCCTGTATCTAACGCATTGCATATGATAACTGCAGAATTCGTTTACGCAATGTTTGTTACACGGAGAGTTATAACCAATCTTTTCTTCTGAAATCCAAGAAAACAAAAGCAGTTCATCCACTGGACCATATGATCAAAATTGAAGTAACGTAATCCGAATATAGGAGGCCTGACTTATTTCATGAGAGATAGAAAGTTAAAAACAACGCATACAACAGACGAACCTATAGAAACCCCAATGTCTTGATAAAAGCAATGAACTAAAAAGTATAAGAGCATGATATATGATCACAGTTTCGAGTCATATTAAACCATTTCCCTAGATTATAAATGTACTGCGGCAATTCATTATCTTTAAAGGACAAGATAGTAGCAGTATTGTTGTACTTTTAGAGTGAGAGTATGACACTCTGGGTGCCTATACCAACGAACGTGATGTTGATTACGGCAAACTGGTCACACCTGGAATGAGTCTAGCTCAAAACAAGATCCACATCAAATCAATGGGCCACACATTTTTGAGGTAAATATTTTTGGTATAAGAGAGAGAGAGAGAGAGAGAGAGAGAGAGAGAGAGAGAGAGAGAGAGAGAGAGAGAGAGAGAGAGAGAGAGAGGAGTACTGATATTAAATATAATCTGGAAGTTCAGTAATGGATAGCAAAGCCTCCCTAAAATCCGACAACTCAAAACCAAAAGTGGATTCAAAATAGCTGGCCATTTTTAAACTTCGAAAAAAGAGCGAGATTATCATGATCTTAAATGTATAATATGGCATATGTTTTAGATGTTAGAGCTAAGTCTTTTCCCTCATTATGGGTAGAAATATATGGAGCGCATTAAGTACAGTAAACAATCAAAACTTACATCTGGACCTTTTTCCATCGCTGCCGTATATAATAATAATAATAATAATAATAATAATAATAATAATAATAATAATAATAATAATAATAATAATAATAATAATAATAATAATAATAATAATAATAATAATAATAATAATAATAATAATAATAATAATAATAATAATAATCGCAGTCTTAGTCGTCATCGTTATCACTTTTAAGGCGAAGAATTCATGATAACAAACTGCTTATGGTTAAGTATATTTATTCCAGATACGAAGGCATTTGTAATACCAGTAACCAGATTTTTGTCGATCGAAATCAATGTGGCAAACTCCAGTTTAATCACTCACTACTTTTTCTTGTAACAATACTTCTCTTGCTGAAAAGATGGAGGCCCAAAAATATAACTATAAAAGTATGAATAAGAGCTGTCAAAAATGAGGTAGCGTTTCCTAATTGTATATTTTTTATTACTGTTGACAACTGAAAACCGTAGATAAGGGCCGTTGTTAATTGTACAATGCCACAGATTCCTAAGTCAAGTTTTTTGTGTTTGTTCTACATAACGTTTACTCTAATTGGTGATAAAAAAGAGAATTTAGTGTTTGTCGTAGTTAATGACGTGCAATGTATTTAGTAAACAGTGTTATATGCAAGTAAAACCTCAATGATTACTCAGTGTGTTATAGTTATTTTCATGTACAGGTGACAGTACAATATACAGAATGATATCTATATTTACAGCATGACAAGATCCCAAAAATAAACGGAAATCTACAATGATTTTTATTTTTTCGTTTTCGTGGGTATTAATGTAAGAGATTTTGTGACGATTAGCGATTTAATCCGTACCGAAAGTTATGGATTTGGGCAATATTCCTACAATTTATTCACAGAGAATAAACTTTTAAATAATTGGGTTGTAACAATGACAAAATCATGAAAATTCTTACAATATAAAGAGAGCTGAATTCATAATAATAGTTGACCTGTTTTTAATAAGTAAAAGGAAATTGTGTTTTAATACCTTAACTGGTACAGTTGAAGTACACAATCTCATTTTACCAAAAACACGATTCACTTTTAAGCCCAGAAAAATGTCATTATTGATATATCCCCTCCAATTTTCACACACACACACACACACACACACAAACTATGGTTAAAAATATCAATATGTGTTGAGGAAAATGTCTGACAATAAAATTTCACGTAGCATGGCTCGCGTTAGTGCCAAAAATATAATCTACTGGAAACAACTTTATTTTCTTGACATTTAAATTAGTGCTTCAAAAAATAGCATGTCACTAAACAAGATTGGTATTGAGATTATATTATGATAATGGAAAGGTTGCTGATATTTGTATACCTGGATCTTTGTCTTTAAAGTTTTGTTTTGCAGACAAGTTGTTCAAACCATCGTTCAAAACTTGAATGGTGTGACTAAACAAATAATTTCAATTGCAGTTGACTAGGAAATCTGCTTCTGTCAAATTTATGTATAAGTTTCTTCCAATACTATTGATTGCACATATTATTCACACAATTTTCTCTAGGCATGTTTAGGTTCTTTATTATTAATTACATTTCATGGCACCATAGTATTATTTACCAAGTTCTGAAAG
Organism: Potamilus streckersoni; assembly: GCA_016746295.1. Lineage (NCBI taxonomy): Eukaryota > Metazoa > Mollusca > Bivalvia > Unionida > Unionidae > Potamilus > Potamilus streckersoni. The sequence continues at coordinate 586,218 of JAEAOA010001004.1, read as the reverse complement.
TCATTTGCTTAGATTCACATTAGAAGGAGAGAGAGGTTGGAGAGGGAGAGAGTTATCATAATTCTTTTTTCTTGGGACATAGCTCGCCAGATTAATAATTGATTCAGTAATATTATTTGATGCCCAGTATAATTGCACCTAGCTAGTAAGCCAGATAAACTTTACACTTATTCCCACATCTAATACGGACAATGGTAGTTTTAGTAGCCTACTAAACAGTGTCCCACGTTATTGAAAATATATTGTATTAACTTGTGTTGATTACTAAGAGAGATTTAACGTTCAAATACATGGAATTTATTACCGAAACATGGAAAGCATTAAATCAATTATTTGAATAATCGGAATAAATGCAATGACTCTTCTTGTTCTCGTCATTTAAAGAATGTTTTGTGCGAGATGGACTATCCTCTGATTTATGTATTTGCTCCACATTCAAACCAAGAAAAGTAGTGTTTGTATAACAATTCAAAATAGTATTAAAGCTCTGCATGCTAACACCCATTTCCATACCTTCTCAGTTTAGATTGTACGCCATATTTTTGTCCGGGATATTTCATATATCGTAAATGCTGATGTAATGGCCAGGAAAGAAGATAGCAATACATTTGATATATTCTAGAAGACTGGTTCTCAATCGTTTTCGGCGCACAGCCCCTTGGTTATCCTTAGCGCCCATTACCTTACCCAGTAACAAGCATTATTCAGCATTTCGTCGCCCGCACCTCCCCACTACGTAATCCCTGTTTGTGTTATACTATGCTATAAGCTAACATCAACCTTATTGGATATCATATATTGGAAGTAACCGACACGGGATATTGCACATTAAGCATAAGAAAGACAAAATATCCGAGCAAGGATGATTACAATAATATTTATTTTTAAATTTGAATATGCGCAACTTTATATTTAAACATTGTTTCTTAAATGTTGACGTGATTTTTCTTCCTTAAATGCTGCTAATCACGCCAGTCATGTCATGTTGAAATGCTTACCGGAAAATGAGGAAGTATTGTTAACCCGCATTAAAGGTATTTGCTGAGAGTTTTTGAAACCTTTTAACAAGTGGGTATTTTTGTTAGTTGCCGACTTATGCATTCAATAATTAAATTAATCATCCAAAGTTAGTCACAAATATTTAATCACACATACCTTTCATTTCTTAGAAAAGAGCTAAAGCCCATTATGGTAATGTCTTCTTTAGTAGGACAGATACAATATTTTAAACAACGGCTATTTTAAGAAATAAAGCAAAACGCTCTTCACATAACCAAACGTAAGTCTGATTATCCAATACACTAATGATAAACTTGCCGAACTTCAGGCAAGTAAATGATGAGAGGATATAAAATGTGTTCGAAAAACAACGATAAAGCTGACGGAATGTTTTCTGACTGGAACGACTTGTCATATGACACCTGCAGTGTTACAAGTGGTAAAGGAGATGTGGCTCGAGCCCTACACCAATCCTGTACAAATCCTGAGCCTCGTTTCATGGACAACCATGTTCCTTCAGTTCAACGCGATTCGAAAGATGGTTTATTGTCAAAGTAACATATGTATTGAAAGTTGTTACATATATCAATAATTCAAATGCAACTTAATGTAATATGTTTCTAAGGATAAATTTGTTAGAAACTATTGCTGTCTTGACATGCCATTGTTGTAGACTGAGTGATGTTGGAGAAAGTTTACAAAGATCGATAAAGAGATCCATCAATAATAGCACGCTAATACCATGACTTTACAGCGATATAACCCAGCACATGTTATACGATACTAATCGGATAAATATTAAGAAAATCATGTCTTTTACTGTAAGTCAATTGTATCGATATAAATTTCTTTAATAATAATTCCTTTCTGGCATTGCTGTTCTGTTATTATTGAAAAATTGAAGCATTTACGGTCATTAATGTTATTCTAATACTGCAAATATACAAAGATAAATAAATGTACAATTAGTGACTGAATCTGAAAATTCAACCAACTCGTAACAATGTCTCAAGATATATTTGGCTATTATTATTGATTCCTTTAAAAACAAACACATTACCAATTGCATTAATTGCAAGGTAAGTTTTAATTTCACTGGATGTTTTCCTAAAATATTGAACAACTGTCAACAACTTTATTTATTAAAGTGGTATCACAGCTGAAGATATGTGAAGTTCTTTTAATTTCTATTTTAGGCCAAAATTTCATTCGAAGCATAGCAAAATGCGGCTGAGACTAGATCGAATGTTTACCCATTGTCACCAGCCAAGGGTGACAATTCGTTGCCCTTACTTGATTCTTCACCTATAGATACATGTGTTCAGATTTTCGTTCTTTATGAGTGAGCTCAATCAACAGCAACTTTAATAAATGGTCCAAGCGAGAGACTGTTTGAAAGATGAACTTTGGTTGGCTCATACAAACAGCATGAAAGGTCATTTTGGGTCAAAATACCGAGAATATTTTACTCTTGTTTGCAAGAGATAACAGCACAGGTAACCACTTGTGATAAAAAAAAGAGTAGCATGTCGCCCGTGAATTGCGACTATAAGGCTTGTGTACTTTCATGGGTAAATCAATTATCCAAATCTTGTCTGAAATATACATTAATATTGAACTTCCCATATGGAATGATATAAACATGTACATCTTCGGATGGATCTAGCTTGGAATGTCATTTAGAATATCGGGACCAACGACTTAATGACTGAATCTCTCTCTCTCTCTCTCTCTCTCTCTCTCTCTCTCTCTCTCTCTCTCTCTCTCTCTCTCTCTCTCTCTCTCTCTCTCTCTCTCTCTCTCTCTCTCTCTCTCTCACTCTCTCTCTCTCATATAAGATTTGATTGAACCAATTGTCATTCAGATTGATGGATGATTGAGAACATTAGTAAGAATTTTCATATGATATTTATTCCCAGGAACTTTTTCTGAATCAACTAGAATTTTAGTTGCAATAAAATAACTACTGAGCCCTGCATTTTAATTCGAAAGCTGAGTTACCTCCCATAGAAGATTCGTGCTATAATTAAAAAGATTTTTAACCTGTAAGATAGCATTTTGTTTTATCTATAACTGATCTATGGTTGATTTACGTTGGTTAACATTAGAAATTGCTATTTATTACTTTATACTTAAAGAAATTTCCTAGGTCCTATTTAGATACCCTGGCTACGTTTTGCATACCAAAGTCTTGAAAATGCACTATTAAAATTGTCAAATGCTAGAAATGTTGAAGTTACGAGTAGATATAAAGAAGCGGAGAAACTTTCAACAAAAACAGCATCTGAAGTTGTATCTGCGCTCGAACGGATTTATCAGCGAGGACCCTTACGATGGCCAAAACTATTACAGGTCGATCCGGGCAAAGAATTTCTTGGTGCAATATCATCGTTGATGGACAAGCATAACGTTAAAATTAGACGAGAACACACGGAAATTCATTGTGATCAGTCAATCGTTAAACGATTTAATCAAACATTTGCTGAGCGGTTATTCGGTTATCAATATGCAAAGGAAATATCCGCTCACTTTAAGACAAAGGATAGATCTCGTGAATGGGTTGCGAGGTTACCGAGTATGATAGCTGCACTGAATAAGGAAATTACTCGTGCAACTTTTATGAAACCGTCTGATGCGATCACAAAAATATATACCGATAAAACGTGAATCTATGTCTCAGCCAGTACTTGGAATTGTTACGGTTAGATATTTATACGATCCTGGCGAACTCGAAGGAGGCAGAAAAAGAACAACTGATTCGTATTTGGAATGTGACCACACACAAAATACCCAGCTTGGTAAGGTCTACAGGTAGACCTGCAATCTACAAGTTACATTCAACTGCTCCTCGGTGTGGATTTGTACGTGAACAATTACAAATAATTCCTGAGGATACGCAATTACCACCGAGCACACTTTTATAAACTTGCAGCCCCTCAACGTCGATTACACTCCAAACAAGTCAGCATCACATTGTTGCGTGTGTGACCAAGACTACTATTAATTCTATCAACGGTAAATTGTCTTGTATTATTGCTCGAATACTGCCACAACATTATTGCGTTGCAATTTACGCAATGACTACTTTGTCGTTGTTTTAACATCATAATAAATTCCAAATCTATATCAAACTCGTGATTATTTTTTTTTTGTCACACTGCATGTAGGTGGTTAATTTTTATTCATATCGACACTTAGTGATTTCTTCGGTTATTACGCAATCCATGAGAACCCGTTTCAGTTGAGATATTCTTCTAACTCAAGATACTGCAAGATAAACTAAATGTGACCACTCAATATGATCATCGACGATCCAAACACTAGTATAAGTGATAGTTAATCCCTGCGACTAGTGAATCGTTATAGTATATCCTTCAGTGCTAGACATTACCACTAACTGCCACACTGCAGACGACGTAGCGATATGGCTAATTTATTAAGGCTAAGTTAAAAATTGAAACAATATATGGACAACCCATATGTTATATCAAAAGTATATTATTTTTATATCAGTGTAAATGGTAATGATAAGTTCCAATCAATCAGTTTTTATTATGACCAGCTGTTAGAATATATGGAGTTTTATATATTAGCCGATTCAAATGATAACAATAAAAATTAGTTTAATATTCCTAAGTTAATATCTACATTGAGATATGTGACCTTGTGTATTATAGTTCGGTGTAATGGGACCGTTTCATTTGGTGTACCCCTTACACTGGCTTACAGCTGCAGTGCATATAGTTCTTCATGTATCCTAGTTTTACCAAATCGCACTAAATGATGTCTAGTTATATTAGAGACTTGAATTACTATAATGTTTTTTTTCAAAAAAAGATTCCTGTTTATGGTATATGAAAAGAACACCTTTCAACATTTATACCATAATTCCAATAAAGCTATTTCTATTTTCGCCATAAGATTGAAATGGAAGCCGTAACGTGTTAAAATATCTGTTTATTTTTTTTTTACCAATCATGATTTGACATTCGTGCGCAAAACTATATTTATTATGACTTTCTTGCATATTTGTGTATGTATTGGGAGTAAAACAGGGAAATCGTTGGAAGAAATATCAAACATATTACAATAGCTAATCTCTAAAACAGATCAACCATCTCGAGCTGACTTTCATGGGCTTTCAGGGATTTGACTAGATAGCAACAAAGGGATAATATAACATAGACATATTAATCTTAAGGTAGATGATCAACAAATTATACACATATTATTTATTCAGAGTAAAAATGTGCGTGTGTGTGTCTGTTTTGTATTTTTATCGTACCATTAACAATTTTCAATCATATCTCTACGATGTCTGCGGCGTAGCAGTTTATTGTGATGTCTCGCACTGGAACATCTTGTCACGGACATTTAACATAATGTCACATTATCCTGATACCAGGCCGACCAATATAAACCTCATAATTCTGAGAGTCTACGGAGGCAGCTGTAAGTGCCATTTTATCGTCTTTCGTATTACTTGACAGTCAATTGACAAAGAACTTGGGAATGGGTATACCACAAAGGCCCACTACGAATATTAAAGTCCATGCGTGTATTAGATTTTGTCCACTATTATCATACGGTCAAACACCATTTTTAGATCATTTTTAACCTCGTAATGATAGAATATTTGATACAATTGCACACGTTAAAATAATTTTAACAATTCAGCAATAAATGTAATTTTCAATACTGTGGTAAATGTCTTGAAATTGTGAATATGTGTCATATTTTGACGCACATAACTGTTGGCTATGATAGTTATTCATCGTTAATAGTTGAGACAATATTTTAAAAGTGGATTGTAGGACCAGTTATTCGTACGTTACGTCGTTTAAACCAGAGGAAATGATAATGTCAGAGATCGAATTTGTAAGCAAGGACATAATTAAGAAAGATATTCCTTATTGCCAGAGGAGTGAAAATATCTCACGGAATTATCCGGCCATAGATTAAGTACAAGAAAAATATTTAAACCGCAACCGAACAACAGTAGTTTGTAAAAAAAGTGCCTTGGTTGACTAAAACCTTATATGGCATTTGCTGACGAGCATATACTACTACCATAAAATGAGAAATAAAAGCGCGTACTGGAGGAAGAATACAGTAAAACCAGACCAAACTAAGATTTCTATAGATATGTATATATACATGTATATATAGCTCCTCATCGTCATGGCTGGTAATCATAGCATTGCGGATAAAGTTATTTGACCACTGCTTAGTTTACAGCCAGAGACCCAGCTAACTAGTGGGGGAAAAAACTGAGTACGAAGTATTGTGTAATGCTTTTATTGGATAGTAAATGGATTTCACTTTATTCCATTAGCCATTCCATGAAACCTTCTTCACGTATCACAGTTGAGAAAAAAATATGTACTTTTATTATTTATATCTTCTATTTCATGCCTATAAAATAGTGTATGGAACCTTGGTGCGAGACCTCTGTTATTCGGTGCAGTCTTCTTTAGGATGTCGCCTTGTTAGTAGCACGAGGTTCGAAAACGTGCGCAGAAATAATTTTATTTCAAGGTTAAACAGTTTATATAACTTTAATGAATGGAGACATACATGTTTTCTATATCAAACTAATGTAAATATTATTTCAAATTTTAGTATGTAAACATTATGTCTTATGGAAAATGAATTAGAAGTCGAATGAGTATAATAACGCATAAAACGCTCCGACAATGCATGGAAGTCTTGGCGAAACACGTGATTGTGTACTCAAAATGATATTTGTTCGTTTTAATTCCATTTCCAAGCCTTGTGTCTTCTATGAAAATTATATTCCACGGGTGTCTGTTTACTTGCCTCGAATGTCTTTATTTATAATTTAGTGGGAAGAGTTCGCTACGGGTATACGAGAAATGTTTAAAAAAATCATGACGGCATCTTCACTTATTTAATAATATACAGAGGTGCGTTTGTGTATATAATAATAATAATAATAATAATAATAATAATAATAATAATAATAATAATAATAATAATAATAATAATAATAATAATAATAATAATAATAATAATAATAATGAGGATGAGGACTTTGCATTGCACCAAATCTTCAGAAGTTCTAAGTGCTTTACCATAGTTGCCAACACTTCAAAACATATATAATGATATGATTACAAAAAGGAACACACCACGGAATTGAACAACAGAAAACATGCTGTAAATATTTAAGGTAAGGAAACATTATTTGGTCTTTAAGTATGTTCTTGCAGTAGAAATAGGTGAGTTTTAAGAGAGTTCTTGAATGAGATCACTGTCTGTGTGTTTAAGTTCAGTGAGCAATTCGTTCCACGTTGCTAGGCCCTGATATGCAAAAGAAAGTTTTTCATATGATTTCATTTTCATAGGGGGATAATGACAATACGAGTGTCAGAAGATGAGTCTAAGTATCTTCTTAATGTGTACACATGGATGACATCGGATATATATGCTGAACTGGAGCCCGTCAGTGAAATGTAACACGGGGAACGAATTTTGTGTTAATTCTGGATTGAATGGATAGCTAGTGAAGGGTTCAGAGTTGGGGGACGCGTGCCATGATCGTGGTACTCTAAGGATGATCATAGAAGTTGTGTTAGAACCCTTTTGAAGTTTCTGTAGATATTGAGACGAACCAGACATAACTGAATTACAATAGTTCCTTCCTGAAAGTACTAAGGGACACGCAAGTGTTTTAGTGGCATCAACTGAAAGATACTTGTGAATCGAGCTGATTTCCAGAACCGGTTCTTTTCGAATTTCTGGAATAATCACAGAAGATTTCAGTAGTGGATTAAATGTTCTGCCGATATTTATTCTTTGATTAATAATAATTACTGTATTGTGTAATTGACGTCATTGAGATTCATTCTCAATATATCTATGATAGCACAATCTTGATTTGCAATAAGACCTACAGGGCACTATTCTACGCATTTGATCCTATTGACTCAACCTTATTATCAGTGAAATTGGAATCCGGATCTTGAATAAATTTCAAGTAGATCATTATCATCGGAACTAGACAATGCACCTCCGCACTTGTGATACAACACGAATCTGTTGACAATAATAAGCGAGAGTGGATCGCCATACGTCCAGATCTGTTAAATAATGACAGTACGAATAATTATCTGCTCACTGTTACCAATTACTGTAATGGTAGTTCTATTGGTAATTGGTAACAATGAGCAGATAATTAACTGTTAATAATATACTTAATACCTTTCATGACTACATCATAATAGTATATTTATTAAAAGTTTATATAATCTTATATAACATTTTTGTATTCAGTTTATTTAGTATAAAAGTGTTTAAAAGATGAATCCATCATCTTTCTGTAACCAGTTAGCTCGAAACTAAATCATATAAAGAGTGACCCTTGGTATGAAAGTGTATCAAAGGATGAGAACTGAATGGCCAAAAAATACTTTATGCAAAAAAGTAAATCACCATTCTCTTGGAAACTTGTTTAAATTTTAGTTTATATTTCTTTAAACTGATAAATTGTTCATCCTTTATAACAACATAATCATATGTATGACTGTCTATTTTATTTTATTATTTTAGAAACTTGTTTAATTGTTTCTACATGAATAATTATTTACAGGTTATCAAAAATTCAAATCAGCTGAGCAGGAGGGAGGTTTGACATGACACTTTCTGAACAATCTATTTGCGAAAATAAACTTTCCTACACAAATGCCTCACACGCGTTAATAACACTAAGCCGAGAATTTTACTGACCGAGGCCTCTAACCGGGTTAGCTTATGATTGCTACTTTGTTAGATTATCTACAGTTGGTGACACTAAATACAACTTATCCGACTTGTGCCATCTCCATATCAAATTGGCTATGATTATTGCTGATAGTATTTGGTATCGTTGCATGGCTTGACTGGCTCTGCATGTCGCTAACAACATCAATGATGGTGTAGAAATATAATAAGTATATAAGATTATATTGTGTTAGATTCAGAGCACCCAGTCCCACAAGTGGATTATAAACAATAACGACGATCAATAAAAAGCATGCACTTACAGGCAAATGTGTAAACAAATACAAATTTATCTCCAAGCTGAAGAACGTGAAAGGTAGTGATATTGCTGCTTCTCTGGGAAACTAATCAGTAACTCCATGGGTAAAGTATCCTGGCGAGAAGCATCATCCTTGATATAATTTTGTGATCCTAGACCACTACTTGATACCCCACGAGAAGAGAAAGATAAACCTGGCGAGTATTCAATAGATGCGACTAATCAAGCGAGACATGTTCATGATGTCGCGTATAAAAATCAGCAGTCAAACATTGCAGATGTGAAGTTATTCATACTATAAAGTCTGTAAAAATCTATTTTTATAGAAACTGCCACGAAAAGTTAACTAGTGCTAGAGGCGGTAATTGTGCCGCCGATTATTATTATCATACCAATGAACTCAATTTATTATAGCCCAATTGATTAGCACGACAGGCAATATGGCAAATTTATCTCCCACCACCTAACAAAAGTTCAATGCGCACATTTTGACGTCAGAATTCCCAATGAGGTTCATAAGGCAGACATTTTGATTCTACCGCATAATACTATTAAAACTGGTAAACGTCACTCGCGCACATGCAGATACGAGTTAGCTGTTGTTAACATTCCAAATATATATCAGGAAGCAGAACTGCTATCAACAAAAACAGTAACTAAAGTTGCTTCGGAGTTTGAACAAATTTCTCAACGTGGTAGTCTGTGATGGCCACAGTTGCTGCAGGTTGATCCTGACAAAAATATGTTGACGCAGTGACATCTCTGATGAAACAACATTAAGTCAAAATCAGACGAAGGCACACAATAGTTCATGTCAATCATACAATTGTTGAGAGATTTAATCAAACACTTTGTCAGCAATTGTTTGGATATCAGTATGCGCAGGAAATATCCCTGACAAAAGTTTAGAAAGACAAGAGATCTCATGGATGGGTTGCAAGAATGAAAAGTGTGATCGCTGGGATAAAGTATGTAATTACTCGTGGAAATTCTATCGACAGCATTAATGTAATTTCAACAAAAAAACCCCACATACTATTTAAACGACGTGACTCTTTCTCATAACAACTAGCACTAGGTAATTTGACTATCAGATATTTATACGATCCTGGCGATATTGAAAGGGGGAAAAAAGAGCGACTCATCCGGTTGGGAGTGCGACCAAGCATACAATTTCTAGTCTGGTAAGATCCACGGGTAGACCTGCAATCTACAAACTAGAATGACCTGCTCCTCAACGTGGATTTGTACGCGACCAATTACAAGTAATTCCTGAAGATACACAATTACCACCGCCTTCACTTTTGTGAAAGCCTAGCATAGGTTTCACAAAGTTCATGACACACAAAACAGGTCATCATCACATTTTTGAGTGTATGGCCGAGTCTATTATTAATTCTAACCAAGGCACACTGTTTTGGGTCTTTATGGGAATATTGGTACCACATTACTGTACTGCAACAAACACAGTGATTATTTTGTTGCTGTTTCAGTGTCATGGTAAACTTTCAAATGTTTGATAAAATCAAGCATTTAACTATTATAACATTTAACAGTTCAATTTCGTGGAAATATTGTTATATCTAGGGTACACGCTTGTGCATTGTAATCAACGATCTCTATCTAAGTTCCATTTGATTTATATTTTGATTAGGTTAGTATGTTCACCCTTATTGGAAACTTTCATTTATTTTCCAACTCAGCAACATCGCTTATTGCACCTTCATGATCATGGGAAAGCTAAGCCCTCTTATTTATTTTCTTTGTCTCAGATTTGTTAAGCCATGATTTAGAAATGTTACTGAACTTTACAACATTTCCAGCGTGATGTGATTTTTTTAACAATTTCGATTTAGTCACTGACAATCCAGATTACATCAGCGTCGTCTATCGCTGCTCTACCGAAACGACAAATTTCCATTTAAGAATATATCTTTGTTCAACGTCTAGATAATTAATAATTGTCTTTGCTTTCTGGTCATTCACTGTAGCATCAATCCTGACCATATCAGGGGTATTAACAGCTTTGTATAATTTAAAATGTTGACTAAACATGAGTATCGCCATCGTTATGCTCACGCTCTCTTTGCTTTACAGATACGATTGATTAGAGTCGAATTCGTAAAATCAACATCAACAAGAGCTTCTCTCGATTTGCTGAAAGTAATTCTGTAAAGATCGAATCTATCTTGAGAAGGCTTGAATGCATGTAATCTCGTAAGTTCTTACATGTTATAATTTAAATTAAACTTCAAACTTTAATAATATATAATGATTCGAGCAAGCAATATACGCAAGTTTTTTGATGATTGCATCTACAACTCCTTGCAATAAGAATTCTGTAAATGAATTATATGGATACCACAAGCAGAGTGCGCGGGAGGAGGTATAACACCAAAGGCGTATTTGAAATAAACAAATTAGTCAGAAGAAATACAGTTGCGTGTAGCATACGACAGCAAAACCTAAATAGTTTGAAACTCTGCTATAATAAAAGATGATGATTATTAATCACGTATAAAACGCTTTAGTCTATCTCACTATATTTTTACGTTAGCAGAATCCTAAATATTTTTTTCTAGTAATAAAATCACAATATACACTGGCAATATATACTATTTAAATGCAGCAAGACGAATTTGTAACGCATGTCATCATCAAAAAATATGAGGCATCGCGTGCTGATGTGATTAGGAACTTTTGACTAAAACAAACCAGTCACTTTTATCAATAATGCTGGTTATCTTATGGTCGTTGCTGCGGAAGTTGTAATTCTGCTACAGATTTGTTTACGAGTGTTTTAAAGGTCTAAACATATATGGTCTTGTGACTGATCATATTGATTCAGATCCAAGAAAAACTTTTTTGAATAATCTTCAAGCTATAATACATAGGATGGCAAACATGGATTAATCTTAACATCGAAAACTATCGAACACCAGTACAATCTGTAAATACGGAGACAAGCAAAGAGATACAATTTTTATCGATATCTGAAGCTGTCATACATGACCCTATTTTGCCAACTTCGATACGACGTATTGAAGATAACATAATCAACTAAATATTTTCGAAGAAATATAAGAAACACTAATATTTAAAAATTTCTACCCCGAATATTAGGACATGGAAACCCTAATGAGTAAATATAAGTGAAGTGAAAAAACTAGTCAAGTACCTCTTCTTGCACTTGCTGAAGGATCTATCTCTCTCAATATATATATATATATATATATATATATATATATATATATATATATATATATATATATATATATATATATATATATATATATATATATATATATATATATAATGTTACGTGACAAGGGCTCGAACTCAGTAACAAAGAAAAGAGTGAAAGCTGAAAGAAAATCGTTTCGGATATTTTAACAAAATTTATTTCCATAGAAAACCATGTAAGAATTGGAAAATAGGACTTGTGATTTTTTAATATAATCCAATGTTTTATAATAAGAATGCACAATACATGTCCTATCACTAAATAGTTATATTACAATCCAGGTTTGAATCTCGACGAGACTAAATATGGCAGGCGATGGCATCAGATGTAGTCCAATGTACGAATATCAACAATTCAACAATTGAATCACAGTTTTTGTTTCTGAATAATGCCATAATAATTTTCCATGAATACCTTTCAGAACAATTAACAAAAAATATCAACAGCAAATCCGAAAACCAGATATAAAAGACAGTCTGGCAAAAAATAAAAAATCCACCGTGTTTCTCGAAGATGTTAAAACGATTATCCTGGAAAAATATTACGAAAGCGTATATAACTTTAAACCCCAAAATCATCATTTCTAGTCTCTTAATTTAAATGATCCATCACGTATGAATCTGTAGCCCCACTTAAAACAAATAACAATATGTTGTTTATACATGGTTATCAGGCAGGCTGTTTGGTCCTTGATGCTGACCAATCATTTTAACTACCTGTTTACAACTTTCCAATACAAGACGAACTAGGTTCACTAAACTAATTTTCATTTAATGCGCTTTACTTCTTAGATAAACAACATTTGCTGAAAGAAAATATATATTAACTGAAAACGAATTTTGAATCCCACGAAAGTATTCATTAGAATAAATTATAATGAAGCAAAAATAAAATAAATGAAGTTTAAAACGAACACGCAAACAATTTAATTACATAAAAAATAAAAAATAAAAAAATAAAAATAAAAAATGAAAGATTTAAATAATAAAGCATTCTTTTTACCATATCTAAATCATGCATGCGGTAAACAAAATTACATAAGAAAAGTATTAATAATTATATAAAGAATATTTGAAATCTTTCTTTACACGAAAAAGAACATCTGCAATCAGATTTTCTTTTCCTTTGATGTGCCTGATGTTGAAATTAAACTTTTACACAAACAAACTCCGCCTTAAAAATCTTTGATTTTTATTTTTGATCTTGTCGATGAAAGTAAGGGGGTTGTGATTATTATGCACAACAACGGGAGAAGGAGCCGAGTTAAAAATGCTCAAATGCCAATCTTAAAGCCAAATATTCCTTTTCGATTGTTGAGTAATTTCTTTGGTGCCTATTTAATTTCTTAAAGAAAAAGCACACTCTTGACCAATACCATCAAAAGGTTCTTGACATTTCTGTTTCAGATAAATTATGTTCTCTTACTTAACAAATTTGATAGAGGTTATGCAATATTGGAAAAATTGAAACAAAACCTCTGGCCATACTCAATAATCGCATTAATTCTTTTTATTGACAGGCACAAGAAAATCAGAGGTAGCCTTGACTATAGCATCAATAGGTTTAACTTGACCATATCCCACAATAGGTCCTAGAAAAATTACACAAGCACGGCAGAACTCACTTTCAGATAAATTTCTTGTCAAATTGTCATCAGTGAGTCTTTCAAAGAATTTCCGAATCGTGGTTGCATGTCCTTTCCAGGTGTCGATGTCGATGATGACATCATCAATATAAGCTCAAGGTTATCTAGACCGGAAGAGTCAATTTGAGTCACAAACACTGAAATTTCCTTCTCTCTTTCCGTAAGTTAAATTTGCCAAAATCTTTTCAGAACGTCAAATTTGTAAACGTACTTGGCTTTCCAAATTTTATCAAAGCAATTATCGATTATTGGTAATGGAAATGAATCTGTTTTTCTCACGCTTTTCACCTTCCTATAATCAGTGCACATACGGAAAGTTTTATACGGTATCGGAACAAGTATGCATGGTGAACTCCAATCACTTTTCCTGGGCTCTAGGAAAATGTTTTCCTGCAAATACTGTATTTCCTTTCTGGTATAGAACTTTCACAATTTCTAAATTTTGTTGCTCCAAATTCAGCGTTGTTCAATTGAACTCCTTTAGTTAAATCCTCAATTGGTGGGCCAGAAGCAACTAAATTGATTGTATAATTTATAACGCTCTTTCAATATACTCCTTTAACATGTTAATGTGGCAAAGATGTTCTTTTTTTTCGCTTATCAGGAGTATTTATTATGTAATTTAAATCATTTACTTTATTTTCAAGCATGTATGGACCATAATATATGGCCTGAGGGGTTTTTTGTGGAATGGTCAATGAGCTAGAACTCAATCATCATTCTTAAAACTACTACCCCTTGAGTTTCTAACATATCTTGACTTCATTACGGAATGATTCGAGAGAAAGATTTGTTATTGCGACTTCACAAGCATATGACAGTGTGTACCTAAAATCAGAAACAAAGTCATGAAGATTGAGTTCAGTGTCTTATTCTAATCATTAAAGTCTTTATTATCATTCTGATTATAATATTAATTTAATTTTTATTACAAGATTTATATTTTCCTTTAATTATGATTATATTATTTATATTTTAGTTTATTCTGTTTATAATATTTAGTTCCTATTTTTTAATTCTGATAATTTATGTATTTCTCTTTTTTATTTCGATTCTGATTCTAATATAATTTTTTATTTATATTTTTTAAAACTTATTCTAAAAATTTTTAATTGTAGCTTATTCTTATTCTGTTATATATTTAAGATTTAATCTGATTATAATATTATGTCTCTACTTTTATTCTGATTATGATATTTATCGTGATATTAGGGGATTTCATAAAAATTGATCAGGTTACGATCACGAGTTCTACGAATGCACATATAAACTTAGTGCAAGAGAATTTATCTCTTAAATCAAGAAGGTGTCGATTCTTGTCAGTAAGTATGAAATGTATACGTGACAATAACGGATTATGACATTTCAGATTAATCGGATTACAGGTACAGGAACAAAATTACAGGTGGCGCTTCAGGAGTGAATGTATATGAGATATATCCTTGCAGTGCTTGTCTGGATCTTTCAAAATCAACCGGATAGCTTCCTACGGTTGCATCACATAAAATATTAACTATAATTGTAAATGCAATTTTGACACCATGTGGTATCTGAAGACCACCGCCAAATGGATTATTGTTAATGTTATGGGTAAAATTACTCTGGGTGAGATATTTTTCTCAATACGGTAATAATGTTAGGGCAGTTTTTATCAATCTTATAGCTGACGTCGTTGACGCTTTTTGTTAGTTTCTCGACATTAAATCCGAGACGTTCAAACTTTAGCAGACCTGTTTCTGACATTGGTGTTGGTGCTGTCTAATATTTATTCAGGTTTATGTCGGTGTTTGGTGATATCACGTGCAATAACTTCACCTCTGGCTTTAATGACCGCCTTCACAAAACTTCTATGAAGATTCTCAAGGTCTGATGCAACGTAGTTTATGTATTCTATTTGCTTAATGATTTCCTCCCTTTCATTCATAACGGTGAATAACTGGCGTAGTTTGTCGCTTATTCGTTTGTGCTTGCGATTAATGTTATCGAATAATACTTTGACATCATCATCAGTAAATAACTTCCGATGCAGAAAATATTCCAACATCATTTGAACGAGGATGGTTTAACCCGAAATATAACAAAGAATATGCCATTTTCGGGTTAACTATTGTAATACTCTCGATTAGATCTCCAATACTTTTCTGAAATCGCCGCTTTGAGGTTTTGGTAACGGTGGAGGAGGAAGAGGCTGCACATCTGGTCATGCTAACACAGTTTGAATCGAGGACCGATAAAAATCGGCGATAGTGTTCTGAAACAAAAGGGATATCTCATGACCGTTTCTCTTGTGATTGTCGTTTGTCACTGATTAGAATTAAGATAATGAATAGCTAAAAGAGGTTTGTTCATAATGACCTTTATCTTTAAACTGATCTATAACAAGAGCAAAAATTACCTTGTGAAAAGCCTGACCAATACATTTGTCTGTGAAAGGAAATATACCTCGATCAATTTTATTCTCAAGAATTCTTTTTGACATAGCTCTAGTAACTGAAGATCAGGGATATAACTCGTGGATTTACTTTTCAGTAGGATCAACATTTTAATCTAGCAAGGCTTGTTAGTTACACGTGGATTAACCACAGCATTATAATTAACTATGGCATTGCCCATTTATCAATGAACATTTTCAATAAGCAACAAATTCAAAGCATCAACTGTAACTAGTCCAGAAACTAAATTTGTTAACTAATTAACATTGTGGAGAGAAATTTGAATAGCACGGCACATTACTCCTTGAACAAGAACACATTCAGTAGAAAGTACCTGCAGCGTTCCATTCGGACACCTGTCCAAGGTCTGCAAAGGACTTTAAAATTTGCATTTAAAATGCATCAGGTTCACCTAGCACATCTAAACGAGCTTGACAAAACATAAACTTCTGCGCAAATTACCTAACTACAACGTTATATGATGCATCGCGCAAGTGGATTGCAAAGGTTCATTTACTGAATCAGAATGTGAATAACTCAAAACTACTCGCAAAAGTATAAATATCGTCCTGGCGACACAATAAATAAGGAATAAATATTTTGAAAACGTGCAAAAGAAACCCAGTCATTACAAAATCTCAAAAATTGTAATGGTCGTATTATTCTCCGTGTATAAGCAATGTTGAAAATTATCATACTTGACATTTTCCTTTCTTCTGACAATAATAGAGAGCTGCGACGAACCCAATGATATCTACGACATTATTTTCCGCTTTAAAACAGAGGACAGCCAGCGAGACACTGGAGGCGCGGTTTATAATTTTATTATTAACCATCTCCAGGATTAATATATTAATTCGAACTTGAGATTTCATTGGCAAGTTATTTTTGTCTACATATCTTCATACAGTAGAATTGCCTTATCAATAGAAAGTTGCAACAAATTCATGAAGTATTTTGTCCAGTCATCTCATATATGTATAGTCATAAACTACCGAATTTATAGATGTAAGACCGAAACTTGATTCCTATATCCATGTTCATCCATGTCAATTTGAAATGCAATAGATTGTAAGCGAAACTCTTCAGCTTGAGAATGAGCCCCAAATTTGCCTGACATGCAGTTAATAGGATCGGAAATACAAAATCAGTCTGAGACGTTCAAGAAAACGAACACATTATATGTAGAAAGACTTAAAAAGGTTTTCAAATTTGCTTTCAGCGTATAACTGATTGACTTGGCATAGAAATTATTGAGTTATCATGACATGAACATGTATAGAACATGGAAAGAACATGAACAAACCATATGCAATATATTGTCTGATGTTTTAGCATATCATGCTTGCTATTATAAATTTCATACTTTGGATGGGCTTTTGCATAGACCTTGACAACCTCACTTTTCAAGCGCAACCAGTCTATGTCAGATGGAGAAACACATCTGAATATAGTGAAAACTATTGCATACGAATATCCGTGTTTATATATATATATATATATATATATATATATATATATATATATATATATATATATATATATATATATTGCACTCAACAGTATATATTTATCTTCTCCGGCCAAAAGATACGTAACGAGCTATATTTCACAAGACGTGATAAAATAGCTTAGTCATTGTAAACTGCATGGTAGCCAATTGTATATTGATTTTGTTTATTTGACTTAAGTCATTATTATTTTCACTTAACATGATGCAAGTTCTTGACTTATCATTCCACGAACTTCTCTATCACAAGGATAGATGTCATCTAAATGTTCCAAGAGTCATGCTTGCAATTTTAAGTCTCATACTGAAGACTGCCACTTCTACATGGACTTATCTTAGTTTTTGCAAACACAACCTGTTCATGCAACATAATGCCACTGTCTTTGTTGCAAACTGCTAAATCGTTGTTACATATTATGTAGAAACGTAACTTAACTAGTTGAAATACATTAGATACTAAGATCCGTGTTCCGATATATATTTTTCAATAGCCACTGCATTCTACTTCTATCAGGAAATCTCAAAATCTGAGAGGAAGTTTCTTATTCTTTGCAAAACAACTATCTAAAACACTTGGCATTTTCCTATTCTTCTGACTGTAAATAGGATGATGAGTGACACCCACACAAACCCATTCATATGCAAAAAATTATTTTCTCTATAAATTGTTCAAGAGTTTAAAATAGATATTATGCTTTTTCATATTCTATCTCCATGATTAATGTAGCTAGCTTTAAAAAAATCTATTTTCAAAACGGGATATAGGCTGTTGTGGGCAGGCAGGGTGATGAGTTACGTTTACTCACGGACCTGAGTCCGAAACTCCATAGAATACGAATTAAAATTCTCTAACCTGTATGATAGCATTATTTGTATTAAATTATTAATTCTACCTACTATTATCACGTATTATTCTATATAATCCAGGGATAGCACTTTCTGTTCTGTTTGGCATATATTTATAATTCTTTGTAATACAAAATTATATATACCCTGATTTCTTTAATAGGAATCTAGAACGAATGTGTATAGATATGAGATTAAATCACTGGGTCGTCAAGAGAGTGAGTCTGCTTCACACGAATTTATATAACACCGATTCTGTGCCATCATATTTGGTTATGCATCCTTAGTCTTGACGAGATATGGACTGGTGTGAGCAGACAAGGCGATGGGTGCCGTTTACTCGCGGACTTGGGTTCGAAACACCGTACAGTACAAACTAAAATTGTCTAAACTGTATGATAGTATTATTTGTATTTAATTATATATATATATATATATATATATATATATATATATATATATATATATATATATATATATATATATATATATATATATAACTTCTGAATTTCATGGAAGCAAGCCAGCAACTATTACCCCAACATAGAAAAAAAAACAGTTCAACTAGCACTTTCCATTATAACGTCATGGTACTTCAATACTTTCGCATTGCTACTAAAGAATGTATGGCTGCTGTTGACCCATCGCTATCATGGCGAGGAGCTAGCAATGAATTCTAAAAATTGCTTTCTCTGTATATCGGGTCCATTAAGAAGTAATAACAATAACCGGTTTTGGCTAAAACATAATTTTTCTGGACGAAAGAACCGGTTTTATATATCTATGATATAATCTTCAGACCGTCGAAGTTATGTTGAAAGGCTGTCATTAAAAAGTGACTCGGTACTATGTAATGCAAACAAAATGACAGCAGCCATATATAAATGTTCTCACGTTAAAAATGAAATAAAATATATTTTAAAGATGTGGGAAAATATCTTTGTCATTAAAAGAATGCATGGCTGTCAATTTTTTTGCATTTCCTTCTTTAAATTAAATCCATATAATTCTCATTTAACAGCAAGGAATTAAGTTACATGTCCAGACTTCTTTTAAATTTTTCAGTAAGCATGCTTGCAATTTTAAAATATATGCTTAGGACTACCTATGACATGGACTTCATAGCAGAGCTTTTACAATGCAACAGTCCATGCAATTCGATAACGGTCTCTGTTAGCACATTATTATTACGTATTATGCATAGAAGCAATTATCATTTAAGAGATTAAAATTTTCATCTGAAGACCGCTGTTCTGGTACATATGTCTCGATAAATATTTATTTTATGTCTATCAGTACCTCAAAAAGTTGTAAAGGACGTTGTATATTCTTTGTATCAAAATCATTTCCATTTTCTTACTGTTTGACTGCAACAGAGTGGCTCAAACTAACCCGATCATATCTACAACATCCTCCCCTTAATACAAGTTGATGCAGATGAGGAGAGAGAGAGAGAGAGAGAGAGAGAGAGAGAGAGAGAGAGAGAGAGAGAGAGAGAGAGAAATAGAGAGAGAGAAAGAGAGAGATGGAAGAGTAAGATTTTCAAACGGATATCAGATGGTTTATCTTTGAGTTTATTTTATGATCTGTGTGAAATGAATTCTTGTTCATGTTATCTTTGCATATATCTCGACATAAAATACATTGGGCTTTTCCATAAAATGACTAACATATTCCTAAAATACCTATTTACGTCGGTTTTGATTTTACATGCAGTAGATTACAGCAAGACTAAATAAAATGAATAATGTCTGCGAATTTGCCAAACTAACAGATTACAGAAAAGGAAGAACAATCTCAACTGACACGAGCAATTAAATCAAGATGACACTTCGAAAGATCCATCTTATAAACGTACGTATTTGTGTAAGCAGAGTGCGCTTCGTAGACGTGTCGAATGAATAAAAAGGATTACAATAGTATGTTTTCCATTTTATACGGGTACAATTCATATCTAGCAAGAACCGAATGAGTTAAAAGATAATCCTCTGGACAGATTGCCCATTTCAGTATTGACTATGATATCATCTTCTAGAAAACCATTCAAGTGATATGTTAATAGAATCTCTCTAAAGTAGGAAACTTGTACAAACTGCACTCTGCGGTATACAAACGTTCTCACCTGGAAATTATTGAAAAAGAAAAAGTGGAAAATTAGTTCAGTCATTAAATTGACTGTTTGATCGTCAATGTTTTTTCTTTTTGCTTCGATAAATTAAATCAGTATAATTCTTTTTTAAAAATAAAACAATTCCGTAAGTTTTGTCTCATAAACATGTACAGATTACGTTTTAATTTTTATGCATCATGCTTCAATTTATATATCTTCTTTTACTTGACATAGAATGGACAAACTAGTTATTGGAAACTTTATCAGTTCATCCATTGTGATTCCAGTCTTTGTTGTTGAATGCTCTACGTCTATCTGTAAATCTCAGAAAATCTTAAGGAATGTATTATATTCCTTGTAAAATTATGTTCAAAAACTCGTTCATAAGATTTTGTCTTTTCTTTTAAATTTAATGGAGATGTTTGATCATTCCAGTGATACCTATACATTCTTTCTTCAGTAAGTTTTAAAAATATAAACCTGTCAGCTAGAAATGTAGTAGGTTGAAACAATATAATTAAAACTGATAACGGCTCCAAATTTGCTCGACATACAAACAAAAGAAAACAAAACACCAGCTACACTGACACGTTCAAGTAAACCAACATGATACTTTTTATTATGCATCCTTACCTTTTTGAGTCCCCAGTGTGCCTTTCAAAGGATGATCATTATATTATGTTTGAAAGAGAAAGTAAACAAAAGTTAATCTTAGACTTTTCCCTACTCTTCAGATTGTAACATAGAGCTGAAATATTTCATACAGGAATATTTACTAAATATATATGGATAGGATTTGATATATATTGATATGAAAAAGACTTTAAATATCTGCATTTTCGACGACTTTGGTATTTATTGACTACCCACTCCATCCCCTTTAACATTAATATTAAATAAAACAAAACAATGTGAATTCGTTTTTCAGAAGAACCTCAAACAGAACTATAGTTTTTAATCGCATGCTATTTTTAATGCAATACTATCTACAACATTCTTTCCTCAATATCAGTTTTAAAATATTAAACTAAACAGTACAATGAGGGAAAGCATTTTAAATGGATTATGCATGATTTATCCATATCTATTAATATACTTGATATACAAACTGCAATAGGCATCTAACTGCCGAATACCCAGGGTTTTTCTCTTAACATAACATATATTATTTGTACATGTGAAATGACAGATCGGAATAAAGAAATTGTTGTTGTCATTGTTGATGTAATGTTTAAAGTCATTTTATAACAAGATAGGCTATGCATGGCGGCCAGTGTAATTGGTGGTGGAAAAGTTGTGGAAAAAAATTAAATTTGGGGTAGTTTCCAGATGATCTTTCCATAGTGTTTGCATCATAGCCAGTACCAAATGTTACCATGTTCAGTATGCAAGGAAACGTAGCAGGAAACGTTTTGTAAAAATGACAAATTTTTGTATTGGTAAAATCCATCTGGATTTGCAAATGCCGAAATTTAGTTTGATTATCCGATAATGCAATTTGACATAATCATTTTAACGGTCAAACATTGTAACATGTTTCATTCGAAATTCTGTCAAATTATGTTAATACAGCCGTTAATTCTCTGTAATGAATCTGTTTTGGTGACACTGTTCAGATTCCAGAAGTATAGCAAATACTGAAAATATTGTCTGGTGCCGGGAAAACTTACTGACTGAGAAACTATTGTTTTGAAAACACGCTGTGTTGTAATGTGCCATCTGAAAATACCAAAATATAATATTGATCCAATTGTTATAGGCATACTTAAAAATCAGAATTTACGATATTTCATGAAACAATTACCTGTACGTGTTTTGCCGATTGAATCAAAATTTAGCGACGTTTAGTCCTTGTTTTTATTTATTATTATTGATTTATTCTATCACAAAATGTCGATTTGCAATTATCCATATCAGCAGCAAAGAGGACCTAGATTCATTAGAGGTATACATATGACAGAGATGGTATACATCTATGAACTACCATTGTATTTTCCTGGAAAATCGCCTCAATTAAAAAATTCAGTCAACACTGGATAAAAAATTCAGTCAACATATGGCTATCTTTATTCAAATAATTTGAAAATAATTTTTAAAAATGCGCTTTATTACATAGTTATTATTTATGTTAAAATCGTTTTGCAACAAAGGGTAATATTGTGTTAATCTGCTTGCAATTTGAGCCATATATTGTTTTAATTGATGCTTACGTATATTACGATTCAATAGTTCTGATCTGTTGCGAGTCGTGCTACACGATGTCACAGTGACCGAAGATGGAGACTCATTATATTAGGAGACCTCTCTCTCTCTCTCTCTCTCTCTCTCTCTCTCTCTCTCTCTCTCTCTCTCTCTCTCTCTCTCTCTCTCTCTCTCTCTCTCTGCTATTGGCTCTATCTCAGAGTAAATATACCTTTTAACACTAATGAAGTAAGTCAGACTTTATATCTGCAAACACTAGATTTTAAACTGAGTTGTATGCTCATTTTATCTCTTTACTATTTCATGCAACGGTCTTTCTATTAATTGCAGGTTGAGTTCGCTTCAACAACGTTCAACAAAGACAGCCCGGATTTGCTTTCTATTAAACGTATTTGTATACTTTTAGATAGCACATGGCTGCAAAATAAGTGACGATAAAGGAATAAAGATAATGAAGCTTCTAGCAATGAAACTTCTCTGTCAGATACGTCTTTGATATTTGTATTTGATCTGCTTGTGCTAGAGGAACATTCTTCTTTTCATATACGTTCGACACAATGAGTGTGTTTTTTTTTTTAGGCTAAGATTTAATTTATTCGTATTGTTGCACACAAAATTCAAGCGAATGGTGACTTGAGTGTCATAATGATCCTGTCGGAGTTTTTAACTGCTTGTTGACTGGTTGTATGTAATTTAGTCAGTATGCTTAAACTTATGTTCTTTTTTTCAAAGAAGAAAACGTAAGTTTTGGTACAACTTGACAAATACAAGATTATGAAGTATAGAATATATATTCACGAGTATTATAGTACAGATCATAATGTTTTCAACATATTTTAACAATATGTCATACTAAACCATCTTTAAAACTGCTTTGCTCTTCTTTCACTTTGGATCAAAGAATTCCTCAATACAATCTTTAATTCTTAAAACATGACAGAAAATGCAGAATTTATTTTTAAAGAGCAATGCTATTTTAGACATTTAGATATTGAGAAAACGTGCCTTTTGTATACATATCCTTCAAGTTGTTCAAAATCCAGATAGAACTAGTACATCCTGGTTTTGCTGACGTACAGTTTGCCGGTCTTCATTTTGTTTTGTTTTGTTTTATGTTGTTGTTGTTCGCTTATATGTAAGATGATCTTCAGAAATGTAAGCTAATCAAGGAAGTAGCGCAGATATGCTTCAACTATTTAAACTGGAAAGACTTAGAATTCCAGACAGTCGATATTTGTGTGCCTGGTAGAATTATCTAATACAGTCATGAACCAGTTGAAATGGAATGTCATTCGTTTCCTTGCCATATTTACAGTGTTCGTCTCCATGGCTGATTGGTAAGGCATGAGAAATTTTATACTTTTTTATATTCTTTCATTATTGGATTCAACTAGTGTTCTATACTGAAGAATTTTCGTATGTGTGTATGTATGTATGTATGCATGCATGCATGCATGCATGCATGCATGCATGCATGCATGCATGCATGCATGTATGTATGTATGTATGTATGTATGTATGTATGTATGTATGTATGTATGTATGTATGTATGTATGTATGTATGTATGTATGTATGTATGTATGTATGTATGTATGTATGTATGTATGTATGTACACATTCTGGACCTGTACTTATAACCAATAAATAAGTCTTTTGAATCAAATCTATGTCATTGACATCTGATGCATAAACAAGAACAATTTTAAAATATACAATAACATATACACTCAAACGATTGGCGATCTTATAGACCGGAATGTTAATCATATTATTTGCAGAGGTATACCTTCTTAAGACAGTAAATGTTAGCGGCATCTTTAATATCATAACACAAACTGTTTCATAAACCTGTACAGTCTTCAGTGAAGGATTACTGAAATATTCTATTCGCCATTTCATAAGCCATTGTTTTCATTGACAGTGCATTTCTTGTGGTAATAATACCAAAAACATAAAACATTACGATACCCAAGTGGTGTATCATTTATTAACTTTAAAGTTAGAATATAGTTTCTTAATGGAATGCAATCCACATTTGGAATTAATCTAAAGGTGTTGAATATATAATATAGATGCTACTAGCATTTAAAATCACTAACGTTATTCTAGTTTTAAATGATGTAAAGTCTCTAAATGTTGGAAAAACACGGGGCTCTCCCTACAGTACGAAAGTAGATAAAATGTGAAAACACAACTAAATTCTATATATGTAAGATCAGATGTTATAATAAATACCTTACCCATTTGATAATTTCATCGGTCCTTTTTGAACCAATTTTGATGGGATTGGAAAACGCTGATTTATCATCAATTTGCATGCCACAAAAGTTAAGCATATTTATCACATTTAGATTATGTACCAATTATTATGTAAATCCCTATATAGTTTGCTTTAGAAAGTATTTACTTATTCACCAGTCAAAACATGTAATATTTTGCCAAGATACATAAACAACAGAAAGGTTTCAAATACTATGGATGCGTTTTGGTACACATTCATGTGTATATGTAACTATTAGTCATTGTACATGCTTGCTGTTACCAGACAATAAAGCAATATATTTTATACGTTGGTCCAACAATAATTTCTAAACTTTGAAAAGTCATTTCATTCAATAATTTACTAAAGACTTTAAATTTATTTTGACAACTTTTGTAAACTGAGATAGCACGATAGTATTCATGTTTTCATTTTTATCCTACAACATTATCGGACAAATGGAGCATTAAATTATTAAAAAGCTAATTGAAATTATTCATCACAGAAGAGGCTTACTTCAGCTCATGCAAATATATAATAACACTAAAATGTACAAGAAAGCAAATTAAAGATTTCTGGACCACTGCAGCGTGTAATTCTTTATATCAACAAATCTGTTCTTATCATCACTAGACCAACGAAATAGTGAAGTATAATGTTTCTCCTGGATGTTTCTTTACTTTTTTCAAGGGATGAAAAGAACTAGTATTTAAGACTTAATTATTAATTTCCCTTATTTACCTGTGATTATATAAATCATATTTGAGTTCTACATGTTCTGTTTGGGCCCATTTATGTCAATAAGTGGAAAGAAAAAATACCTAAGTTGGCCTTCCATTAATGCATTAGAAGGAACTGTAGCTGCCGAACGAACTATCACATTAAACCTGGACTACCTTCATCTTCGCAGTGGAAGGCCGTGTACTGTCATCGCTACCACTGACTTTTCCACTGGTAGATTTACTGCATATACAATGTTTGGAAGGCTGTGGCTAACCAACCTCTCTCATAATGGGATACGTGGGTGGCAGATTTGCACTCTTGTGTGGTGAAAACCTTGTTGACAAATACAAAACTGCCAAAAGTGCTTCTTTGCGGTGAATTAAAACAACTGACTCCTGAGGTTTTGGAAGCTATCTTTCAAACTCTGAGGAATAACATACACCCGAGGATTCCAAAAACCAATCAGATTTATATTATCAAAATAGAAAAAAACTGATATCTTGAACTACATCATGAACGATTGGTGCACAGAACTTTAGTTCTTCGTCAGGGCTCACTTTACATACTGTATTCATCAACAAAAAAAAATTTGGTAATCACAGAACATGCCGATAATTAAATTACTTACCCGATCTTTGTTATAGAGCAAGTTGTGCTAGATGAAATAATTTCAAGCTTTTAAATGTGCCTTTATATTTAGATATACGCCTGACAAAGTACAAAATGTTCTCAGAAAAAGTCTTTTGGGGTTAGGTTCAGGTCCAAATGGTTTAAATACCAGTCATCTACGTGTACTGACTAAAGAACTCCCTTACACTTCGTTCGTTATACATTTCGTTGATCTCTTAGACAAGAACAACGGTTCCAGACTCTTGCAAAGAAGCAAACATTATACCAATTTGCAAGAAGAGCACTCATTTTGTGGCGTTTATTTACTGATCAACATCTTTTCCTAATACTGGTGGTAAAGCGTATGACAGGCCACGTTTTAAATAAGAGTTTAATTACTACTGTGAAAATAATATCCTTATACATTGGTATAGTTTGCCTCGGGCGCTTCATTGGATCAGTTGGCATATCTCAGTCATTTGTCTTGCAAACAAATATATTCAAGCAAGTCATGTTTTGAGACATATTTTCATCGCGTGTATTGTAAAGGACTTGTACGTAACGTGAAAGCTACCTGTATTACAGACGACCTTTAAAAATGTTTTTGGCTCTAATAAATGCTGAATAAATGATTGATGCTTCAGGGCATGTTTGAATAATGCAGATGTGTTTAGATGTCATGTGTTCATTACCTTGTTTAATATACGTGAATGATTTTATATATAATATACACTCCAATTTATATTCATCTTGTGATGACCATAACCTCAGACTCGAACTTGTCTTGTTTATTTCAGTTCTTTAAAAACTTAACCACTAGCAATTTGTTTTAACAATCAAATATCTATCAGTAGTTATGCACAACCATAATGTACATAACTGCATATATGTGATAGCCTTTCACTGGAAAGGCCACCCAAGGCGCAATATAAAATAACGCACAACAATGAATCTAATGTGTGAACTCCATCCAGATCAGAAAACTTTAGACACCTTATTTACTTATTTTATACTAAGTCTCGAATAAGGTAGAAGACATTTTGACAACTGCACAATTTTTAGAAAATGGAACTAAAACAATTACATAATGAGGCAGCTAATAAATGAAGACAAAATATTAGTATCCATTAAAATGCTATAGCGAAAAACGATATGAAAGGCTTCAATCAAAAAGCAAAAACTTGCACTATTGTACAACTCAGGTCTTTTCTATTTCATCACATTTGTCTCTACAGCCGTTAGTGATAATCCTTGTATAACTTGCACAAAACAATTTCAAATCACTATAAGCTAGAACAAGTCTTTATATCAACTTATTTTTCCATTGTTCTTTCGTCTCCAATTCTTCATATTCTCCACATTATTCTACACAGTCCGACTGAACATTCCTCCTTTTAAATTCTTTACTTACTTTACACTAGTCTTTGAAATGCTGTTTCGCTGTTAATTTTAGTGTTTTTGTAGGCTTAGGCTATTACCGTTGTTTAACCAAGGGCTATTTTTTTTTTGCATATTCAATAACTTAATATATGTCGTTCAAACTCCATATCACAAATGATATATTCGAACATTAACATATACAAGGAATATTAGTATCGTCAACAACTATGAGCATTTTAATCCACTGGTTTTCTCTTTAGTCCTGTACCTTCTCTATTACGCAACTTGTAATCTCCAAATGCAAATTTATGAAGTCAAATATATTTGAACCAAATGATCTTAATTATCTTCTTTTGTTTGGAGATATAGATTTCTCTGAATTTCAGTGATAAAGACTGAAACTGTACTTTCCAGAAAAGAATTGATTTCTTAAATATTTTTTATCGGTTTTTTAGTTAAAAATGTTATGGGCATTTTAGTGATAAATGATTTGCAGAGATTTGTATTCGCCCTTCTGAAAACACTTGCAAACAATACGTTGTAGTAACTTTCCATATCTTGTTTGTTAAATTGTCTTTGTGCGATTACAGTGACACCTGTACCTATCAGAGCACATGTTACCAATCACAGAGATTTACCACAAGTTGTGGATGGTGGTCACGTTGTACGCGTTACAGGTATGTGTCACGTATTGTTGTGTCTTTTGTATAAAGCTTGTGAGTTTTAGTTAGTATCTCATGTACTAAATGTTTGATTGTTTCTGCCCTGGATAATCAATTAATTTAGAATCATTTATGTAAGCATAATGAATATTCAATTCTAAATGTTCAACTCATTATCTATTTGGTCTCTACATTTTTTAAACTTTTAACAGGTACATGTTCACTTATTACAAAACTTTCAAAACATAAAACATATTCAACCTTCATTAGGACATCACATAAAATCATCCTTGGTTCTTTATCTTGTTCTTTTTCGATTGCCATTCAACATTTTCAAATCTTTGAGAATTGCTTCCATACAACATAATTTGAAACTAAATTGCATGAGATATCAGCATAAAAAGGCTCGCTAAACTACTATTTCTATTCATTTTTACCACACAATAAGAGTTTACATTTTCCAAAGATTAATCTCAGATGAAACAAACTAAAGTAATGCATCCAGTAAATTTAAAGGAAATCGCCTTAAACCTACTTCATCCAGCCAAACGACTTCCACTGCTGTGTTTTATTCTCGAGAAATTCTCTTACTAATAATTTGGATAATCCAAAAAAATCCGAATTTTTTTCAGATTTATCTCAAGACTGAAAAGCACATTTAAACATTATGATTCATGATAACTATGTCCTAAGAGAATATTTGCAAAGAAATGAAATTATTACACACGTTGTCCATGCATATTGAATTTGGA
Organism: Potamilus streckersoni; assembly: GCA_016746295.1. Lineage (NCBI taxonomy): Eukaryota > Metazoa > Mollusca > Bivalvia > Unionida > Unionidae > Potamilus > Potamilus streckersoni. Next base: position 556,801 of record JAEAOA010001004.1, on the reverse strand, counting down.
TATTTGTACGGCTAAATATTTCCACCGAATAGGGTCGTATATTCTTACGTTTGTTTTTGTTCCAAAATATTTTAAACTTTGATATTTTTTCAAAATTGATGCTTTCCATACATTCACGAAGAAATTATTGTCTTAATATCGCTGTTTCTCAACACTGCTAAACATTGTTATTAAAACGGACAAAACTAATTAAATATTTGCATTGAAGGATATTTTGTAACTGTAACTATTGTTTGCAAATGAATAGAAAAATTCTTTAGATATTCATATGGAAGGACATTTGAGTTGATAACATTGTTTAAATAGTTGTTGAACTTTTAATCATTCACGAGGAAGGCTCTTCATACTTTCAAGGTAAATCAAATGAACTTATCACACCAGGCAATTTGTACTTTTATGTGTTAAGAAACAATATTTTCTTATGTATGTTTGGCCACACCTTTGATGTTAATGAGCAAATGTGTACAATTTGTCCTCCTTCTACACCTACATAACGAATGTATCTGCGCTTTGGCATCCTAACAATTTGTTCTGTTCAGGTGTTTGTACAGTTGCTCTTTTTGTTTTCATCTTTTGCATGTGTGGTGGTGAATTGGGTTGAATTTTTGAGAAGCAAACATAATACCCAGTTAATGCTTTTTAGAATTTATTAATACAAATTAATCTAATGGCGCTTACTGAATCAAACTAGCATTTATTTAAACGATTACAGTTCACGCCAATTTATTGATATTGTGGTAGTAAATTACCTGTACCTGAAACTTATAATGATTATTACAATTAAATGATATAAAGTAACAATTAAGTGACACATATGGGTCTGTTTACATTCATATAATTATAAGCTATTGCTTGCATGTAACTTTTAAAATATAAAGAATGCCTACCTAAGAATTTGGTTGTGCCTAAACAATATCGCTATTTGCACCTCGCATATATATATATATATATATATATATATATATATATATATATATATATATATATATATATATATATATATATATATATAAGGCAAACTACAATAGCTTGAGATCCAAAGTGTTCTTCAACAAATCTTAGCAAACACGGATAGCACAAAATGTCTACATGCAATCTGTATAACCTATTTTCGAATGAAAAAAGATCAAAAATAAAATAAACAGATTCAATCAAAAGATTAATTTTACAAAAGAAACTGCAGAAATTTGTTGCTTTAGGGAAGATACAAAATACAGGAGAAACAAAGAAAAATAATGTATAACGAAGAAATGATAATGAAAACAATTCAAGAAAGCTTAAAATTAAATTTAGTGTCAGCAACCATTATTATCTTTTAGTGGCATTTTAGTTCAATTGTGCTTCACAAGCAGATTTTAAACTAAACTAGAAAAACCTAAACCTCTCAAAGATAATAGTATAGTGTCGGATGCTGATTATAATAACAGTTGCATTTCCAAGATGGTATGCAAATGATGAATAGTTACATATAATCAGTAAGTGAAATGAATGGTTTGCCTAAAGACTTATTTCACGCAGCAATAGATTGATCTTTAGTCACGTGATACAGTACGGGGTACAACAATGTCTTAAATATCCAAATATGGCAATCATGCAAGCCATCTTTGAACAGATGATGAGGTTAATTTTACCTGTGAGTCAGAAACGCTAATAATATCGTATCTGTAGTGATATATTGCGGACAACATTCTTCCATAACAATAAGTAAGTTATCAACTATTTTTTTATATTCACCCACAACGATGTCTTCAGAAAAGATCTATTGAGATCTACATTTGTATGTAAATTAGTTATTTATACAGTGATACAATGATGTGATGTTCAATGCAGTTTGTAACAGCGACCGAAGTGTCTCAATAATCTGCATACAGTTTTCGTCATATTGACTAAATCTGTATTTAATAGGCCTATAATGTGTCAAGCTCTTACTAACTTTACTTCATTACAGATCTGTGTCTGCTCCCTGCACTCAAACATCATCTTGCGGTAAGTAAAGTTTTGAGGTATATACTGTTTTCACGAAATTGGCATCTCTCTCTATCTGGAAGAAATTCATGGAAAGATAGTTTCTTCTTACACTTCCGAAAATAACAGACAGGAGTGGAACAAATAGAGTTAAGTATTCTACATTTACTGAAGAAAATCATAGGTGAAAATCATTTTAACTGTAAGTGTAATGTAGGCGTCGTCAAGAATACATATATAATATATAACGTACGAAATGTTTAGTGATGCATAAGTTCAAAATTGTGTCTATATGTTTCAAGCGCACCTTCAAACTAAGACATAATCTTCCTAAGTAAGCATGAACACACATACATACACATATTCGATGTACCAATCAATTAGGCTGTTTGGGGCCCCGAGTGGCCGAGTGGTCTGAAGCGCTCTCCGATCTGGATCGATTCCATCTCACCTCTGCACGTGTTCGAATCTCAGGCTTGGCTAACGTCGGTACCTGAGAATACTTGTCAGCACCTTATCTTGGGTCGGTGGTTCTTCATGGGATTTTCCATGGTTCTTCATTCAACAATTATGTTGGCGGCCATGTATAGCCTATATATTGCTAACTAATGGCGTTAAATCCTACAACAACAACAAAAATGATGTTTTTATTCACCCATACATAATGTAGTTTAGTTCGAACTTTGACGATTATTATTCATACCGTTTGGGATGTGTATCGCTATCTCCATCTGATACCTGTGACCTTCCTTTGCTATATTTTCTTCATATTCTGAGACAATGTTTTTGCAAGCCTAATTTTATTATTGGCATAATAATTTAGTATTTAGCTGAATGTTTCACTACATCCATCCCGTTTGACCTTTGCAGTGATCTTCTCAAGTGCAAATACGATTGCATCTCCTTGCTATGAATAAAATCTGCTGACAACGATTTTTGCCGCTTCGTTAATAAATTTTGAATTTGTTCGTTTGATTGATGCTGTTGTTTGGTATTTTGTTTTAATTATTATTCAATTGTTGTTATTTTTCTTACCAAAATCAAATTATCTTCAGCATAAGAATGTTACTCAAAAATATAAAAAGTGGCGTTTTTAATTAGTCATGTCGCCGACATCTTCCGTGACAGGCTTATTTAAACTTCTTTTCCCTATGTGTTTGATATCAATTGGCGTGTCACTGTTTGAGTATGTGTATTATCCAGCACGATCAGATACATCAAACAAGCTGACGTTATAAAGGGAAAATATTCATCATTTTCATCTTGATTTTAATACCTCTGTTAGTAAAAGCACAATCAGGAAGTGAACGCTTATGGATAAGTACAATAATAAACAAATGGAAAAAGTGGACAAGTACCAAAATAAGTAAGGAAAAACTATACAGCCGCTTTCTAGTCTCTAGAGAAACGTACAAATTATTATTTTCGTCCACTTTAAAGTTGAGTAGAGGTCAGATGCGGTTTTGGTGGTAATTGGGCTTAAACCGGCAATTGTGGTTGAAAGATTCAGAAATATATAAATTGTCCACTGCATTGATTTATTAGTCTCAATATATATATATATATATATATATATATATATATATATATATATATATATATATATATATATATATATATATATGTATGTATGTATGTATATATATATATATATATATATATATATATATATATATATATATATATATATATATATATATATATACTGGTAGTTGTGTGAGAGATGGGGGTGTTGCACATCTAATGAAACATTTCTAATTGCCGCAATAAATTTCATTAGCTTCAGTTTTATCCATGCTTAGTCGATGACAAGAAAAAAAAACTTTCAATTTGCACAAACATGTTCTCGACGGCTATATATCTAATTATTTGTAAAATATAAATTATTTACGGCTTATCCAGTTATACGTTATAACTTTAATTATGTGTTAAACGTTTGTATTGGTATCATATTCAACTAAACGGTTTTACAATTTTCTTTCAAATGCTTGTGTTTAAAAAAAACAAACAATATTATAGAACAAATAGAGGGACATGTCTTACAAATTGCAAGCCCATAAAATTGAGTACTTTTTCTTCATTCTAATCTTAAAAGAAGACGAAAAATGCAAAGAGGACATTGTTTGAATTAAGCAATAAGCAAGGTACTCAATAGTTTGGTTCAAGCGACTTTTCAAACCTAAATGTTTTAATTTTGTTTCTAAAATAACACTGAAATATATGTAACAAGTAACTAAAAGAGGAACAGTTCTAATACCAAAACAATGTTATATTTATATCCAATCATTCTCTGAAATCTGTGTCACATGAAGATTTTTCATTGCAAAGACTTTATATAAATCATCAATTACCTTTAGATTACCAATTGGTATCCTGTGGTCAATGCTCGAAGACTTGTAACGTAGGCACACAAATGTGTACATACCAGTGTAGAGGATCGTTTTGTTCTCTCCCAGACAAAGTAAACAGTATAAACTGCAACACACAGTACTGCCCAAGTAAGTTACTTATATATATATATATATATATATATATATATATATATATATATATATATATATATATATATATATATATATATAAGTGTGTGTGTGTGTGTGTGTGACATTTGAATCTCACATCTTGTAGCCAATCAAAGCAAATTGTATTTTTTCTACCGCTTGGTACGAAAAAAATGTAAGAGTGCACGCTGTGAACAATATCTCAGCCTGAGGTTTTCTTATTTGGCCATAAGTATAATAACATACTAAAATTACTAGATAATGTTTGACAATTCGTAGCAACGTAAGCGCTTATTTGACGCTATGATATCAACCTTTTCCATTATTTCAACAAACTTTATTCAGTGTCATTTGCAACGCTATAAACCTAATTCTTTGCGATGGAAGATTATAATTACCTTTCAATCTTATTCTGAGAGTCAAATGTATTAGAATCATATTGGACAGGAGCTGGTATCCCTCTGCATCAATATTTTGGCATGTGAGGGAATCAATTCCAAATATAGTTTTCAATGGCGTCTAATTACATTTTAGGAGAGAGTAGTTTGGTAAAAATCACATATGGTACGATTTATAAGAGGAAAACATACAGGGCAAAATTATTTGAGGATATTGTAACCGTTTGTGTTTCATTCCAAATTTAAGTATTGATTTCCTTCAAAAATAAGTAAGTTATTTTTCGAATCTCTAATAGGATAGGCAATAATAACATTGTCTTTACAATCGTAAAAAGTCGACGAGCAAAGGCAAAACTGTTTATGGTCAGAGCAACGCCAAAGGATAGCTCCAGGACTGTTAGGTTTCTAAGCATCAACTCGGTTGCTAAAATGTAGGAATTCCAAGGCTCATTAGTTCAGCACCAGTCTAAATCAGATATTTTTGTATATTCTTTGGGAAGACTTTTATTTACTCATCTTGCTTCATACTCCATATTATTTTATCTTGCAATTAGCAATTAAATTTATGTTCCATTTTCCACACCACAGGAGCTTTAAAATAGTACTCCACGTTTTGCTATATTTTCTTCTAAATAAGTTATCATGTTTGTTCAAGGGCATTCTAGCTGTCTCAAGCATTTAAATACAAAACAAGTTTGGATAACTTACAATTATTTTTCTGACTCAGTTGACGGTGGGTGGAACTCATGGACTGACTGGAACTACAGCAGTTGCAACGTCACATGTGGTGGAGGAATACAATATCGGAATCGGAACCGTCCCTGCAACAATCCTTTACCGCAATATGGTGGAAAACAATGCATCGGAAGTTCAGTGGAACGGGACACGATTTTCTGCAATACAAATCCTTGTCCAAGTAAGTAATAAAAATCTACAATCATACAAACGACGTATTTGGGTCTTACACTACTTGAGTTAGACAAGGATGAGGTATTTGTGTTATATTCAACCGAAGCCAATTTTTTTTCATAGCTATTGAAAATTGTATTGTATTCGAAGCTTGAATGGCCTCTAAAATAACTTTCATCTATGCATCTTCTGCTATAATAATGTTGTTATTTTATTTCATTGATGACGCATTAACGATTGAGCTACACCGAGTGTTTTACTGTCAATATACAAAGAAACTTCGAAAGATCTTCTATACCATAATCCATTTTATATATATATATATATATATATATATATATATATATATATATATATATATATATATATATATATATATATATATATATATATTTCAATCTGATTTATGTTATGATGAAAGATTTTATTAAAGATTCTTCGCAATTATCAACGAAATTTATATATCCTGAAATCAATTGGGAATTGAATATTCGGAGTAAATGGTATGAATAACTAAAGATTGGTAATGTGCCTGACACCATTAGGAAGGAAAATTGAAAACAAAATCAAATTTTAAATAAAGAAATATGGAACTCAGCTCTCAATGTTATACATTGTGCTTGAAAATTTAATTTCATTTTTGTATCATTGCCATATCTTGGACTTGGCACAAAATTGATAATCACGTGTCTATACTGACAAGGAGTTTCGGTATTGAACAAAGTCTAGTATTGCAATTTTTACCCAGTTGACGGTAGGTGGAGCAATTGGACCGACTGGAAGTACAACATATGCAACGTCACATGTGGTGGGGGTACACAAATTCGAAACCGGACACGTTCATGCAACGATCCCTTGCCACAATACGGCGGAAAAGAATGTATCGGGAGTCCAAAGGAATCAGATATGATATCTTGCAATTCAGTTCCGTGTCCAAGTAAGTTACATTGGTCTAAAATCATAAACTAGACGTGTTCAATTACTGCACTATACGAGCTAACCTCTGATATTAACATTTGACCCAGATTCTTCCTGCGTAAAGTATGATCTTTAGAACTATCCATAATTGTATTCTATAGTTTGCCTGCATATTGTTTACCTGAAATTCCATCTTACCTGAGTCCAGTATGGTCAATGTTCCTCTCCGTACCATGTTTAGATTAAATATTAAAGCGTCACATTCAGTATCTAATTCTGATTATGCCACAGACTCTTGGAACGGGAATCATTAATTCGATAGCTAGACATAAACCGTTGCTTTCCTCATATCCCTCAGATACACCAGCTTTTGATATGACGGGAACGTCAGTGTTTCATTTCCAATGAGATATAATTGGAGTCATTTGAAGAAATAAAATGTTATCATAAATTGTACAGAATTTGCTGACAATTTCTAGTTAGGTAAATCAACGTCTGTTTACAAGCTCTTGAACAGTTGACGTTAATAAAATAATAAATGAAGGATTAAATTAATGAATAAATGATAACATCTATCCACTGTTTAAGACATCATCATGTCACAAATGTTCGCCTTTTACCTGTTAGACACGCAGTCACAAAGCTGGCATTTTTATAGAAATGTTCCACATTATAGATAATATATTTCGTAATATGTTTTCATGTTTTCCCAATATGATTTGTCTTTTAAAATACATCGAACTTATTGCAAACATTTCAACATCGTATAATACATTATGGATTCAATAATGGGAATAAATGTCTCGCTTTACTTCATTGCGACCGTTAAAAGCAAAACAGACACGTAATTTACATCTAATCCAAAATCTATATTCGATTTCAGATATAGGAGTGTGATAGAATGAACATAATGTTCATTATTTTGAAAAACTTTCGTTTTAAAATGTTATTCCTACCTGGTTTGAAGTGTGCACAAAATTATTAGTCACACGCCTAGTCTCAAAAAGTGCATTTTTCTTCATCACACTCTATTATTGTAATTTTGTGCTCCAGTTGACGGGGGATGGAGCAACTGGACCGACTGGAAGTACAGCAGTTGCAACGTCACATGTGGTGGAGGTACACAAATTCGAGACAGGAACCGTTCCTGCAACAATCCTTTACCTCAGTATGGTGGAAAACAATGCATCGGGATTTCATTAGAACGGGACACAATATCTTGCAATACAAATCCTTGTCCAAGTAAGTAATCAGGATCTACAATCATGCAAAAGACGCATTGGGGTCTTACACTATATGAGTTTTACTCTGAACGAGGCAGATGTGTCATATTCAACCAAATCGATTTTTCCATTAATATTCATAATTGTATTTTATTGGATGTCTGAAGGTTTCTAAAATAACTTTTATTTATGCATCCTCTGTACCATGATGTAATTTTGTTTCGTCTATGACACATTAATGATAGAGCTACAAATAGTCTTTCGCTGTTAATGTGTTTTTCTTAAGCTAGCAGGTAGACAAAAGTGTGACTCTATTTATGGTCCCATTAAATACAAAGTAATGTCGAAAGAGCTTCTATATCATGTTCCACTTTGTATATAACTTCTATCGTTCCATCTGATTTATGTTTATGATGAAAGGTTTTATTTAAAATCCATTGTAACGGACTTTAGATTCACTAACGTCAATAGCAAATGAATATTCACAGTAAATGGTATGACTAACTTGTCTTGTAATGTGCTCGACATCATTCGGAAAACGAATTGAAAACAGTTGAAATTTTAAATAAAGAAATTGGGAACTCAGTTCTCAAAAATATAAATTGTTTGAAAATTTTATTTTAAACTTCTATCATTGACAGATCTTGGACTTTGCACAAAATTGATAACCACCTGTCTATACTGACTAGGTGTTTCTGTATTGATCAAAGTATAGTATTGCAATTTTTTGATCCAGTTGATGGTAGGTGGAGCAACTGGACCGACTGGAAGTACAACAGTTGCAACGTCACATGTGGTGGGGGTACACAAATTCGAAACCGGACCCGTTCATGCAACGATCCAATGCCACAGTACGGCGGAAAAGAATGTATCGGGAGTCTGAAGGAATCGGATATAATATCTTGCAGTACAGTTCCGTGTCCAAGTAAGACACAAAGGTCTACAATCATAAATTAGACGTGTTCAGTTATGGCACTATACGAACGAACCTCTGATAGCAACATTTGCCCCACATTTTCCCCGCTTGAATTATGATTTTCATAGCTATCCATAATTGTATTCTAAAGTTTGCCGGCATATTGGTTACCTGAAATACCATCTTACCTGAATTCAATGTAGACAGTTTTCTTCTCCATACTACATTCAGATTAAATATTGTAGCGTCACATGTAGTATCTAATTCTGATTGTGTACCACAGCCATGGAAAAGGACTGATTTCTTTCTAGTCATAAACTATTGTTTTCCTCATATCCCTCACTTACACTAACATTTGATATGACGTGAGCGTCAGTTTCAGTTCCCATGTGATATACATTGACTAATTTGCAGTAATAAAAAAACTTTATCACAGATTCAACTTAATTTAGAGACACTTTCTTGTTAGGCAAATCAACGTCTGATTTCAAATTTTTAAACAGATTAGATAAAAAAAATAATGAATTAAAGAATAAATTAATGAATATATGTGAACATATATCTACTGTTTAAGGCATCATCATAAAAAGTTAGTTTCGTCTTTTACCTGTTAGACTCGCAGTCACCAAGATGGCGTTTTTATAGGATGTTCCATATTATCGACAATATATTTTGTTAAACGTTTCCATGTTTACCTAAGATGATTTATCTTTTTCAATGCATCGAATTTTTTTCAAAAACGTCGTAATCTAATAATTCATTTTTGATTAAATAATGGGATACATGGCCTGTTCTACTTCATTGCAACTATTAAAAGCAAGGCAAAAACGTAGGCATAATTGACACCTAATCCTAAATATATAATCTACCTTATTCATTGGATAATGTTCATTAGTTAGTGGATCTTCCAATTTAATATTGGCATTACGTGACCTGTTTTACTTCATTCCGACTATCAAAAGCAAATTTGAAATCGGATCCGTCCCTGCAAAAATCCTATAGCGCAGTATGGTTTATAGGAATGCATCGGTAGTGCAGCGGAAATGAACACAGTATCTTGCAATACAAATCATTGTCCAAGTAAGACATCTATACCTACTCTGATAAATTAGAATTATCCAATTCCTACTCTAAATGAAGTAAAGCCTGATTAAGGCATTTTCCCAACATTCCACCCATTTCAACTATTATGTTCGTAGCTTTTCTCAATTGTATTACCTAAATTTCCCCTCAAATGCCAATAATTTCTGCATCACCTATGCCCAAAATATTGCAAATTTCTTTTTCCTTGGCACACCAATCTGAGTAAGAAATATTAGCTTAGAACTACTCGTATAAATTTATCAATAAATGTATAAAAAAAACAACATATGCATCCAATATTTTGCTAATTACGAAAAGTTAAATTCATTTTTTACCTGAGAATACAGTTCTTCTTCCTTCTATGACAGATTAATGATTGATGAAATAAGAACTTTCGACTGTTGATGGGTCTTGAGCGACCTAACTGGTAAACAAGTTAGTATCATCAACTATTCTCTCACTCGATACGGAGATACGAAACCGATTATATCAGTTACACGATTTAGGAGGAAAATAACAAATAAATTCGCCACATTCTGGTATTTTAAATGTATGAGTTAGTTAACGGTTATCTGGTGCTTCCTGACTGACTGGACGTATTTCAGTTGCAATGCTATATTTGGTGGAGGTACACATATGCGAAACAGGACACCTTTCATAACAAGTCCATTCCCTGATAAAGCGAGAAAACATTTAGTGGAATTTCAAAGGAATCTGATACAGTATCTTGACATAACACCTATTACTTAAGTATAGAAATCTAAGTTTACAATTACACTTTAGACTTGTTCAATTTGCACGCCTCACTGTAATCCTCCGAATGATTGCTTGTGTTCTAATAATTATTTTGTTAGATTGAGGCTGAAAGTCCTGCAAGTTAGCAACTATCTCATTGTATTCTCAGTCTACAGTGTAGTCAATTCCAGTCTCAGTAGTATTGTAGACTAAAGAGTGTTATTCAGCTTTTAATTCAGATATCGTCTAAGGCATGAGATTCATCTTCTTCCTCAGATACGTGCCACGAGGATGATCATATTTGTTACTTGTTCATAACGGTATTTATTTGGTTGTCTGAACGTTCTGTCAACTAACTCTCGTAGTTGTGTCTTCCCTGCATACAATGTATCAAATTTCTTTCTTAGTGAAAATAAAATAATGTACATGTGACTGAAAATGGTTATACCAGCCAGACCGAAGATACCATTTTGGTGGTGTGACGGCCACACAACAAGATAACAGATGCACTTTGTGTTCTATTGTCTCGCCTCTTCAACAACATTGGGCACCATATACACCATATACACGTGAAAAAAAAATAAATTACATTTCCAGAGACAGAAAATACAGATTGGTCATACATTACGTTCAGTTTATCAATTTAATACAATTATCAACAACATTGGGCACCATATACACCATATACACGTGAAAAAAAATAAATTACATTTCCAGAGACAGAAAATACAGATTGGTCATACATTACGTTCAGTTTATCAATTTAATACAATTATCATTAGCTAAATGAAAAAGCAGTATCGCAGTTAGTCAGACATCCATGACAAATTATAATGGATAGTTCGAACTCATAAACAATTGCAATTATCATCATCTTTCCAATCTGCTTCACTCTTATGTTTCTTTTCTTTTTTGTCTTTAAATTATTTTTATTATTATTATTACTATTAGCGGTATCGTTATTTGTATTATTATTACTATTATCATGGGCTGACTGGCAATAAACAGCGGCAACGTTCATCTGGTAGTGGCACACAAATTCCAAATCGAACCCGTTCCTGCAACAATCCTTTGCCGCAGGAATTTAGGCCTACATGTGTACAAAAGCCTATTCAGTTCCTACACAGTAATGAACTGTAATGAAAATCAGTGTCCAACAATGAATTCAAAATCTACTTTTAAGGCATTCGACATATTCATTTTCTCCACTATATATATTATGCATTGAATTAAGTTTTTGTCACGAGATTAGTTTATACGTAATCAAAATTGCACTAGATTAGCAACCTATAATCTTGCAAGTTAGCTTCCATCTCTGTACCTACTCAACCAACAGTGCGGTGAATATCACTATTGGTGAGACATTAAAGACTGCATTCAATATTGTGGTGTCATATTCAGCATCTCATTCAGATTGTGCCACTCAGTCTTGCCAAGAGAATAATTAATTTCAGAAGTAATCACAATAATTCAGTTTCTGTCTGCCTCGCCGTCTCACCAGCAATGCCATGATATGAACGTTATTTAACGTGCCAAAGAAAGGACTTATTTTGGCCGGAACAAATGTACTCGAAGTGTAATTGAATCAGCAAAACTATTTTCAATTTCGACAAATGTCTGAGTAAGAGATATCGTCTTACAACTCTTCATCTAAATTAATGAATACACGATAAAGACAAACCTACGTATGGAATAATTCACAGGAGTTAATTATTAATTCTAAACTTTTATTTTGTCTCTTTACCTGAGGATATAGTTCATCTAAATGATTGATCAATAACTAACCTTCCACTGTCAAAGCGCCGTTATCGGGCTTCCTGGCAAACATATTAGTACCAGCAAATATTCTCCCATTAGATAAGGCGTAACGTAGTTAGCAACTTTATGCAATGTTCCACCGTATATAACACATATTGTTTGCTACGTTTTCACGTTTCTTAAGGACATTCGATATTTCAAACACATCTAACTTAACAACGATATCTGGTTTACTTAAAGATGCTCTTGAATTAAATATTCTAAATAAATGGAATCAGCTGTGACGATCTGTGTCATCTCTTTGCGACCATCATAATATTAAAATAACTCAAAGCAAATAAACACTTAAGCAATGTATAATTGACGTCTGCTCATAAACAATGCTCATTATTCGTGGAATTTCCAACTTGAAAGTGTGTGCTTGTGAACCAAATTGTTAATCACATGCCCAAAACTAACAAAGTGTATTTTCAATTACCAAAGTCTAGTATTGTAATTTTCTGATCTAGTTGATGGTGGGTGGAGCAACTGGACTGACTGGAAGTACAGTGATTGCAGCGTCACATGTGGTGGAGGTATACAAAATCGAAATCGGACCCGCTCCTGCAACAATCCTTTGCCACAGTATGACGGAAAAGAATGTCTCGGAAGTACAGATGAATCGAACACAGTGTGGTGCAATGAAAAGCTGTGTCCAAGTAAGAAATTTAGGTCTACAATAAAACCCAAGGCGTTTCCAAATAACCATGCGAATTATTCTGTTTGTACCTATTCAAGATTATATATTTTTAATACCCTGGAAGTCCTGTGAATAACCGTTCACCCTTGCATCTTTACTGCATTCAAAGTTCGCAATGTCTTTCTCGGTCGACTTCCTGCCTTAGATATTGAGGTTAATATTAACATCTAATTCAGATTGTGCCACAGTCTTGTCACCAAAATAATTATTTTCAGAAGTAACCACCATGAATGGGTTTCCTCTTGTCTCGCCCTCTCACAAACACTTTCCATGCTATGAACATTATGTGAAGGAATGAAATTAAATATAAGAAATAGAAATATAACAGTATAATCGACAGTAGATTGTCGTTCTACCTAAAAATATAGTTAAACTTCCTTATATGGAGGATTATTGATTGATCAATAAATTACCTTACACTGTTAATGTGCCTAACTGGCAAAAAGGTTAGTACCACTAAATATCCTCTAATTATATATGGAGCAACGTAGCTATAACCTGTATACAATGTTACGTTTCATAGAACATATTCCTAAACAAGTTTCACTCTTTACTAAGGACATTCGAGCTCAAATATATCGAATATATCAAAGAAATCTATTCGACTTTAAATTAGTTTTGAACCAGATTGTTCTTTAATACAAACAACTAACAAAGAGCATTTTTATTCAACCAAGTCTAGCATTGTAATTCATTATTCCAGTTGATGGTGGATGGAGCAACTGGACTGACTGGAAGTACAACGATTGCAGCGTTACATGTGGCGGAGGAACACACAATCGAAATCGGACACGCTCCTGCAACAATCCTTTGCCGCAGTATGACGGAAAAAAATGTTCCGGAACATCAAATGAATTTGATACAATATCATGCAATTCAAATCAGTGTCCGAGTAAGAAAAATAAACCTACCATAACAACCAATCCAATGGTCATACAGTCCTGTGAATTATTATGTTTCTAGCTGTTCACAATTGTACAATGTTAGTTCCAGGAACCTCCTGCAAACACAATTTCACTCCATCATCCTTTCTGTTTTCAAATTTGTCACTGTCTTCTCCGTGGCACTCTTGCATAAAATCTTCAGGATTCGTATTCATCATCTATTCCAGATTGTACTGTGCCACTCTGTCTTGCCACGAGAATATTTTCAGAAGCAATCACGATGATTTTCTTCTAGTCTCTCTGTCTCACCAACATTCATATGATATGAACGTTAGTTAAAGTGACACAAACAAAAGAGAAAAATCTATAGGAAATGTAACTGAATCTACGACAGTATTTTATTTAAACCAATCTCAGAGTAAGAAATATTGGCTAATAACTGCTCATCTAAATAAGTCAATTAACGAATGAAGACACCATATATATATATATATATATATATATATATATATATATATATATATATATATATATATATATATATATATATATAATATTTCAGTGGAGATAGATATAAACATTTAGATATAAAATTTATTTGCTCGGGTATATAATTCAACTTCATTTTATGTCAGAGTAATGATTGATCAAATGATAGCCTTCGAGTCTTAATATGCTTTAAGCGAGCTAGCTCGCAAAATAGATTAGCCAATATATATTCTCTTATTAGATACGGTGCTACGTAGATAGGGCCTTAACGCATTGTTCCCAGTTATAGAACATATATTACTGAATGCTTATTATTGTTTATTAAAGACAGTCTTCAAATACATCCAATTTATCAACGAAATCTGGATAACTTTACACAGCTTCTGAATACCATACTCTGAATTAATGGAATGAATTGTGACTGTATTTTTGTTTTTACGATCATCATAAAGGCATTTTAACGCAAAGCAAACAAACTCTAAAACAATTATATAATTGACCTCTGTTGATTCAAAATACTCATTATGTACGTAAATTTTAATTTGAAATTGCGAGCTTGTAAACCAAATTTGTTAATCACATGCCCGGAACTCATAAAGTGCTATTCATTCGTCAATGTCTAGTATTGTAATTTATTTTTCCAGTTGATGGTGGATGGAGCAATTGGACTGACTGGAAATACAACGATTGCAGTGTTACATGTGGCGGAGGAACACAAAATCGAAATAGGACCCGTTCCTGCAACAATCCCTTGCCGCAGTACGGTGGAAAAGAATGTTTCGGAATATCAAATGAATTTGATACAATATCATGCAATTCAAATCATTGTCCAAGTAAGAAACATGCAACTACTATAACAAGCAATGAAATTTTCAAATAACTATGCGAATTATTCTCTTTATAGCTGTTCACATTTGTATATTTTTAGTTCCAGGAACGTCCTGAAAATAAAATTTCACCCCATCATCCTTTGTGTTCAAAGATGCCACAGTCTTCTCCTTGGCACTATTGCATAAAATCTTCAGGATTCGTATTCATCATCTATTCCAGATTGTACTGTGCCACACTGTCTTGCCACGAGAATAATTTCTGAAGTAATCACAATGATTGAGTTTCTTCTAGTCCCACCGTCACAACAATATTCACATGATATGAACGTTAGTTAAAATGACACATACAAATCAGTTTGGTATGTTCCCAACCATTAATCTATAGGAAATATAACTGAATCAGCGACAGTTTCTTTATTTAAACCAATATCAGAGTAAGAAATATCGGCTAATAACTGCTCATCTAAATAAATCAATTAACGAATGAAGACACCACACACACACATGCATACACACACACACACACACACACACACACATATATATATATATATATATATATATATATATATATATATATATATATATATATATATATATATATATATATATATATATATATATATATATTTCATTGGAGATAAATATAAACATTTTGATTGTAATTTCTCTCGAGCACATAATTCATCTTCATTTTATGACAGACTAAAGATTGATCAAATAATAGCCTTGTACTGTCAATGTGCTTTAAGCGAGCTAGCTCGCAAATAAGTTTAGCCAATATATATTCTCAATTGATACTGAACTACGTAGATAGGGTCTTTACGCAATGTTCCAAATGATAGATCATGTATTACTGAATACATTTTATTGTTTATTAAGGACAGTTGAGCTTTCAAATATATCAAATTTATCAACGGAATATGGATAACATTGAACAGTTTCTGAATTCCATTCTCTTAATTAATGGAATGAATTGTGACTGTATTTTACTTTTGCGACCATCAAAAATGAATTAAAACACAAGACAGACAAACTCTAAAACAATTGTTTAATTGCTAATTAAAGATGCTCGTTATTTGAGTAAATTTGAATTTGAAATTGTGTGCTTGTGCACCAAATTGTAAATCACATGCCCGGAACTAAGAAAGTACTATTTTATTCGTTAAAGTCTAGTATTGTAATTTTCTCACGCAGTTGATGGTGGGTGGAGCAATTGGACTGATTGGAAGTACAGGGATTGCAGCGTCACATGTGGTGGAGGTACACAAAATCGAAATCGGACCCGTTCCTGCAACAATCCTTTGCCTCAGTATGACGGAAAAAAATGTTTCGGTAGTTCAGATGAATGGGAGACCGTATCATGCAGTTTAAATCAGTGTCCAAGTAAGCAATATAGGTCTGCAATAAAAACCAAGGCCTTTGTAAGTACCCATGATAATTATTTAGTTTCTACCTTTATACAATTGTATATATTTAGTTTCCTGAATGTCCCGTATTATTAAGTTTCATTCCTGTATTTTTTCTGCATACAAAGATGGCAATGTCATTCTTCTTGACACTCTTGCCTTAAATATTGTGGTCTTGTGTTCAGCATCTAATTCAGATTGTGTCACACAGTCTGGCCAGAATAATTACTTTCAGAAGTAACCACAATGATTCATTTTCTTCTTGCCTTGCCCTATCACCAACCTGTTCCATGATATGAAAAGAACAACGAGGAGGGAACAAAATATATATTTTTCATATATTCGATAACAAATATAGCTGCATCAGCGACAGTCTTTTCAATTTTAACCAATGTCCGTGAACGAAATATCGGCTTAGAACTGTTCGTCTTAATTAAATAATAAAGAATAAAGACATATCTTATATATATATATATATATATATATATATATATATATATATATATATATATATATTCAATATTTAATGGGAAGATAGTTATATATAGTTAGATTGTTTTTAAACCTGAGAATATAGTTCAGCTTTCTTCTATCACAGATTATTGATTGTTCAATATATATCCTTTGACTCTCGTTCATCTCCTTCGTCAGATACGTGCCACAAGGATGATTACTTTGTTGTTCATAATAGTATTTATTTGGGCGTCTGAAGGTTCTGTCAACTAACTCTCCTAGCTGAGTCTTCCCTGCATACAATGTAGCAATTTTATTTCTTAGTGAAACTATTATAAAGTATATGGTGATTACCGGCCAGACCGAAGATACAAAAAACATTCTGTGACGGACATGCAATCAAATAACAAACTCATTAATTATTTTATTGTCTCGCCTCTTCAACGACGTTCGACACTACAATCACCTGATGAAACAAAATTACATTTCCAATGATAGAAAATACAGATTGGTCTGTCATTACATTCCCTTCATCAATTTAATATAATTATCATTAGCTAGATCATAGTCAATATTGTAGCTAGAACGTGGGAAAATGAAACACTGAATATTACAGCTTGATATTTAATCATAATGTTAGTCGTAATTGCAATTAGAAGGACATCCATGAAACAAATATAATTGATACTTCACCAAGAAATAAACATTTCAAGATCAAGATCAAGATCGTTACAAACTGCTCTTATGCTTCATTTTTCTATTTAAATCTCTTAATTATTATTATTATTATTATTATTATTATTATTATTATTATTATTATTATTATTATTATTATTATTATTATTATTATTGTTGTTGTTGTTGCTGCTGATATGTTGTTGTTGATGTTTCATTTATTTATTAATATATTCTGTAAATAGACAATTATAAATGAAGTTAAATTATTTATACACAATTCCTCTTTATCATAAATATTTTGGTACGTACATGTAACTTAGTTATTTGTTTGCTAGTTTTAACCTCTTTTATTTTATTTGATAGCATTATTTGTTAATGTAATGGTAATTTTGTCTACATGATTTGTTTTATTATAATTCAGTTCAGTTCTGAATGTTTATCTTATTCTCACAGTAAATAAGTTGTAATTGCAACATTGTATTTGTAGCTGATCTAGTTCGTGATCTTAATGCAGAATTAATAAAGACAGAATGAAAATTATTAGTAATAATTAAGGTCATATTGGCTTGCGTGTCAGCTCTGTTGTAAACAACGTTTTTCATTGTTTTTACTATTGATTGTTATAGTATGATTCGATCAGTAGAACGAAATTTATCCATGGCATACGTTTCAGTTGGTCTATGGTCTTACTGCGCCATTTAAACTAAGTGACCACGTGACTCGACAAGTGATCTTAAGTTGCGTTTAAAACTATCGTTTCATAGTGATTCAATTCAGTCATAAATCATACCTTCAGAGTTGAAAGGTATTTCCTTATTGCCAGTTGATTTGAATTTAATTTATTATCCCGGGAAATCACTTGTGTTCATTTAAATTCTTGGTCAAAGACATCATTTGGAAATTACTCGGAATTCTAAAGCTGAATTATTATTCTTGGTTTTCTAACAAGGAATCTTTGACATATCAGCACAAAAATTATGCATACAAATCTTGGAACTTCATCGGAATTTGAACATTTATTCATTAAAACTGTTTAGTGATAGGACTTATATTTTGTAATTATATGATTTTTTGGGATTAGATCCACAATCCATAAGTCCTTTTTATGTTTTACCTAATGTTTTAGGGAAATAAATTATTCTGTTAAATTTGCAAAGCTTATTGGCTTCACTCTTTACTTTGCTAATATGTACAAGCCTAGTAACGTTACAATATTTTCCTAAATTCTAGCGTTCAAAGACATGGATTTATAAATGAAACGTTTACCTCCAAAACTCAAATAATTATGCAATGAGCACGCAGAACAAATGTATTACTTTATCCTGTCTGGTTTTTCTGCGTGATACCATTAAATAATTTATCAAAACTCTAAAACATTCAAAACAAAAGTAGTGTTGGACGTCCACGTTGTTAGTAGTTGAGTTAATAATATTTTGAAATTGTAAGCTTGTTAGATTACTCACAAATTTCTTCTCATTTGTTCTTTTATTCAAAGAACGAACACCAGCATAACTCGTCAATTTATATTGTTGCAATTGTTGGACCCAGTTAACGATGAGTGGAGCTCTTGGACTGACTGGCAATTTAGCATCAGCATTTGCATGAATTATTATAACCGATCCTCGTTAATACTGCTCTGATAAGAACCACGATGATATCATCGAGTTCGACTTCGCCCTAATTCAGTATTAAGTTTCCAACCTCAATTACAGCTTTCGAGATAGCGTTGGCGCAATTACGAGTTCATTATAGTTGGCCCAACATCAGGTCAAAATCAATCAGTGGACTACAGCCGAATAATTCATTAGTTGCAAACGATAGAGCTCCAGACTGTCAAGTATTTAGTATTCCCACTGGCAGGTATCAAAAGAACAAATTAACGAAAAATTGCACGAAAAATTTTTTTCTGTTACATAAAGAAATGTTTCCAAATCTGCCTGTACCATTAAGTTATTGCACAGCGGACAATTGACGACAAAATGTTGAAGATGAAGTTCCAGAATGAGATACTGAAAGAGTCCAGAAACAAAATATTGTATTGAATAATATTGTTTTGGTTGATATTATGTTGTTCAGACCGCGTTGAGGATTGATAAATCACCGTGGAAATTGGGATATGCTACAACGATTCCTTCGTCACATGGACTAATTATAACTGATACAAATATCTGGATTGTCGATGACAGAATCGAAAGGTCAAATTTAGTTTATCTAGCAGGATCTAGAGTCTGGAGAATGTTTCAATTCCATAGAGTTTTCATAAATAATGATCAAACTGCTTAGCAACGCCAACGAAGTTGTTGTTGGCGTAATAAGAAACAAAAACTACTAGGTTATAAGCAATGTGATACAAATAATGGCGATTTTTATATCAATGTTGAATTCATTACGAGGCTTAAAAAGCCACGGAATAAACATTGTGCAAGTTGTAACTGTGATACGTTATGGAAGTATTCGACTAATAATCAAATTCATTCAAAGCAGATAGAATTAATAGTGATCTTGGTTATACAAGTGATAATGTGATGCTCACCTGTCTTGAATGCAATCGACATATGGGTGCCAATTTACAAAAGTATACGCGGTGGTAACTGTGTGTCTTCAAGAATTACTTGTATTTGTTCACGTACATATCCACGTTGAGGAGCAGATGAATCTAGTCTGTAGATGGAGGGTCTACCAGTGGATCTAACCACTCTAGAAATTGTAGGTGTGGTCACACTCCAAAAAGGATCAGATTTTTTACCTCCTTCAAGTTTATCAGGTTCATTTAAATACCTAACAGTCACATTACCTAGCATTGGTTGTTTTGAAAAGTCGCGTTGTTCTCCGCAACCATCGCTACGGGGCATGTGTTTCTTTATAATCGCAATAATAATTTTCATAGAAATTGCACGAGAAATTCCACTATTTAACGCAGCTATCACACTTTGTAATCATGCAACCCATTCACGAGATCTCTCCCGGGATTTAAAGTCAGTGGACATTTCTTTTGCATACTGGTATCCAAATAACCGCTCAGCGAGAGTTCAAATAAATCGCTAAACTATTGCCTGAAATTCAATGTTACCTCGTCTGATTAGGCATTTTCAACAGCGATAGTACTGTATCAAGTACTTCTTTGCCACGATCGTCCTGTAGCAACTGTGGCCTTCATAGACCACCCCAGTAAGTGTTATTTTCCGGGATATTTCACCCATGGCAATCCTGGTAACTTTCCCAACGAAGCAGCAATATAACGACCTGTCTTTATTCCTGAAATGAATTTTTATTTTTTTGTGCTACACTTTTTACACTTACCTGTTAGTGTGCGTATTTGTTATTATTGTTGCTAATCCAGTGGATGCGGTGGCTGCGCTGTATCAATTACAATATATATTCATATTATTTATCATATGGATATAATTGACTTTTCGGCGACATGAAAAAAAGAGCCAGTCAAGCATCACCCAGGGCTACGGAATTATATTAGACTGATAATAATAGGTCATCTGGAACCGGCAAAACACAATTATTGCTTATTCTGATAATGAGATGGCTGAAATGGGATAGAATATATTTAGTAGAAGCATCTGCTGATGATAAACGATGATATGCTATGGAGTACTTAAAGATATAATAAAAATGCAAAATTGTTAAAAAAAAAGTCAGTGACTTTATTGATTTTATCACTGATATTGATGACGCGCCATATGTAGATGACCTGGATGAAAGTATTAATAACATAGTAGTGTATGATGACGTCATGCTGGACAAATGTTAAAATCCAGCTGGGATATTTTCTCTAGGTAGACATAACATTACAGATGTAATTTATGTTACACAGCGTTATACACAAATTCCAAAAGTGATCAGGGATAACTGTACTATCTTTGTTGTGTTTAACGGAGTTGATAATCAGACACTGCAAAATATTTATTACACTTGTTGTTCTGGGGATATGGACATGAACAAATTTAAAACTTTCTTTGCACACGCGCAAGCTGCCCCGTTTGGTTTTATAACAATAAATTTGCATGATCCCAGGTCAAGCTATCGTTACGGATTTGATATTTAGATAAAATCCACAGCAGCAGAGAGGGTGTAATCTGACAAACATGACACACACGAGAATATAGACGAACATTCAGAAAATTGTATAGACACGGATGCCAATGGCAAAGTAACAGAGCGAACTAACCCTGTATAGAAATATTTATTCCGTTAGATGTTTCAGTTTGACGTTATTGGCCTTTTATAATTGTTTTTTGTCTGAATCTTTTTTTTAGCCAAACGTGCTCGAAACCAATTTGTAGGGTTCACCCTCTCTGCTGCTGAAGTATAGCAGTTGCAACGTAACATGTGGTAGTGGTGTTCGAAATTGGTTTAGTTCTTGCAATAATCCTTTGCCGCATTATCACTGTAGCGGAAGTTCGAATAGGAAACACCTTCCTGCAATACTAATCAGTGTCGATGTAAGAAATCGCGGATTATATTTAAACACTAGGCTTTTATTTATTCCTACATTGTAGAAAACTAACACCTGATTCATGATTTTTTTTTCATAGCTAAGAATAATTGCATAAGTAGTATGACTAAATGTTATCCAAGTTAACACCCCCATCTCTGTATCTTCTCTAGTTGCAATATAGCGAATATGCTAGTCCATAGCACATAAAATATTATACATATGATTAATATTTGTCTAAAAATCAAGCAGTTAGATACAAAATGTTTTAATGAAGTGGCCTGAAAGACATATAAAAAATTGATTCCTGACATTCAAATATTGTAATGTTCTGACACAGTTCACGGTGGGTGGATTTCTTGGACAGACTGGAAGTACAGCAGCTGCGGCGTGACATGTGGTGGAGGTACCCAAATTCGAAATCGGTCCCGTTCCTGTAACAATCCTTTGCCACTGTATGGCGGAAATGAATGTAGCGGAAGTGCAATGGAATCAGAGACAGTATCATGCAATGAAAATCAGTGTCCAGGTAAGAATTCGTACTTTAATTTTACGCATTCGACATTTTCAGTTCGATCACGATATGGATTAGTCCCAGATTCAAGCTTTAACCCCTCATTCTAACCACGGGATTAATTATTTTGTACGTAATGATAAATGTATTTGATTGGTTATCTGTAATCATGTTAGGTAAAATCATATATGTACCTACTCAGTCTACAATGTAGTCAATTTCATCCTCGGTGATATATATGTAATAAAGATTAAGTTGTCATATTCAGCAGTTTCAGATTTTTCTTAGGTACTAGCCACGAGAATCATTATTCTTATCCAATTATAATTGTATTAATTTCTTCGTCTGAAACTGTTTTAAGCTAATATCTTGGCTGTGTCTTTTCTGCCTACAATGTATACAGAATCTTTCTTAATGGAACTCAGATTAATGTGCTTATGATGGTAAAAGGTGGCATCACAGACAGATCGAAGATAAAAAGTTATTGATATTCAATAAGATAACAAATCTATTGATTTTTCTTGCGTCTCTGCTGCAGTAACATTCGGCAATATATCCAGGACACGTGGTGAAAGCAAATTACATTCCTAGGAGAGAAGTTACATAGGTGGGGTTAAATTGCTTTACTTTAAAGTGATCAATTTGCTATAATCATAATTAGCTAGGACAATAACATTATCGTGGCTGGAACTTGAGACAAAATCAAAATTTAACTCTAAATATGACGCCGTAATATGTAAGCTAACTGTTTGTCTTTTATTACAGTAAACCTGACATCAATGACCATATTGAAATTGATAATTGATAATCCATCCTCAGATAAATAATCATAAAAGTCAAGATCTTTCTAAAGTGCTTCATTCCTCGTTTCCTTCTTTTAATTTTTAGTTTTATAGTATGATTGTTATCATCATCATCATCATCATCATCATCATCATCATCATCATCATCATTATTATTATTATTATTATTATTATTATTATTATTATTATTATTATTATTATTATTATTATTATTATTATTATTATTATTATTATTATTATTATTATTATTATTATTATTATTCTTCTTATTTAGAGATCCAACCGGACCACTTTCACTCTGTTCGTCTTTATCGTAAATATATTTCACAATAAGTGTGCATGTTTACCTAGAAAGTTCAAACTTTGAAAAACATTGAACTTGAAAACCTAAACTCAATAACAAATTGAATGCTTCGAATCAAAGGAATAAAATTCTCAGCTACAGATTTATTTTCTGATTGAAACAAAGTAAAATATATTGAAACAGACCAACATTCAAACAATGAATAAATGACCGCCGGAATTCAATAATGTTATTTCTGGAAATTATTTTTTAAACGTCCATGTTTGCCAGATAGCGAATTATACACAAAATGTATTCCACGTACCTATGCAAAGAAAGAACAGCAGCGTAATGCTTCACGCCCTAATATTATAACTTCTTGACCTAGTTGACGGTGGGTGGAGCAACTGGACTGACTGGCGGTATAGCAGCTGCAATGTGACATGTGGTTTAGGTACAATATTTCGAAATCGGTCCCGTTTCTGCAACTCGCCTATGCCGCAGTATGGAGGAAAAGAATGTAGCGGAAGTTCACAAGAATCAGGGACAATACCTTGCAATTCATTTCAATGTCCAAGTAAGAAATCTAGATTTATAGATATCCATTAGACATATTCAATTACTTCACTTAATTGATTAGCCCCTGATTCAGACTTTCACAACATACTGTATAAGGACATATAAGAACGATTATTGTCGTATTAAGTCTTAAATGTATTAAACTGGTCTCCTGAAAGTCAGGTAGGTCAACAAATATCTATCAGTCTTCTCTCCGTGGCACTAAATATAGCGTACTCGTGATAGCACCTTATATGTAACCTGGTAACCGCCATACATGAAGGTACCAACTGTATAGGTGGAATGGCCAGGTATCAAGATTAAAAATTGTTTGTTCCCTTCGTGTCTGGTCGTTACTACAACATTTTGTATGTGGTGTCTGTTTTTTTTTTTTAAAGTGCAACGTAGAAAACTATTAACTAAATTCTAAACAGAGAAGAAAACGAAGTGGGTCTTAACCGTCAATACTTTCAGGCGAACAATTTAATGCAATTGTAAGAAGGTTTGAATATAAATATTATTATGACGTAAATGATGAATTCGATGCTGAATAGAACACCTTAATATTTAATCCAAAAGATTTGTTCACATCAATCGTTAAATTAAAATGGAGAATTCTTCTACACAACATTGTGATCTTCTTTTCCTTCTTCATCTTCTAATTATTTTTAATTTGCTATTACTTTTATTATTATTATTATTATTATTATTATTATTATTATTATTATTATTATTATTATTATTATTATTATTATTATTATTAACAGTAAACGGAAACTGGACTGCCTGGAGTATTTGGACATATGAAGCATGCAGCGTTACATGTGGCGACGGGATACAGCGTCGAAACCGAAATCGGTCCTGCACAAATCCAAGACCACAATTTACAGGAAAAGAATGTATCGGAAATGCAACGGAATCAGATACTATTCCTTGCAATGCAGACCCGTGTGCTAGTAAGGAATAGAGGCCTCAAATAAGAAAATATCAATAATCAAAACATACGGATACAATATTTAAGGGACAAAATCTTAAACAGTTAAATTCATTTTTTCAACTTTGTTCCATGATAGGTTCATAACTAGTTAATAAATATTGCTTGATTTGTAATGTGCCTTTAAGTAGATAGCTATGAAGTTACTACCTTTGTTTATTCTAACATTCGAAGCAGCGAAACGTAGCTTCAATATAATGTTCCATTGGAACGAAACAATATTTCTAAATACGTTTACATGTTTATTAAGAAAGTTATAGCTATGAAATTTTATAACTTGAACGCATTTATGAATTGTTAAAAATTAAAACACTTTCTAAAATGTGCTTTTTCACTTTGTATCTAATGCAAAACTATAATGAATATTTTTAACAAATCCGATATATCAAACAGAATATGAACTGCAACAGCACTTTAAAAATATTATTTGTGGAAATTCTATTTTAAAGTAGTTTTTTAATCAGATGCTGAAGGTTGCACAACATTTTCTGCTCATGAAAATACTTAGAAGGAACATCTTATAATTCACACTCTATTATTCTAAAAATACTTTGAAGATGGTGACGATGGTTGGAGATCCTGGACTAAATGGAATTATAGCAAGTGCGACGTCACGTGTGGAGGAGGCACACAAATTCGAAATCGGACCCGTTCCTGCAACAATGCTTTGCAGCGGTATGAAGGAAAAGAATGTAAGGGAAGGTCAGAGGAATCGGAGACCATATCGTGCAATATAAATCAGTGTCCAAGTAAGAAATATTGGTTTTTTAAATATACTTAAGACAAGTTCATTTCCTACACTACAGGGAATATCTCTTGAGATACTAGCCACGATTATGATTATTTGCACAACTAATCATAACTGTATTATGTGGACGTCTGAAATCATATTAAAATTACATATTTTGAACTCATTTTGCAATCTGTTTTATTCTCCATAGAACTTACAAGTACATACATGTGCAACACAAATGTTCCTTGTAAAGGTCAGACAAGAGGAAACCAATAAAATTAGTGTCTTCTAGAAACTTCGATCATCCCTTTCTTCTTGTCGTTACAGTAAATAACAAACACAGCATACTGCAGACTAAGCCCACCAAAGACAAAAATCGCAAAAAAAGATGATCTTTTAGCCTTCTATATTTCTTATCATTAAACTACGATTTTCCAAAATAGCTTCACATTTACTATTTCGGGTAAATTTTACATATTGCCAAACTTTACTTTAGAAATTGATGTCATTCAAGGATATTTTCACCCAAGTATTTTTTTCTTAAATCCATTGATATTAATTTAATAATTTACATTTAAAAATGATTTTGGTTTCCTTTTCCAAACTTTACCGTATTCATGCACATAGATATGTAAAGATTCCTTAATAAACATTGGGTTGTATGAAATTGATTACATGTCGGATAGTTTAAAAGATCATATACTAAATGCAGTAATGAATTGAATTATAACATTTTGGTGAAAGTAGATGTGCTTATTTCATGGCTGAGTGCTGCTAATCACACTAGATAGGCATGTTGGAACATTTGCCTTGCATTAGATTGTTTTCAAAGGAGTTATGGATAAAATTTTAACATATAGACTATTTATGATGGTTGCCGAAAAAAAGGCAGCCACGAACTAAATTAAACGTCTTTTATTTGGGTTTGCAAATTTCCAACGAAGGTAAAGTTCATTCGAAGATTGTCCTCCTTAGCACTAGTCATACGATATATAAAACTAACTAGATTTGGATAAAATTAAACATCCTACTCTTCCACTTTGGGAACGTTGGCCTCATTATAACTGTATTTTCATTTTTAGCAAAAAATGTTTGATCATTCCTAAAACCGCAACATATATGTTTCTTTGCAGTTGACGTAATATTTTCCGACTGGAGCAGCTGGACAAATAGCACCTGCAGTGTAACGTGTGGTGAAGGAACTCAGGTTCGAACCCGGAACCGAACTTGCACAAATCCTGATCCTCAGTATGGCAAAAAGCCCTGTTTCGGAATTACAACGGAATCCAAACTCGATTTATGCAACATGACTAAATGTCAAAGTAAGAGATATATCTCTCAAGTTTCAAAGTTTGATTTTGTCATGGACATAACTACAGAAGCATGATTTATCTTTCTATTTATAAATATATCAGACACTTAGTTTTTGTTTAACATTATACTGTTTTAGACAACAAACTGAATCCTGAAGAAGAAAGTCAGCAAAGATAGACATATAAGGAGAATGCCAATTAAGCTGGGAATGTTTTGCAATCTTTCAAAACATGCATTGCAATCGGTTCTATATACCTGTCGTATTTGATGGACAGTGTAGTGTTTAATCATCACCCTGGATTCATCATCGTAAACACATAGCGAAAATATAATCTTAGAATTGCTATGTATATCTCCTATAAATAGTTCGTTAATAAGATAACTAGATTTTTGAACTGTTTAAAAATTTACTTAGTCTAGCGATGCAAACAGTAATAGAGAAAGCTGAGATGAATCAAAAAGATTACATGAGTAAATAAAGTCTTATCAATTAAAAGGATGCGTTAAATCGGGTAGATTAAAAGAGTGAGTTCAACCAACCAGATTAGGAATGCGATTTAAATCAGGGAAATTAAAAGTGATATATCTAAATGTTTACATTCTTATTACAGAACATTTTTGTTAACAATCTCAATAATAACTGAGGTAAATAAAGCGTAACTCATTGAAATATTTAAGAGATTGGTTTCTGACCTAATATTCCTTAACTTTTCTGGCTATTATAGTCATTCCATTTCTTCGGTTTACCGTAAATGGACCTGAAAAATTACTTAGACTTTTAAAAATGAGAAACCAAATGTGCTAAGTAAGTCATACCAATACTGCGCGAATTAGTATAATAAAATCCCTCGCAATGATATATATATATATATATATATATATATATATATATATATATATATATATATATATATATATATATATATATATATATTTATTTTTTTTATTTATTTATTTATTTATTTACAAGGCGTGGATGGAGGTTGGAGTGTTTGGGGAGATTGGAAATGGGGCAATGAATGCTCCAAATCGTGTAATGGCGGTAAACGTACAAGATACAAAACCCGATCGTGCACAAATCCGACACCGATGTATGCCGGTAAGCAATGCGTCGGGGAACCGTACCAGATCATGACAACGGACTGCAACACGCAAGACTGCCCAGGTAAGAGGCGTAAATACCTCAGTAATAGATACCATTTATTTTGTTTGATTTAGTTTATCGTTAGTGTTTCTTTTAGATATGTGAGTTGGCAAACAGTTGTACATAATTTTATTTTTCTGGTAACATTTTAAATATTCATCTCAAGAGCCCTCGAACTCATCGGCACCGCTCATTGATATACATACATACATACATACATACATACATACATACATACATACATACATACATACATACATACATACATACATACATGCATGCATGCATGCACGCACGTACACACGCACGCACGCACGCATGCAGCACACACACACACACACACACACACATACATACATACATACATACATACATACATACATACATACATACATACATACATACATACATACATACATACATACATACATACATACATACATACATACATACATACATACATACATACATTCAGGCATGCATGTCAGGCATAACGTTGATAACTTTTCAGCCCAAAATGCTCCAATTGGTCAGATTATTTTTTGACCTTTTTTGTTTTTTTACTCGCTGGTCACTCAGCACTGGTCGTTTACCCTCTCTGCTGCTATAAATTAAAAATCAAGGACCAAATATTTCATCCTACACGAAACCTTGATCTTGGATCATGTAAGTTTATCGTTATAAATTCGAACGGAACAGCTTGTGGTTTTGAAAAGAATGTTTTAAATTTAATCCTATCCATGTGCTCAGAGCACCAAGTATAATAAATAATTTGCAAAGTATAATTATCTACTCCATAAAACACAACCAAAATAGTACCGTTCTCTCTGATAACCTTAGGTATCTGTGTATATCTCTGAGTAACATAAATCACGTCAGTATTTTTATGTCTTCCTCGAGAAAATATTCTAGCTGGATTGGATTGTTTGTCTAGCATCACATCATCGTATACCACGATGATATTAATGAATCTATTCAAGTCATCTACAGATGGAGTTTCATCAATATCGGTAACAAAATTAATAAAAATCGGTTGTTTTTTTGTCCAATAACTTTGCATTTTGATAGAAATCTGTAAGTACTACATAACATCGTTAATCATCTACAGATGGCACTACTAACTATAAATTATTCCACTTGAGCCATAGCATTATCAGATTAAGCAACAAATATGTCTTATCAGATCCTAATGGGTCTATTATAATCAATCTGATAAAATTTGGTAATGCTGGATGCTGTTTTACTGGCTCTTGTTTTCGTGTCGTAGAAAAGTCAATTATATCCATATAATAATGATATGAGTTTATATTGTGTTCTATGTCGAGCAACAACCCCCACCGCTGGATTGACAACGATAACAAAGAAAAAATTATAGGCGCGCACTTACAAGCAAGTGTGTGAAATGTGGTACAAACAAATATAAATTTACTTCCGCGTCCCATTTAGTGCCTGGTGGTGATATCGCCGCTTCATTAGAGAAATTGCCATGAACACCAAATGACTAAATACCCCTGCCAAAAAACTTTCCTGGATATAATTAACGTGGTCCTGAAATACTTCTCGATATCAGACTCGATAACCAACATCAACCAAAACCTGGAGAGTATCCAGTCAATAAGACTGGTCAAGCGTTTCACATTCATGATGTCGCGTACAAAAGTACAGATTTGCAACAACGGCATCTTGAAGATGTTGTATTGATTCATGCGTTAAATTCTATACCTAATAAATCTCTCAGAGAAAAACTCGTAAGTTTTCTAGTAAAATCTGCTATGAAAGGTAAAATAATGCTAGGCATTGGTAATTAATCAACTGATTATTATAATGCGAATCGGTCTATTATTCCCCCGAGAGGGTATTGGAGAGATAAAGCTGTGATTAGTACACTTGCTGCTTCATAAAAGTTTTACGCAATGTTGCTGAAACGTGGTTAGCACGCCAGGCAATAAGGAAAATCTGTCTAAGTCCACCTAAACAAATCACCATCATGATATTGTGATAATGAAATAAGTAAATTTCTTAAATCATTAACGTTTTATCGCATTCAGGCTTAGGAGCATCTAAAAATTCTTTAAAAATTCTTCATCAACAATCTGTCGATTGCGCGTCCTGATCTAGTTTTATTGGGGATTATATTACCATCATAATCAGTAAACTTAGGTTCAACATAGAATGGTTTAGAATCAAATATATTTCTCCATGGATGTTGATTTTCGATATTCTGGATATTTAATGAATTTCTCTTCATTTGTTTTAACTTAATCTTTAATTGGTTCTGAAATTCCATTATAAATAGGACGAACAACAGGCCATCCTAACTGTACTTTGATAAATATCTACAACATAATCAGGAGAATTTATTTCAATTGCCGCTTATAATGTTGGTTCGTAAACAGTGATCGCTACTTTAGATTCTTTTCCTGCAATAGAGTTAATTCTGCGTTGGAACTCATCATCATTTACTTTTATTTGCTAACTGCCCGTTGAAATTGCAACAACTTGTCAATCAAGAGTTCCATCAGGTTTATTCTCATTCGCAAATACCAGTTAATTATTTGCTGGTAATCCACCGAATTGTTTTGACCTGATATTTGGCCAGCTGTGATAAATTCTTAACTGTACTAATGCTATTTCACTTGCTATAATTGCAGTTGGAAAGTTAACGTTAAATTCAGGATTGGTCGAACTTACTGATATCATAGTAGTTTTTGAGACCATCGAATTAGTGACGATCTGTTGCAATAGTTCTCGCGATTCCGACATTATTATTATCGTTGTTATTTAATTCTCCATTTTTCCGCTTTGATTGCTATCACTAGCGATTATAAATGCCTCAAACTAAACTTCCATTATCGTTGCGAATTCCTTGGTATATATTTTACCATCGCTCAAGTACACCCAAAGATACGATGATAATTTAGAGTAGGCGACGTTTGCTGTGTGTAATTTCATCATGAACTCGCGTAATTTGTCACTCGTGCATGTAGATATTATCTTAGCGATAATACTGAAGATACCTGCGCATGTTATTGCCGTATAAACGATAATTTTTACAACTACAAGCGTCGTCATCTTTATTGTTGATAATAATAATAATCCAGTTCCAGTAATAACAGCAGAAACAGAGTAAAGGACTATATCAATAACAACCATATGTCAGCGATACTGTTTAGTTTCACACTGTAATAGTCAATGATATTTTTAGTTCAGTCTGAGACTTGCACGCCTGATTGTATCTGTGTTGTTGAACGTCAATAAAAAGTGTCATTTGATTATGATACTATCATCTAGGTAATTAAATGAGGAGCTTTAGCTACAAATTCCAGACACCAGCAGTAATTAGCTGTGGCCATACTTCTATTCGATGATTACAGCATAAATGTTTCTTCAACTTTCTTTATCTAATATTACAAATACAGTTCTAGAACAATTATTAGTTAATGGAGATGTGGCAAGTATTCTAAATTCTGCACCTCTAAACAAAAAAAGCATATTCACACCAGGGACTTCCACAGTGTGTTTGAGTTTTATTTCGTGGTATCCATACCACTGATTCTAATGATATGGTATATACCACGTTGGTGATCTGCTTGTGAGGAATTTTAAGAAGATTAATTTTTTTCAATGATAACAGGAATTCCACACATTACAAAGTTTAGTGCCGTGTTAATGTCAACGAGATTAACATCAACGGTTGTCGAATTTAAAAATAAATCATTAATAGATCTGTCCATATTTCTACGAAAATTCAAAAACGTTTGTATATGATTAGAATAATCAATTCTGATTGCGTTAATTCCATTGTTGATCGTTGTTATTGCTCTCACTTGATCGCTAGCAATCTTGATATCGCTATGGTCGAAATATGTTTATTAGTGTCATTATCTGTGGTTGGATTTCCAAGATATGTAATTCTTTTCTTGACATTATTATATCACCAGTAAATACATCGCCAGTTTTCTTAATATAATCCTTAACTGTTTTACCAGAATCCTGCTTTTACCTTGATCAGCAAAAGTAACGATATTATTTATAACCGCAATGGGAATTCGTATAAGTACATCTGGTAGCTGTATATTGCTCGTTTTTAATTGTCCTTGTTTATCTTGAAACACGACAACTTCATTTTGATCCACACTCGTGATATTTAATATATCTTCGATTTCATTTCTGAGCTGATCAAGAGTTGCATATTTAGATAAGTCGACTTGCTCAGCTTCACCTCGAGACATTGTAGTATATTCATGCACGTCCTTATGAGGTAGCGCTGTTAATTTTGATACATCATCAAGTACATTAAGTACTTCTCGACAACATACTGAGTGATCCATTATTTTCTGTGTTGTTAGCGTTGAATACCAGATTGGAGCAATGTTACTGCTGACATAATGAAGAAATTCATATGGTGGCGCCAACCCATGCGAAACGAAATAAACAATTCCACGTGGATAAATTGCATATCCGACCCAAGGCGTGACTGGTCCAGTGTTTTATCAAGATTAATAATACCAGTTTCAATATTGTTTGGTTGTTTTCTTAATGGTCCACGCAAAATAAAACTCCTCTGCAGATTTTTATATTTATTTGCTTAGCGGCATTACGTAAATCAAAATTAGACATAAAATTAGAGTATCCCCTAGTCTTAGACCTTTTCCGTACCACGAATGCGGGGTCCCTAGAATTCTTTGACTTTTTGCCTTTTTTGAATGTTTTTATTCCTTGACCGGTTCCTTTCTTTAACGCCATTCAAGCAGCAGTTCCAATAGCGCATAATGCAGCTGCTTTTGCATCAGCTGTACCTTTAACGGGTATTAATACTGGTATAGCTGCGACAAGTGGAAATATACCATCCATAGTAGCACTATTTTTGATAGTGCCCTCAGAAAGACTAAGTCGTACCCCAGTCTTTGATCGCTTGGCTTGAAGTGACGTTCTGATAACAATAGCTTATTCAGACCACCTGCAATTTTTTGATGATGATTGTAGATTTTTTATCTGACTAGGAGTCAAACTCACACTAAAATGATATGTCATTATAATATTATGAGCAGTCTAATTACATGTTTGGTAAATATTTGCATATTTTCTACCAAGGCATCGACGACTCTTCCCTGGGAAGAGCTTGCCCTCGACAAATCCAGCTGGCAACATGCTATGTTCACAGGTCTAAAAGCTAGCGAGGAAATGTTACGACAGCTCGCCGATGAGAAAAGATCTCAGAGGAAGGGCATGCAATTCCAACCAAGACCTGACTCAAACTTCAAGTGCAGTAACTGCAGCAAGGATTGCCTCTCCTGTGGGGCTTTATAGCAACAGAAGACGCTGCACAACTACAAACTGGGACATCTTTCATGGGCGCATTTCCATCGTCTCTCGAGACTAACGGAAGCCAACAATAACATCGACGACTCTCATTCGTCCACCAGCACCTTTAAGTATCATTGATTTATCGCTGAGCATAACTACGATTGCTCTGCAATTGGCAAAAGTTCCAACATATATATTAACACGAGCTCGAAAATGTATATCTACAACAGATTGGTTAAATCTAAATATTCTAATGAAAACTAATAAATAGGATACAGCCCTGTAAAATCTAGCTGTGATATATGTAAACCTGTATCAATGTTTTGATCACGTCCCATAAACGACATAAGCACGTGCTACACGATTTTGATCAAAATTCAACAATATATCCTCGGATGGTTGCTGATGCCCATTTATCCTTACTGAATCCTCGGAAACACCAAGATTATCAAATACCATAATACTATGCGTTTATTCATCTACTCGTGCAACACTTTGTAATGCAATAAATATGTCTTGGTACAGAAACAACCTGTTGAGAAGCTGTTTGCCATGTAAATATACCATTAACAGCGCTCTGCACAGCATCACAGAAAAGGTGGTCATAGTCAACCTTGACAACGTTGATTTACCACCTTGATTCATAAAAGAAAGTAACTGTTGTTCTTCAGCGATTGATGGAGCCATCAGTCATCCACAACGAAAGCTTTGTAATAATTATTCTACCAGTATCACCGGCGGATCTCCATATTGCATCATCGCCTGTAGCATTTCGTACAAGCACAACTGTATGTTTAGCTCCAAAAAAAAAACCTTTCTGACATTTCTACAGAATTCAAAGATATGTGACAATGGAATTGCACATAAAAACAATCTTTTATTACCTTTTAACATTGCTCGACGTGATCTAAATCCTAAACTGAAATATGGATCTTCATTTATAATCATTCTTTCTAAATCAGCGTCGGCGTTTTAAGCAAAATTTCTTGGTTATCCTAGTTTATATTGTTGGTACTCTGGCGAATTAGAAGTATCTTTTACAAACATCATTGATGGACAAGAAGATCTTGAATAATTGTCGCTGTATCTTGCAAGACCACATATTGGCGTGGTAACGTCGACATCTTTCTGAATTGATTCAATATTTTTTCCGACAAACATGTACGGAGCGATATCAAACAGCGCCATAATACCATTATTAACAATGCCAACTCTATCATTAGCGTTGTATTCATTGTTATCTGTTTTCAAAATTTCACATTCGACTTCAATAAATGCTTTAGCGGAAAGGAAATATCTACTTGTATCCTGAACCTATAGTTCGATTCCTCCTCGCTTATTATGACCTCGTGCGTCATAAGAATAAAACCGATAATAGCGCACAGGCTCAACCTTGAGAACTGGTGCATCCGTGTCAACTGCGGGATCAGGTATGCGCTTCAACATTTTTATTATTATCGTCTTCGTCCAACACAAAGACCACTTCCTGCTATCAGACTAGCGGATATATTTTTCTCCTTTTCCGACATTGGTACATCAGACAACTCTACTAGGTTTTGATTGGCAGCTTGATTTATTAGTTCACTAACATATGCGGGCATCACTTCAGTGCTGGCCAATTTCACTTGCTGAAGTAGGACCGTTTGCGGTCTGCGTACAAATTTACTATTCTATCCCTGATTGCTGAGAATTCTTTGTCAGCAATATCACCAACAGCGCCTATACCTTTTTCACGAACAACATCAATAGCTTTCATTCCTAATTATTTTGCAATCGATACTGCTTATGGGGCTATCTTTCTAAACATACTCTGAACAACATCACCTAGTTCATATCCGTATGTTGTTTAGTATACTGGTAATCGAGAGTTTATTGCCCTTATCATGGTTGGTCCATATTGAGCACTATGAATGATCATTTTATTATTAAGTGACTTTGTCACTAATTGTATCTAATCACTGTGGTAGTCATCGGCGATTTCAATAATGAGAAACTAATACACATTAATATCCATGATATCGTCTGTAAATAACCGTTTGCAAGTATCAGCTGCTTCACAAATGTTTCTTGATGAATTATTACCAGCTCTTTTTCCTCCAATGAGGCTTTCTAGTCGATCAACAACTGCAAGGACATTATTGGGTCAAGTAATAAGGCCACTAAAAAGATCACTTTCAGTTGCACCAGGAGCGTCTTGAAATTCTTATTCCTCTTCAATTAGTTTTGGTGGTACATATTTTTACATGGTTTTGGTTGTGTTTTTGGTAATTCTGGATAATCAAAAAGTGATTGCTCAAATGGTTTTCATGCTTTTTGTTGTTATTGGTTTTTTTTAACTTTATTGTTGTCTTGCTTCTTCTTTGCTTGATTGTTCTACATTCATATTTATGCGATATAATGATTTTTGCCATTGTTCAAGGGTTTTATTATCTTTAGCGTATTCTGATTTCCTGAATTGTTCTATTCGACTAAAACCATCCACAGCAAATAGAGCTAATTGTTGTATATCTTTAATGTCATTCATAATTACTTTAATATTATCTTCATTAAATTTATTTATAAATTCAGTCATACCTATCGGACCTGTTGATTTTGTTTAAGTGGATAGTTCTTCATCGTCTTCAGTACATGTATTAGTTGAGCAGCAGCTATTTTTTTCTGGAAGATTTTCAAAAATCTTCATTGTTCTTTCTGCTATTTTTCCAGTTACTTCAGCTGTTGTCTCTAACACATGTAGAATACCTTAAGTGGTCTTAGTGATAGATTTAAATAATTGTGTTGTATCTTTCAATTCAACTTGAGATTTCTGATGTGATTGTAGTTGTTGCTTAGCAGAGTCACAAACAGGTAAATAGTTTGTAATTGCCTCTAGTCGCTCTCGAGCTAATCTAGCTGAATGCAGTTGTCTAATACCCATTATTTATAACATTTATACTGGCTATTTAATGTATAGCAGCAGAGAGGTTGAATAACCAACGCTGAGTGAACAGCGAGTAAAACAAAACAAAAAGAGTAGAAAAATAATCTGACCAATTGGAGAATTTTTTGGCTTCAATGTCATCGACATTATTTTTCAACCTCGTAGGAACCTTTTTTTCTACAAAGGTCCCTAGAAAAGTGGTATGTTCATCCTCTCTGCTGCTTGTGTAATTTCATAATTTCAAAATGTATGACTCGGTATCAAAAGTTACTGAATTATGCCAAATAAATTATAAATTGACTCTAATTTTATTTGTTCGTGCTTCACTGCACATGTGGATATGTATAATGTGTTCTATATTTATATTTAAATAGCTTTCTCTTTTACACTTGTTTACTTTGGACTTTGTTAATAAATTAAAAAAGATGACATAAGCAAAGATATCATCGTTCTTAAATATATTTGTCATTGGCATGTCTTTTCACAGAAAATATGGAAGGTATAATCAATCTTGTGATCTTTGCATATTAAATTTAAGAGACAGTGGGAAAAAAGTAAGGAATAATGCAAAAGACCACATTGGTAGCCAGTACCTATTTGTAAGTCATGTAAGTCATGATGGAACCTAGACACCGTAATTTTTGATGGAATTACATACTTTGTAACCAAATAATGAGTATTGAATCCCAGTCCTTCTGATTTTGGTTAGAGTATCATCACAATGCAATCTACTTTTCTGCATTGCGTTGCAATAAAGCATTATATCAATAATACTTTAATTTTGTCATTAATGTTCTGATCAAAATATAACTTTTTAATTGGTACTCTAATTAATATGCATGCGTTTTTGTTCCCATTTCAGATCTATCCAGGGAAAATCATAACCTTAAACGATTGATGGATGCCCTGTTCTCAGATGAATTTAGTAAGTTTGTAATATTTTTTTTAAAAAAAGTAAATTGTAAAATTTAAAGAATTAAATGTGCTGTATTACAATCTTGAATTTAGTTTGCTATTGGATGAAATAAATTACTCTCAGAGGAAAAATGCTTACTGAGTATCCTTGGTCATTAACTTCTTTCATAGCTCCATAATTTCCTCTATAAGTAACAAATTTTCAATGCAAGCTTTCTTAGCAGATACACAACAAGTTCAAACTAATGCAACAGCTCTGCAGTACACACCTGCATATGGTTATTTTGCAGGTCAAATTGTGCATTTTACTCTTTGACGTAGCGAAACATTGAAATTATATATATATATATATATATATATATATATATATATATATATATATATATATATATATAAAGAATACAAATTATATAGCGAATAACAACCCTTTCAAGCGCACTGGATCCACCAAGGGATCACGTGTGTCAGGGATTGATTAAAATAGATGCAATAAACTGACGATGAACGGTGCGAAAATAGTAACTAACTAGCCTGAGCGCTTTCGACTCTTAATAAGTCTTTTTCAAAGGCAAATACAAAACACATGCAAAACCTTTACATGGCTGTCTCCACATGAGTTAAACCTATAAATACAACTCTAATCCTGTATAGACTTGTTGTTATTGCTGAAAACTGTTTATAATTTATAAGCAAAAGCGACATCTATTACTTTTTTGTACATTTATGTAACGCAGATTATATCCCGGATATGTGATTCTATACAGGATATTTTATAATAATAATTAAAGAATACTAAGCACATTTAGAAAAAGTTTGAAAAGAAACTGTCGGCTACTAAGACTAATTCTACTAGTGCATAGTTTTCTTTTTCAAGTCTTCTTGGTTTAGACCGCTTGGTTTCAATGTTCTAAAGCGGCGTATCCAGTATGATTACTTTTCCTTCCTGGTTTCGGAACTCCAGTTGTGGTTGTTTGCAATTCCGATAAGTGTTATATATATATATATATATATATATATATATATATATATATATATATATATATATATATATATATATATATATATATATATATATATATATATATATTCAAATTTGTTTATCATCATAGGTGCTTGTAAAGACATAAGTTATAGTGTCATTGAGCATCCAACCGACTGCACCAAATTTATCAGATGTCGTGGGGGAAAACATTACGTGGATTCATGTCATGAAGGAAGCTACTGGGACCAAAGTAAGTTTTCCTGTCAACCTGGCACGTGCTGACCTGAATGATACTGCGAGGAAAGCTATAGTACATCAGACGTGACATGTGGCAACGTTAGTGTTATTATTGTTTCCTTTGTATTTTATACAGTCTGTTGTCTGCCGTAATATGTTCTGTTCAAATATTTGTGATCCGATGTTCCTATATTCCATATAAAAACGTGGTCCCAACAACATTAAAGATTTACTGCTTTGTTTGGCAACTATATGTTCAATATACGGAATTTCATTATGGAGATGAATATACATGTTATGGCTAACTACTGGAATAAGCACAATACCACAACATTTTTGATATACATTATAGAATTGACCTTTTCTGCCTCCTCATGCGTAGCAAAACTATACTTCTCAAGCATTGAAGATTGAATAGTCGTTTAGGATGGCAAATGGAAAAAAATATAAATTCCTAAAGGGAATAATATATGTCAACAGAACCGTGCTTATTTCAAAAATCATAACTTGACTTGTATCATTTCATGTCTACGTTTTTGTGGTTGGATTCATGTAAATGTAATATATTTATATTTAGTTCATCCTTATTTCCTTCTACAGATGTTTTCCAAAGGTTTTCGAAGACAGCTTCACCTTATTTTAGTAAGGGAACATTATTTCAGTAACCAGAAGCACAATGTACAGATAAAACAAATAAACTAAAATTTAAAAAATTGCAGTTAGAACGTGGATGTAACGTGGAAGATTTTAAGATTTAAAGTGTTCGTAAAAAAGACATTAAATTAATTTATGGAGTCATTATCACATGAAGTTGTTAAATCGACTTTTAGCTAAAAAAAAATTTTGATCAGTTTCATGCGGTCATGATAGGAATATAGGGTCTCATTTTTGTACATATATATTAACGCTGACAATAAAACGCCTCCGATTATTATGTAACGCTTTAATTTCAAATGTTTACTATGTGTGTGTGCCCTTGTCTAATAAAAATATATATTTTGCTATAAACTTGTCTCATACAACTTTAGAACCTGATTATTTCCATTTCATTCCAATTTCGATAATTTGTTTGCTTCTTTGGACATTTCATCTATTCACGACATGGTCATTTTGAAATTCAATAAAAACATTTTTCCAAATTACAAGTATATCGCAAATATCGTTGTTCAGTGTTTAGCATATGTGAATAATTGCTTGACATATATTAAGCTAGAGTTTTTTTCTTTTTTTTTTTTTTTGGAGAGCATGTTAATGTTTGAAAAGACCAGCTGGTTTTGGAAATCTGCTCTCGTCAAAATTTCAACCGGCCATAAAATTTGTGCTATCTTATGGAATAATAAAACAAAATAAAAACGATGATGAGGAATTTTAGTACCTTTCTAATGGTACCGTATTTAACATACTAACACAT
Source organism: Potamilus streckersoni (assembly GCA_016746295.1). Classification (NCBI taxonomy): domain Eukaryota; kingdom Metazoa; phylum Mollusca; class Bivalvia; order Unionida; family Unionidae; genus Potamilus; species Potamilus streckersoni. The sequence continues at coordinate 516,351 of JAEAOA010001004.1, read as the reverse complement.
TCAGTGGTGAAGTAATTCAAAATACGGCTCCGACGTGACCAAGGAGCATATAGCACTATACAGTGCGACTTGGCAAAATATCTAAGCTATTTATAAAGTTATAGAGGTGCTAGAGATATTCAAAGATGAGGAATTAAATTATCTAACGATATATCATTCAATTTTTATTATAACTTGATGGATAATAATTTTTGTTTGAAAATTGTTAAAATACCAATGGATGATACTACTTTTATGTCGATCATTATACAGAAATTAAAGGAAATTATAGCAAATTACAAATGAATTATCAAAGTAGGGTTTCCACTCTTTTCGTGTAAATTTTATTAATATTATATGTCGCTTATTGTTTTGTAAAGATGTCATTTATAATTACAAATTATTCCTTAAAATTATATGTATAAGTGGAAAATTTCTTTTTATTTTTCTTGGTTCCTTCGACTTTTGTTCTCCAAACTCTGTTTTTTCGCCTTATTCTCGAACTTTGAGTGGGTAGGTGGATACGTAATTACGTGATACGCAGATACTTCGATAGATAGGTAAGTGGATACGTTCCGTGAAGCTATTTCACCTTCAAACAATAAACAGGGAAGCAACCTAAATATTCTCTCATATATTTACATGAAATAGATCATTACTTCCCTCCCATTATATCAGATATCGTTTTTTCGGAAATCAAACAGGCTCCAAATACTGTCTGGTCAATCTAAGTATGGCAGACGATAAAGAAACCTAGTTTCTTAAGATTAATGTATTTCCTAACGGTTATTTTACCTGACTGATTTTACCATTATCATCACACATGACGTTAAAGTTCTGTTCTCGTTTCATTTAAACCAATGAATGAATGAAATTCATTACATGTCATAACTACGTTATTTCAGTTAATACACACATTTAAGTCTTTAGCATATATGAAATCTCACCTCATGTTTTAACAACGTTAATTTCAGTCAATACGCACTCAATCCTTTATTATACGTGAAGTCATCTAAGGTCGTTGAATCACACTGATTCTCCTAACACATATCAACTAAGGTAAGGCATACAATTCTTAGATACATATTTTCCTATAACAATCAAGATGACACATTCAAACAATTCGTCAAACTTATGAAAAGAATACCATTGTACAGATTCAGAGAGATGAACTCAACACAGTTTTACTCATACCAAGAAAATTAACTACGAATTTCAACAAATAAATTCATGCAAATATAAGCAAATTAATCAAACCATATCAAAGGATGACATGCGATTGACGCCCAAACCTTGCGCTTCCAAGCTTTGCCCATTTTTACTGCCAGAATTATCCGTCGATTACTCGGTTAATTATTTTACGAGTGAAGTTCTTTTAAATTCATACTCAGAGTCTCCTAAATTTGTTTTCTTGCAGAAAAATGGATACTGTCTAAAATATTTCGATGAGACATATCGAAACCAATGAATGTCGTACGGGAACCACATCCCTTATTTAGCATAACCAATCCGGATTAAATATATCCCACGCCTTTTATAACTATTTGCTAAAAGTTTAGTCTGCGTGACCTCTATATTCCTAAATAGCTGCTCCAGGACAATATCAAAATCCGACATTTTCAGGCACAAGATCGAAGTTGACTTTTATCTTCCAGCATGTCAGACTGTTATATAAACGGATGCTCAAATAAAAATAGTTTCTCTCACTTGACACAGACATTTACAATCCGTGCATTATGGTTATTTAGCATGCCACGGTCCCCATAAATCTAATTTGTTGTTCACATGACCATATTTAATGTGTTCTTCTTCGATCGACAGAAATGTGCACCCTTACACAAAGGCTTACCAATAGAATATACAAATTAGTAAATAATATTGAATATTATGGAGAAACTTATACATATTTTTGGGGAGGGGATACACCTTAAGAATAAAACCAGATATTGATTATAATAGTAAACTATAAAAAGCTATTGAAATAATCGCGTTCAAAGATTGGATATAATAGCTAAAATTGCAAAGAAACATTGTATTAAGAGATATAAGTATAGAATATCAAACATAAAGACTCTCTCATACTTACACACGTGTTGAAAAAATGAAAACAAATGTAACGTATTAAAAGTATGGAGTGATGACATTACAAGGTCTACTTTGTGCCACAATGCTCTCTCTCTCTCTCTCTCTCTCTCTCTCTCTCTCTCTCTCTCTCTCTCTCTCTCTCTCTCTCTCTCTCTCTCTCTCTCTCTCTCTCTCTCTCTCTCTCTCTCTCAATGTTTCATTTTTAATGTATCCATAACTGTATATGGATAGAAAATCCATATATAAACCCTTGATCTTTTTATCTAACACGGTCTGCTAGTTTTCTAATCGCTGGAGACCTGAGTGTGAAGGGCTGGAACAATACATAAGCAATGCACTTTACTTCAATTGCATCTGTAAAAAATAACCAATTTTCATTAATCAACACTTTTGCATTCATTTCTTATTCATTCATTCTATGACCATAACTTTATCTTGTCTAGTTTGTTTTTATAATATGTCATCACCAAGTACAATTGCCATTCCACGCGCTCGTGTATTGAATCAATACACTGATCTTCGAATTGAAGTGGTATATCAAAACAATGAAACAAACATTCCGACTGCAGAGTTTCAATATGTAAACAAGAGTTCACTTAAGAGGGGGTGAAGGATAACTGAAAATGTGTCCAGCCTTGAACCGAAAGGAATAAATAAAGCCCCAGATTAAAAGTTTACAAAACCTGAGCAACTGCCTTTATACTGAAACCCAAGGAAACAAATGCAGTTCATCCACTGGGCCACATGATCATAATTTAAATAAAGTAATCCAAATAGAGTATGCCTGACTCATTTAGTGAGAGAACGAAATTTAAAAACAATGCACACACCAGAATATAGAAACCCCATACAATGTCTTGATAAAACCATTGAAATACAACAAATTTAACAGCATGAATTGTTATAACAGTTTCGAGTCATATTAAAGCATTTTCCGAGATTATAAATGTACTGCGGCAATTCATAATCTTTTAAGAACAAGACAGTAGCAATATTGTTATACTGCGTAGAAATTAGAGTGAGAGTATGACACTCTGGGTGCCTATAACAACGATCATGATTTCAACTACGGCAAACTGGTCACACCTGGAATGAGTCTAGCTCAAAACAACGTCCAAATCAAATCACGTGGCCAAATATTTTGAGGTAGCTATATCGGTTTGTGTGTGTGTGTGTGTGTGTGTGTGAGAGAGAGAGAGAGAGAGAGAGAGAGAGAGAGAGAGAGAGAGAGAGAGAGAGAGAGAGAGAGAGAGCATAGTACTTATATGAAATATAATCAGGAAGATCAGTAAAGGATAAAAAAATCGTCGATAAAAGCCGACAATTAAAAACCAAAAAGTGGAGATTTTTTCAAATCAGCACATGATACAGCTCGACTAATTATATATGTTCCGTTAGAATCTTCGTCACCATTGACAAAAGACCAAATTAAGTTTGAAACAAAAAATCAATGGGGAAACAAATATTTAATTTGTATCAAACTCAATATATTTGCCAGACATTTTATCAAATCTTTTCATAACTCTTGCCGAACTGGAAGTAAAACTAAGAGAATGAAAACGAAACGAAAGTTGAGAGAGAGAGAGAGAGAGAGAGAGAGAGAGAGAGAGAGAGAGAGAGAGAGAGAGAGAGAGAGAGAGAGAGAGAGAGAGAGAGAGAGAGAGAGAGAGAGAACGATGCGAAAACCACGGCTCGCAAAGAATGGGTACCTTAGGACTTCCTTAAATAAAAAACACTATGAAATCTAGACAGTAAGAAAATACAACACTAACGAAAAAAGGCACATATCAGAGCAGAAAACAGTCCTAACATGCGATATCTGTAACAAGATAACATAATTTGGGATTTTTGGATTTACAACAAAATACCATTGAGGAGAATGAAATACAATATTTAATGTTATATGAAAATATCAAAGTACGATAAATACGTGCGTGCATGGGTCACAATATGGGACTAATTAACATAATTAACATGATCTTAATAATGCAACAAATACGATAACAAGACAAATAAAGAAAGCACGATTCACGGTATATCACAAAACAGAAATATTATCTTCACAATACTGAAATACAAATGATTTTTTGCTCAAAATGACCAAATGATTGTTTTACTCATAATAGCAAAACAAATGATAGTTCAATATATATATATATATATATATATATATATATATATATATATATATATATATATATATATATATATATATATATATATATATATATATATACATATATATATATTACCAGTTTCACTGGCCAAACAAGCAAACATTATTTGTAGTCACTTACCACCATTGATTCACGGGTTAGACTATCAGCGCCCGCAACTTTGGTCTGCAACGCCCGATTACCCTCAACCCGACTAGCAACGTTGGAAAACATAAATGCACCGCACAGATCAGCACTGCATACGCAGTATACGCAGCTCTACACATCTGTACACACAGCACATCTCAGCACCGCAAACGCAGCATACACACAGCTCTACAGCAGAGCTTTACGGCACCGCACACTCACAGCACTGCAACACCAACACATCACTGCAACACCAACACACCACTGCAACACCACACAGCATTGCAACACCACACAGCACTGCAACACCAACACAGCTCTACAGCTGGATATATGTAGGTCTCAAAGTTTATTGGTGTGGTACCTCTCAGATTATCATATGAAGTATACCCCAGTGTCAAAAGTTAAAGGGTTTTATGTGCTTTTTGTATCTCCATTGTGTATATTTTTTGTGTTAAGTTTTTACTGAATTTCGATTTCATTAATTTTGAATTAGGGTATGTGCACCATTCAAATCTATTATCACGTAAGTTATTGGGTATTTATATTTTTTTAAAATAATGCATTAGTTAGTAAAGAGGAAACATTTTGTCAGTATTTGGAGTCGTTTTAATATTAATAGCAGTTCACAAAGTTTATTTCTTGAACATAAAAATAATATTGAATGAATACATTACTAAGTTGCTTTAGCATAAGATTTCAAAAAAATTCATTTCATAAGGCATGGGCAACCTGCGCACCCTAGCTAGTGAGCATTATGTGCCAGTGCAGCATGTTTACAATATAGCTATTTAATTATATGTATTAGTTCATAACTTCAATTTGCAGCTATCAGTAAAGTATTTGCAATTGTAGTATAAATGAAAAATTCTCGTCTGAATCAAGTTCTAATCAATATTGTCAAGTTATTATAAATTTCAATGGAACTAAAAGTCCGTGGAGGTTCCTTTTCATTTTCTCATTGACATTGTTTACATATGATTCAAACCACTATCTCAGCTTAGCTGGGTCTGTCTCAAGAAAAGTAAACATGACACCACTTCATTGGAATGTCTGAATCCAATTTTTATCATGTAAATATTTTTTTATTAGTTTTTACAGTGTAATCTAAATCAGAGTCTGGACGTTCCATTTCGTTATCAGCATATGAATTTCACTCAAAATCCGTTGTCTTTTCTCGTAGTCCATATTCCATAGCCGTTTCCATAGGTTTGTAATCGAAGTAGACAGCCGATTGACAAAACGGTCCGTAATGTAGTCTCAAAGTAGATCTTCTAACAACAAAATGGTTCGAAATGTAAGGATTTGCTTGCTTTGGTAATTATAGTCGTATATGCATGGGCGTTTGCCTGACGACTTTTATGCTAAAGCCCCGAAAGGGACTAGAGATCCAAATTAAAACCTCCCATGTGGTTGACCGTCAGCCCGGGTCCACATGGAGGCACATGGTCCAGGGCTGGACCTTATCGCTACTGATCAGACCTTAAGACCTTAACATGCACACGATGACTCGCACAGGAAGAACACCACCCAAGCCAGCAGCACGAAGAAGAGCACAAAGAAATCCACCACCCCAGCAAGGCCCAGATGAAAAAAATAACAGAAACAAGACAAGACAAACGAACATTAACAAAAAGAACCACGGCAGAAGATCTTTACTCTACATAGGCTTGCAGAGCTCAGAGTCCCACCCAGGACTATGCTAGTATATTTTCCCTAGCGACTGTTTGCGGAACCAATTGTCACATAACAAAGAACGAAACAATACAGGATAAACCATGGTAGTAAATCATTGATCCGCACGTGCTTGCAGAGCTCCGGATACCACCCAGATGTTTGTTAGTATATTTTCCCTAGCACCTGTTGGAATGGCCACATATAACAAACAATTAAACAATACATAACAAAGAAATGTAAAGTTGGTAGAAGGTTGCCCCAGGACCCTTAAAGGGGATGGTTTATAAGGTTTTTGGTTTGAATAGGGCTCCAGGGCGTAGCAGCTACAAGGTAGTGAAGGTTGATTGGTCCCATCGCAGCTCTTGGAGTTTATATGGTATCGATGTTACTGTGGTAGGTTGCCCCAGAGCCCTTATAGGGGATGGTTGATAAGGGTTTTTGGTTTGAATAGGCTCCAAGGCGTAGCAGCAGTAATGTAGTGAAGTTAGATCAGTTCCACCGTAATTCTTAAAGTGCTTATGGTATCGATGAACCTGAAGTAGGTTGCCCCAGAGCCCTTATAGGGGATCTTTTATAAGGGTTTTGATTTGAACAGGGCCCCAGGGCATAGCAGTAATAATGTAACGAAGTTTGATTAGTTGCACCGTAGTTCTTGGAGTGCTTATGATATCGATGAAACTGAAGTAGGTTGCCCAGAGCCTTATAGTGGATATTTATAAGGGATTTAGGTTTGAATAGGGCTCCAGGGCGTAGCAGCTACAAGGTAGTGAAGGTTGATCTGTCCCATAGCAGCTCTTGCAGTGTATATGGTATCGATGTTACTGTTGTAGGTTGCCCCAGAGCCATTAATGGGGATGGTTTATAAGGGTTTTTGGTTTGAATAGGGCTCCAGGGCGTAACAGCAATAATGTAGTGAAGTTTGATCAGTTCCACCGTAATTCTTGAAGTGTTTATGGTATCGATGAACCTGAAGTAGATTGCCCCAAAGCCTTATAAGGGATGGCTTATAAGGGTTTTTGGTTTGAATGGGGCTCCAGGGCGTAGCAGTAGTCTATGTTGTCCTCAATGAGTAGTTTAAAAATTCTGGCAGCCATTAGAGGTAGTTGCAGTGTGGGCCATTCTAGTTGTTGAAGAAATTGCCCCAGAATCATGCGCCACCAATTTTGGCATATTTGCAAATTGGCAATTTTGCAAGTCTTTTTCATAGTGGGCATGAGGCCAGGACGTAACAGCAAGGAAGATCTGGAAGTTATTCGATGATATAGTAAGTTGCCACAGAGCCCTTATAGGGTTTTTGGTTTCAATTGGGCTCCAGGGCGTAGCGGCATCAAAGTAGTGGTTGTTGATCCATCCCACCGTAGTATGCACCAAAACTGTAGAAATACACCATCAGCAAGCAAATGCTTTTGTATTGGTTAAGTATAACCAGAAATATCAAATTTAAGTAAAGCCAAACCCGAGTTTATCTCATACAGGTCAAATACACCTAGATTGGAGAAAAAAAGTTTGATGACTTGTATACTAAGCGTAAAATTTTCTGAAGTTAAGTCAAATGTGTCCCTTAATCTTTTTGTTTTCAAGGTTGGTGAAAAGTAGTACATTAACAAAATACCAATCGGAATTTTCAGGGCCATATGCGAGTTATCAGCCAAAAAGGGGTTAAAATGGGTCAAATATAGAGCCCAATATAATAATATTAAACAGAAAACAAGACGAAACAAACAGTAACAATAATATAACAAAATATTTTGACATACAATTAACATAAGACAATACGAGCCATGGTAGGCAATCGTTGTTCCGCATGGGCTTGCAGACTTCCGGATCCTACCCAGGTGTTTGCTAGTATATTTTTCCTAGCACCTGTTGGAATGGCGACAAACATTAGACAAACAAATAACACAACAAGAAAACATGAAGAGGATATCCCCACTTATCGAGTAGGTTTAACGTTGTCCGGTGGGAGAGGGGAATTACGGGGAAATAGGTAGTGCTTCCTATTTCCCTTATTGAGTGTGAAATCGAACTAGAAATCCTTTCATTGGGAAGAGGTAGAGCTGCATTTATGCACAGGAAATGTAGCTCAACGTAATCTGTGTAATTCATGTATTCAGTTTCTTTTTCTGTCCAAAGCACTCCGCACGTGCGACTCAAGATAAACCGAACTCACTGTTTCGAATGAATATATATTGATCACTCTCAGGTATCGTTGTACACGCAAAACTAAACCCGAGTACATTTTCTTAATAAAAATTAAATTTATACAATTCCGTAACAATAGGTAACTCCATTCTGAAATAGGAAACTAAATAAAAAAAACATCAACCAAGATCAGCTCGTGTGAACTCTTTTCGCTTTCAAGAAAACTAATAACTTTGTCATAACCGAACATTTCAATTTTGCTTTGCGCATATTTTTTCAGTCAGTATTTGCCATGATCATGTATGTGGTTTCTTTTGGCTAGCGCTCAGTACAAGGCAATAAATAACATCTTTTGTACCAATTGCTACTAGCTTTATTATTATTTTGAAATAACAATAAATCATAATAAATTTGAACTAAGGAAAATGTCCGAATTAATTAAGCATATGAATTGATAAGAGCACGTTCAACAATTACACGACGCATACATGCTTCAAATAGCATCTTGAGCATGGCTTGGACCATTTGCAACCCCACAAAGAAGTAAAGACACCATCCATAAGGTGTGAAGCTGGAAGTGAGAAACACAAAATTCTGTTTTGAAATGCAGTCCCAAAGCAATGGAAAACATGTAAGTGCAGCTGGAATCTAAACAAGTATATCGCTATTGAAATAGAAAGAGAAACTCCTGACAAAAATATTTCGTTCTCTTCCAAATAATGTTTATTTTTAAATAAAAAAAATCCTCAATCAATACAGCTTGTGTTGATGGCAGCAAGAAATAAAAGCATGGTATGTTTGAAAAAGGGGAGGGGTTTACCTCATACATTTGTCAGTTTCTCATACTCAGAGATATGTGGGTCTCGACGAAAATAAAATTCATAAACAAGTAATCAATCAAAGTGTCAATATGGGAAGTGTAAGAAACTCTGCCAAACGCAAGTTCACTATAATTGCCTATGTAGAATATAACAGTCACTGAGGTGGAGGGAGCTCAATGCTGGAGAGTCTTCATTTCAGATGTGGCAAAAATGTGAGCTGATGATTTATAGCGGCTTATCTCAGAGTGACGACGACGAAGAGGAATTCCTGGGATGTGATGCAGAAGACTCAACTTCATCAACAAGAGAAACATTAATGGGACGCTTTTAAATACCAACCCCCAAAATCCGAAAGCTATAATACCAATAATGCTATCTTTTGTCATATTACGGAACAACCTTTTCATATCTAGTGGTGAAGCAATAATATGAATAAAGGTGTCACTTTTTATAGCATCGAAACTCTTAACACTATCAGATTTCTTTCTGCCCCATTTCTGCTAAATCAAATCCATCATCAACTGTGCCACCTTATTCACATAATCGATCATTGATTCCAACATCCTCGCTCCTGTTAGAAGCTACAACAACCAGAAACATCACAGCGGGAACGAATAGAATTACAACTATGAGAGGATTCCAGCATAAAATGCATCCATCGCCTATGAGAATTTTTCTTGCAGTAACATCTGAAATTACAACATCCCGAATGCATACAGTACATAGTCCAGACCCGAAATCAATGTATCTACAATCCAGGCTGAATTACATCTATCAGTGCCATAAACAAAGATTTCCTTGGATCCAACAACGAGATTTATGGATTCGGATAGATTTTCTACGCTCTATCTTTAAAATCCGCATCGAAATTTATGGATTTGTATAGGCTTCCTACGCCTAATAATTAATCCGTGCCAAAATTATTGGATCTGGATAGGCTTCCTACGCTTTATTTTAAACCGTGACGAAATTTATGGATTTGAATTTGCTTCCTACGCTTCAGTTTTAATCCGTACCAAAATTTATGGATTTGGATAGGCTTCCTACGCTTTCATTTTAATCCGTGCCGAAATTTATGGATCTGGATAGGCTTCTAACGCTTTATTTTTAATCCGTACCGAAAGTTATGGATATGGATTTGCTTCCTACGCTCTCATTTTAATCCGTACCGAAATTTGTGGATTCGGTTAGTCTTACTACGCTTTATTTAAAACAGAGGATACTTCTTTAAATAATTGCGCTGTACCATGAATAGTATTACAACATAGATTGAACTGAATTCATAACTATAGTAGACCTGTTTTCAACAAGTAAAATGAAATTGTGTTTTAATATCTTAACTGGTACAGTAGAAGTACACAATCTTATTTTTGCCTAAACATGATTCGTTTCTAATATAAAAATGTCTTTTTACTAAGTTCTGAAAGTCATTTGTTTAGATTCACATTAGAAGGAGAGAGGTGGGAGAGGGAGAAAGGCCGGAGAGGGAGAGAGTTATCATAATTCTTTTCTCTTGGGACATAGCTCTCCAGATTAATAATTGATTCAGTAATATTATTTGATGCCCAGTATAATTGCACCTAGCTAATAAGCCAGATACAAATTACACTTATTCCCACATCTAACACGGACAAGAGTAGTTTTAGTAGCCTACTAAACAGTGTTCCACCTTATTGAAAATATATTTTTTATTAACTTTTGTTGATTATTAAGAGAGATTTAACCTTCAAATACATGGAATTTATAACCGAAACATGGAAAGCATTAATTCAATTATTTGAATAATCGGAATAAATGGAATGACTTTTTTGTTTTCGTCATTAAAGAATGTTTTACGCTACATGTGCTAGCCATTGATTCAAGTATTTGCCCCTGCCCCCAATTCAGTCCAAGAGAAGTGGTGATTGTATAACAAGTACATAATGAATAAAAGCTCTGCATGGTAACACTCATTTCTATATCTTCTCTGTCTAGATTGTACGCACCTTTTTCCAGGGACATTACATGTGATGTAAATGCTGATGTAATGACCAGACATGAAGAAATTAATACATATGGTATCTTCTGGATCAATGGTTATCAAGTTTTTTCGGCCCGCAGTCCACTTGGTTGTCCTCAGTGCCTCATACCTTAACCCGTAACAAGCATCCCATCCCCCCTCCGTAATCCTACCGCCCTCTTTGGGAACCACTGTTCTATAAGCTAAGATCAACATTTTCGGATATTCGATATTGAAAGTAACCATCACGGGATAATGCACATTAAGCTTAGGAAAGCCAAACTATTTGAGCAATGATATTTTTAGTAATATTTCCTTTTAAATTTAAAGATGTACAACTTTATATTTACTATGCCATGTACAATTTATAGATGTGGAAATGATACCCTACAATGAAACTTTATTCCAGCTTGCTTCTCAAATCGATTTTAAAATATATTCAATTGGAAGTTGTCATGTTAAAGATAATTTTGTTTTTCTTTCTAAACTAATATATGAACATAAAAATGTGTTAAAAATTTGTTTGTAAGGATAGAGGTTGTGGGGGATATGTTTACATGACAGATAGTTAACAATATCTTATGAACTGATTTTGTTTCTTTTCCTTGCTTAAATGCTGCTAATCACGCTAGTCACGTCATGTTGAAACGCTTACCGGAAAATGAGGAAGTATTGTTTTCCCGCATTAAAGGTATATTTATACTGTTTGATGAGAGTTTTTGAAACCCTATTAACGTATATGCATTTTTAATAGTTACCGACTGATACAATCAATAATTAAATTAATCATCCAAAGTAAGTCACAAAAATTTAATCACACAATCACATATACTTTTCATTTTTAAGAAAAGAGTTAAAACCCATTATGGTAATGTCTTCTTTAGTAATACACATAGGATATTTAAAACAACGGCTCTTTGAAGAAATAAAGCAAAACTCTCCTAACACAAGCAAAATTCAGCCTGATTATAAAAACATGAATGATAGAATTGCAGAAGTTCATGCAAGAAAATGATAAGAGGATGTAAAATTTCTGCAAAGACAGTTCTTTAATTTAGCATAGAATTGTTTGACTAATCGCAAATCAACGATGGATGCAAGAGAGTTTACTGACTGGAACAGCTGATCATATGTCACCTGCAGTGTTACAAGTTGTAAAGAAACCGTGGTTCGAGCTCGACACCAGTCCTGTCCAAATCCTGAGCCTCGGTCCGCGGGCAACCATGTTCTGGGGGGGGGGTTTACAACGAAATTCGAAACATAGTTCAATATCAAAGTAACTTATGTATTTATAGATGTTACGTATATCAAAAATTCAAATGCAAAATCATGGTTTATCTTTCTAAGAATAAATGTGTTAGAAACTGTTGCTATCATGACATGGAAAAGGTAACAAATATCGATCAATCAATAACACGCTGACACCGTTACTTTAAGCGATATAACCCAGCACATGTTATACAATGCTAATCTCATAAATATTAAAGAAAATCATGTCATTTTAGAGTATGAGAATGGTATCGATTGTAAATTACTTTAATAATAAGCTCTTTTAATGTTCAAATGTAAGTCTATATTTCCTACTTTACTGCTTTGTTATTATTGAATAATTGAAGCATTTATTGACATTAATATTACGGCAAAACATACAAAAGATAAACAAGTACAAAAGCAGTGAGTGAATCTGAAAATTGAAGCAACTTATACGAATATATAAAGATATGTTTGGCTATTGTCATTGATTCCTTAAAGAAACACTATTACTAAGTGCATAAATAACAAGGCAATTTTTAATTACACCTGACGTTTCCCTAATCTATTGAGCAACTGTCAATGACAGCTTCTATTATTTTCAAATTTACACTAACAGCTGAGCTACAGGAGCTATAGGAAGAAATATTGCTTGTTTTTGTTTTCCTTGGCGCTGGTGGACACCTTGTAGTTTTCTTTTTCTTTGTTGATTATCTTGTTTTCCTCGACGACTTAGCCGTTGTCGCTGACATATTTTCTATTGTTATATAAAACTACGTCAACGATAGCTTCGTTTGATTCCGTCTCCGGATATTGCTATTTTAGTTGCCTCGGATACTGCTCCTCATGCTGCTGTTAGTTCTAGTATTCCTAGAACAGGAAAAATGTTTGGCATTGCGCTAACTAATACAGGAAGTATTGGTCCAAACAACCGCCATGTTTTCACGTAACTGTTTCTTGTGGAACATATAATTTAAGAATAAATTGTTTTCCTTTATTTGCTTTACAATTAAGTTTGTTATATATATATATATATATATATATATATATATATATATATATATATATATATATATATATATATATATATATATATATATATGCCCACATAATCGTAGTCATTAATCTTCTGGCGACTAAAGTAGTAGTGGCGGAGTCATGCCACATTCATCATAATATACCGTTTATGACAGAGACATTTATTTGTTTACAACAACACGATTCAAGGAGTTTATGCTGGTGCTTGATATGTCTTGATAGTAAATCTCTTCTTGAAATTATGTTTAAGGTGCACGAACCAAAACAACCTTGTAATAGTAGTAGACTTCAACACGTTGTTTATCTATACTCTTCGAAAGCTAACGGAAAGGCTCAGATAAACATAAATTTGGATTAACGATATTGGTTTTAAATACTGAGTCAATATTTTGTGCCAGTTAGCCAAGAACCCAGACGAAAGGATTTTAAAAAGAATTGTTCCACAACCAGTTTCAAAATCAGCGATGTTCAACTCTATGCATTTGCTTGTGAGTAAATGGCTATATAAAAATAATATAATTTATCTCAACCTCTATCCATATCTGCAAAAATGAATTAAAGGATAAGTTCTTAATCTCTGTTTGATATTCAAAATAGTAATCATGGGGCATTGTTCACTGGCTAATTTTTAAATTCTGTTTGCTTTTTGAATAGGTTACCGTACAGCTGGAACCCTTTCCTTTCATAAAACCTTTCAAATGGATGAGTAAATGGCTGAATGGAATAACATTATGGTGAATGACAACTAAACGATGGGTCCCATTAGAAGCAGAGAGCTTAAGGTCGTGAGGTTGCAAAGAAGCCTGCTTCAGCAGCCATAACACACTCTGAAAGCAAAAAATAAAATCTGGCTCAATATCTGAAAGTAAAGTAACCTTCCTCTTGAGTTATCTGAAATACATAAACATTCCTAGATTATTTTATGAAGTTTTGATGATTATAATTATTAATGAGTAAGAGCAAATCAATTTTAATCTAAGCTCAGATTTTATAAAGATGTTGATTGGTGCCAGCAAGGCTCTATAGAATACACCCCCAAATTTAGTCATAGCTGGCATCTCATGTCAGCAGCAAGAAGGACTAAAACATAACTTTTAACATGTTTTTACATCAGCATCTAATTGCTTTTCAACCGTTGCCAGATTACATTCGAAATATATCATTTTAATGTTTCAGCCGATTTTCACCAATATTTCCATAATGCATGCTGTTGAAGTTTATATATTAAGCAGAAAATGTCGAGTCAGCAGTTGATTGTTCAAAATCTAATTGGGGAGAATGACATAGGAATATCCAATTGTTTGACTGATCAGCAATCTTTCTTTTTTATAACTGTCTAGATTTTGAATCTTGACCACCCTGGATCATTTGTACTCAGCTCACAGTTGCTTTTCTGGTATATTCTATATAGTTGATTCTCAGTTTTCAAACTTCCACTATGTTAAAGTCCTATTAAATCATGTGCTAATCAAAGATAACCTTACAATTAAGTTCTTGTCACAGATCATAACGGCATGTTTTGGAGAGGCTGTGCTGTAGGCACATCAACGTGCAATATGTCACAGATTTCACAATTCCGGATCAGCATGAATGCTTCATTACTCACTGTGCACGTCGACAAAATATACACAGGCATCCAGATCATAATGCACAGATTCTAAAGATACTCAATTACCTTTAAATCAATACCATGACTGCCTAAATCTAACTCTCATATTACCACCAAAAAAAAAATGAAAGGAAAATACGCCTTAAAAATAAACTGGGACTGAATTGGAAGTAGTAAATGTAGTCCGTTTCCATTTAGTACGAATGTTAGTGTAAGTTAGACTATTGGATTATTCGTTCAATTACCAGCTACTGATATTTATTTTATGAAAAGTAGTCACAGGCTTGTGAATATCTATATTTGTTAGTGTCTTGACTTTGGCGTGGAAATGCTCCTCAACAGGGACTAAGGAACGCTCAGATCGTAAACCATAAAATCGAGTGAACAACGCTGGTGTAACGATTCTACGTGTCTGAATCATTATCTTTTCTGCGATGATCTGTTGCACCGACATATGAGCTGCTACATCCATCCATCCATTCATACATGCATGCATGCATGCATGCATGCATGCATGCATGCATACATACATACATACATACATACATACATACATACATACATACATACATACATACATACATACATACATACATACATACATACATACATACATACATACATACATACATACATACTACATCACGAGTGACACAACACATCTATGTTTGAAGTTGATATATTTTATTCGCGTATCAAAGATTCTCCCTGCAGGTCCGGAGTTGTAGAAAAGGCTCGATGCGTCCTTGCTACATGTCATGAGAGGCGGCTGTGTGTAAGCAAACTGCTGGCCGTGAGTTGCAATCTATGTCGATGGAGGAAAGCATCAAGATAGTTGAGCAAACAGGTAAACCATGAATGGCTCCGTGATGTAACACATTTCTTGGGCTTCTTCTTCTTACTAGACGGGTGCTGGGGGTGGGGGTCAGGATGGATCCAGTCTCGACAAATCGGCTTGTAACATCGATCCTTAGCATATCTTCTTAAACCTATTTTCCCTCACTCTCTATGTAGCAGGTTGTTTTTTTTATTTAGTCTCTCTTGAAACCACAGTCGACCCTAAAGTTTACTCCTTAATTCATATTCCATCTAGAGGACGGTGGGTAAACCGGTCAATAGGGATGTTTCTTCGCATGCTGAGTATATTACCTATGTATCCCTGGCACTTTAAAAGTATCATCGTTACTAAACTGTCACAAGACCACTTGCAGAATATGCAATATGATAATAATATAGGGGTATCAAGCAAATATTAGTAGCCTCACAGACCGTACACATAAAGAATATAAAAATGGAAAGGAAAGAGTCCATATTATGATACACATCGCATGCTATAAAAAGTGAATTGTGTCACCTGTTACCTGCATGATTTACATCGTGTTATGTATTGTGTTACCATATAAAATAAAGAAGTATATTCTACGTGAATATATCTATATAAAATCGTTAAAACAAAGTAGTGCAATCATCGATGCATATTGGAATATTTAAATTATGGTAGCACCTTTCAAATGAATTTCCGCGTCAGACCTTAGATGCATCAATGAGAGCATAATATTTATAAATACCATGCACGATATAGAATGTAATGGGTCTATACACTCAATCTATCTACAAAATTAAGGCAAGGTAACATTTTCAAATTCATTTTTTTTTTAATTCTGCATATCAATTCAATATTTCTGCCACAATATACAAGGCGGTTTGCCGTGTCAGGTCATCTATAAAGGAAAGGGTTTCCACCAATCTAATTAAAATGACATCTCTACTGTCCTACATATGACAGAGACGGTCTGATTTTAATCAGACTGGGGTTTCCACTCTTCTGCCAAACGGAATGTCAAAGGAAGTTGCCACTAACTGTGAATCTACTGTGTTTATTGAGTCAATATATGCTCAAACGTGCTATTTCGTTCATCATTAGGTTTTGACAGGACTTAAGTATTTGATTGACTCTGTTTGCAACTATGTCTTACAATGTTTATAAGTATACTACTCTTGAGGAAAAAATGAATACATTAAGAATTATACAATATTTACAAAAGACCGAGTGATTTCGATAAACATTCTTCAAGCTTCCAGGCAGCGAGAGATTGAAGATCAATATTGACACTAGTATAATGTTATTAATTTGGGTTTAAATTCCAGTTTTCATCCCCACAATTTCTATTAGAAACGATGACCTATGATGTTTCACTGATCCTCTTTCAAACATTTTCCAACATAGAATATATCGTATTAGCATATTAGCAAGTAACAAAAACCCAAGTAGTCTTCAATTTGGTATTTCACAAGATTATGATGTATATCTTTAACAAATTCACTGGTCTCACATCCATGTATCAGCAAATAAGACAATTTTCTAACCCACTTTTGCTCTGTAGATATTATTGAGAACAATAAAAAAAAATCTAATTTAATTATATCTACATATCATTCAACTGACCACAATCTAAGTGTTGTTCATTTAGTTGATCACATACCAAGACCTTAAATCTTAAAATTTTTGTGCAGCTTTTCTTTGACAAACTTCTAGTATTATAAACATCTTCCGCTACATAATTAGAGAAGTGTATTTTCTCGCTTTCGATGGAACGTGTCTTTCACGGTTGGTCAAAAACAGTCGCGCACTTAATTGCCCCTGGTGTTTACAGATCATTTTAGGCTTCAAAATCCGTTATGGTCGTGGTTAAAAGGTTGAAGCTGGAGTCAAGAACAAAATTTCGATGAAATATCCCTTTCTTCAACAATATAAAAACTCACCACCATCCTCATCATCACGACAAGAACAACTCCAGCCACAGTAGTAGCACAGTTGCTCGACACGAGCTTGATGTTAATATATAGTATGATATTATGATAGGGAGGGTCCAATATCAGAACGGGTCATGGGGGGTAATAGAAGTATTTTTGTCACTCTGTATGACTCTTTTCCTTCAAATTATTGGGTTTTTTTTTCTTAACATCAAGCTGGCGTCGAACACCTGTGCATAGTGGTAGTAGCAGTAGCAGCAGCAACAGCAGTAGTAGTAGTAGTAGTAGTAGTGATAATAAAAATAATAATACGCTTTCGGACAAAATTGCTGTCAAATTTTGAAAAAGTTAAGAACTCTCACCGCACTATTACTTAAGCTCTTAAGACAATGTGGGTATGTGAAAAAGCTTGCCAGTAGCTTCACGTGGATCGTTGATTCTTTTTGGGGTTTTCCAGGGTTCTTCCTCCAGTGTTTATACTGACCTCAATATATAGCCTTTTCTTGTTCTGAAAAATGGTGTCAAACCCAACTAAAACAACAACAACAGCAACAACAGCAACAACAACAACAACAAGAACAACAACAACAAGGAAAGCCCAAATATAAAAACTAATGTGTGAAATAAGCGTATATGCAATGTGCGTTGCTAAGGGAAGCAACTAAAAAATCGTGGAGTGAACAATTGCTTAAAGCCAATGCGGGCTTTTCGAGTCGTGTCCCCTGGTGAGCCACATACAAGTTGTTAGAAAATGTATGATTTCCTAGATTTTGGTAAGAAATGTTAGTATTTATATCTCTTAACTGTGCTTGTCGGAATGATTTGGATTTTGCTCGCATCGCTTGCGTATAAAATGATACGACAAGTTTAGGCTGTCTTCTTGAGTTAGCCAAATTTGTTCAGTTCATATTGATTTTATTGTTGGGATTTCACGAAGAAACCGAACAAGCCATATCCGTTATTTATTCATCAAGCCAATGGTTAAGTCCATACATCTATTTTATATCCATTATTTTGAAAGGCCGATATCATTATCAGCAGGTTTTATACGACATAATCCTCACCACTCTTTCACAAATCGAGAGGGTTCTTGCTGACATGGTACAAGACCACAGGTTCCAATCCAGAGACAAGCTTGATGTGTTAGCATCGTCAAAAATAGTATACTGTATTTACAGGCCGCAGGGTAAAAAAAAAACATTTAACACACGTGTTCCACTAATATTAGTACCCACCCATCCCGTACGATGCATGTTTAAAATGTGTCTTTTGTTATTTTGTCATTTTTGGCGTAGCAGATTGATTGAGCACATAACTTCACACTGGAAAGGGGTTGATATCTGCTTCTTAAGTAGTTTTTGACTCGAAAGGAAAATAATCTAAAATAGGCACAGGGTACATTTTAACTCATGCCCAATCAGATAAATAAATATGAGTTTGACACAGAATGTTACAGAGGAAGCTAAGCTTTGATAGTCCATCATACCAGAATAAACTTGTGTACATCAGACTTGCTCTGCTCATTTTGTTCCTTGCTCTGCCCTGATAAATATTTATTTAAATGCCCATCAGTGAAACTGATAACGTTGGTTCTATCTATCTATCTATCTATCTATCTATCTATCTATCTATCTATCTATCTATCTATCTATCTATCTATCTATCTATCTATCTATCTATCTATCTATCTATCTATCTATCTATCTATCTATCTATCTATCTATCTATCTATCTATCTATCTATCTATCTATCTATCTATCTATCTATCTATCTATCTATCTATCTATCTATCTATCTATCTATCTATCTATCTATCTATCTATCTATCTATCTATCTATCTATCTATCTATCTATCTATCTATCTATCTATCTATCTATCTATCTATCTATCTATCTATCTATCTATCTATCTATCTATCTATCTATCTATCTATCTATCTATCTATCTATCTATCTATCTATCTATCTATCTATCTATCTATCTATCTATCTATCTATCTATCTATCTATCTATCTATCTATCTATCTATCTATCTATCTATCTATCTATCTATCTATCTATCTATCTATCTATCTATCTATCTATCTATCTATCTATCTATCTATCTATCTATCTATCTATCCATTCAAACAATATACATAATTGTGTTAAAATAAGATGAGCCACTTCATAATTATTTAAATACATAATTCAGATTCATGTTATATACACATATAATATGGTGAGTACTTAATATTTAAGCACATAATATGGTGAGTACTTACCATTATTTAGGTATGTAATAAAGTGAGTACTTAACATTATTTAGGCATGTAGTACAATGAGTACCCAGCATTATTTAATTGTATAATATACTGAGTACTTAAAATAAGTAGCAGAACTTGATTCCATAAAGGATAGAAATAGTTTTCACATCAGCTGAATGAGATCATCTGCAAATGTCTGATTTAAAAACTATTCTATCGGCCCAATTCCCACTATAAAATAGTTCTACATCATGTAGAGTTAATGCAGTTGAATAAATTTACCATGTATAAATTTTTTCTCCATTGATAGAATTTCTTTCCAAAATAACGGACAATGATTTCCATCTCTGCTGAAATAAAAATAAAATTACTTCTATAATTTTATTAGAATATTTTGATTGGTTGAAAAAAAAATTCTCTAATTACAGTAAGTTGTTTCTTGTACTATTTATCAGTGTATACTGTGCACCCATTTCTCTGACAAGACACACCCAGATATTCCATTACATTGTATTGACTGGCAGATTAAGAGAAAGCCTACCAGTATCTTCTTGTGGGTCATAGTCCGAGTTTCCTCTGACCCTTGACACCCCATTTTTGATATTTGTTTTTTTTTATGTTGGGGTGTACAAAAAAAAAACAAATATCAAAAATGGGGTGTCAAGGGTCAGAGGAAACTCGGACTATGTGGGTCAGTGGTTGTTTCCAGGGTTTTCTAGGATTCTTCCTACACCAGTTATACTGATGTCATGTATAGTCTATCTTGTGCTGAAAAATGGTGTTAAACCCTACAGCAACAACAACATACTAAATGCCAGCCAATTGGGTAAATATATGTGACTGAATTTTCAGATGGTTTACTCCACTGACTGGCAGTTTAGTTTTATGCCATCTTTTACCCCAGGCCATTTTTCCACTGCTATCCATGTTAGCATGTTGATTAGAGTCCCAGAGCCACTCCTTTGCTAGTAGTAACAATAGCTGTTTAACTCTTTAAGTGCTTCTATTGCCCAGTCATGACCTGGACTTTGACTTCCTCTTTGTTTACATTGTGATTCACTTATTGCAGTGAGGATGTGCATTATCTTGTGAAGAGAAGAAAATGAAAATTTTGAACAAATGTCAACAGCATAAACACTTGGAGTTATTGTCTTGTGAAACTGTGCTGTGAGGGAGTGGTATTCATTTTGGAAGAAGGATGGTTGCATACACAATTGTAAGTATATAAAACATAATAATTAATATGAAAGTAATATTTTACTCATGCATTTTAGGAATTGGTGGAAACAAACTTGTTTATGTGCATGATAATGTGTAATCAAGGATAGTACACAGGGATTGGAAATTTCAGAGCACCCCAGTTGTGCAGATTCTCTTTTGATATGCAGATGAGGTTCACAGTTGTCAGTTGAGTAGTTTGAATTTTTTAACTTGCTATCAGGGTAGAAACTTGCTATCAGGGTAGAAACTTGCTATCTGGGTAGAAACTTGCTATCAGGGTAGAAACTTGCTAACTTGCTATCAGGATAGAAACTTGCTATCAGGGTAGAAACTTGCTAAATTGCTATCAGGGTAGAAACTTGCTATCTGGGTAGAAACTTGCTATAAGCTGCCTGCCCATCAGTTACAATATAGACTGCTTTCTTTTGTTTTTTCATTGAATACATGTTTTCTGAATAATGTTATTTGTGTATTTTATCATTAAGCATACTATACACTGTCAATTTTATCACATATCATACTATAGACTTATTATCAAAATTAGCAACAGCCAAATATGCCCAATCATGACTTAGTGAGGACCAAATTGATGCTTAAATGCATTGTAATACAGTTTATTTGGTTTCCACTTAAATGTATTCCAGCATAGCATGTTTTCAAGGTTTCAACTTAAATGCATAACAGTACAGTTTATTTGTAGTTTCAACTTAAATGCATTACATTACAGTTTTTTGTTTAGTTCCAGTGCTTCACAGCACAGTTTATTTGTTTAGTTTCAAATTAAATACATTACAGCTCAGTTAATTTGTAAAGTTTCGACTTCAATGCATTAAAGCACAATTAATTTGAAAAGTTTCAAGTTAAATGCATTACAGCACAGTTTATTTGTTTAGTTTCAAGTTAAATGCATTACAGCACAGTTAATTTGTAAAGTTTTAATGTCTATACACAACATCTAGATGAAACAGCGTATTAAATAAAGATTGTTGATTAACCTAAGGAACATCTTGAAGAAGGAATTTAAAGTTCCACTGTGCAAATGGATCTTCTTCTCTTGCATCATTTCTCTGACTTACTAAGAAAATAAACTTGTAGCGCCCACAATTATTGAATTAATGAGGTCGTCTTGACTTTCAGAGTCCAGCCTCCTATTAATCATTTACTAAATTACAGTTTACTTATAATTTCTCCAAATTGTAACCAAATTACTGCATTCATATAATAATCTTTTTCCTTGGTATGTAGATATTGTATAAATATTTGTACCTGTTCATACTGAATATAAGAATTTCCAAAGATAAGAATTAAAATAATTGAATGCCCACACTTAACTGATGAAGCCAACCTGCAGTGTTATTAGTCTTTTTTCTTTTATGATATTTGTACTTTATTGGCCATAATATAACTCTGTTGATATACAATCCACCTCTTGTCATCATTTTCAGTTCTGTGTTCTCTAAATACAATGCAATTGGATTTATATAAGAACATCATTGTGATGTAGGCCTGGTCAGTAAAAAGCTTTGCTGCATAGCCCAAGTGATAGAATCATATGAATTCAAGACTTGAACTTTTTACAAATTCATAGCCATTCCAGGGCAACAAGCTTTGAAAATTTTGTTGCCAAGATGTCAAAAGGTTGCTTTATTAAAAAAGGTTTTACAAACTTTTGTTGTGTGTCTGTGTCTGTGTGTTGTGCGTGCATGTGTGTGTGTGTGTGTGTGTGTGTGTGTGTGTGTGTTATATTTAGTTCCAAATTACACACAAACCTGCTGTGGAATGTGTAATATATTTAATCTTTTAAATTCAACAAACAAAAAACAATTGGGAACATCCCCGTGATGTTATAGGGCATGATCACATGGGAGATTCCCTAGTCTGGTTGGCAGAAAGACTATAGGCTTACTCTACTACTCTACATTGGATTCAATACCATTGTTTACCAGAATATATATATATATATATATATATATATATATATATATATATATATATATATATATATATATATATATATATATATATATATATATATATATATATATATAATATATCACTATTAAAAGTGAAATTTATTGCAGTAGTCATTGATCAGTATAGGTTTTATGCCAAGACATGCAATTAAAGCACTTCAAAGCCAGTACACCACACACATTAAATAAAAGCTTCCATGATGGAATCATGATAAGTTATATCCTTTTATCATTGATAATGTGTAAAACAACATCAAACAATTCTCTTTTCAGCTGTTTATGCAGATAATCTTTTATCAATAATGGAAATGTAAAGTTCAATGATAAACCTGACAAGAATGTGCATCTCCTTCTTCTTTTTATGCATCATGTGTTTATGATGCTGATGACGACGAGAAACAGATAATTGTTCATAGCTATTACATACTAAGGAAAGGAGGTTAGCCAAGTTTCTGTTTGATGAAAATTTATGCCAGTAGCACATAATTGATACAGCATTCATACTGTGCAAATATTTTATTTATACCACATGCCAATACATATATTTGCCCTTTGAACGGAAAGCAAAAAGAAATAGTTTTTCCTGTTATATTCATTTAGAAAATGGGGATAATTGATGCTAATGATTAATGAGTATAAATGCATCAATTTTTTATAGGCTAAAAATTAGTAGCATGCATATATATAAAGGAAAAGTAGTTAATGTAACATGGCATCAATAAATATGATTTATATTATATAAACATCAAACCATTAGTTCCATGCATAAATTACTAATGCACTATCTATTCAATGGCCTAAGCTGATATTTAGATCATCTTCTTTCATCACCAAGGTGGTTCTGCCAACCAGAGCTCTGCCAGCACTGATAGTTGTGATGTCATACAGATAATCTCCTAAGTTGGTTTTTTTTTATGATGGTGCTTTGTTGTCTATCAGATTTCTACTAATGTGCCATCTCTGACCAGAAACTTGAATATATTTATCTTCATCTATTTTTACATTAATCAATGTTCAGATTAGCATTGCTTGGTGCAAATGGTGGTGGTGGTGGTGGTGGTGTGTGTGTGTGTGTGTGTGTGTGATATCAATTTTTAATGTATCTTTAACAATTTTCAGTCATATCTCTATAATAACTGCAGTGTGGAGTGTTTATATTTATGTCTAGCTCTGGGGCATCATGCAGCAAACATGCAGCTTCATGTCCCAACCAGTCATCTTAATCTAACACAAGCCTAACCAGTCCTAGCATTAACCTCTTAATGCTGAGTACATAGGGAGGCAGCTGTAGGTACCATTTTTTAAATAAGTCTTAAGCATGATTTAGCCAGGGTTCAAACTCACTACATCCCACATTCAATGCAGATGCTTTAAACACAAAGCCACTGGAGCAGTGCAAATGGTACAATTATTAAGTAATTAGCAAAATAAACGTCTTCAAGTTACCAGGTACACAGTTTCACTAATCTATTAATTAAATACAGATTGATCTGCAGAAGTGCACATTTAATGTTTTAGACCTTGCACTATGCTTGCATATATATCTGTATTATTCTTTGCTCCAGTAGACATAAATACCACAAGGCTGGTGTGCATTTATTTTCATATATACTGACCTTCCAGTTTTTCAGACATCACATTTTTAAAAATTTTAAATAGTTCTAAAAATATATACACCAAGTATGTATTTTAAAGCCTGTGAAGAAAAATAACTCTCAGGCTGGAACATGGACTATGGGACGTTTTACGCATGCTGTGTGTACTCGATTATAAGACAAGTCTAACTATAAACTGCACAGACCCAGATCTGCAATGTTAAATGCTTCTTCTGTTCTAGGTCATTGCAGTTTGTAAGGAGTAATCACTAGAACATAGAACATAATATGCAGACATGTTATGCTACAGCATATCAGGATCTGTTTATTTTGCAGTTATACTCAACTTATAAGCAGATACATATGGTACTTAATAAAGGCCTTGGAAGTAGGGGAAGATTGATCAACTCAGCCTTGATTACCCATTTTATTCCCTGGATTAACTGAAGTTTTATTTAGTTAGTCAGCAGCAGTGAAAACAGCTGATATTCTCCAGTAGAGTGGAATAACTTTTGTGGTACAAATTGTTTAAACATCTATGAAGGTTCTTATATTTGTCTTCCAATGTCCACTTCCAATCTTTTCTTTAAGAGACAATTTTTATATCAAGATTCACTCTAGTTTGCATAATTTATTGTAATATGGGGTCACAGTTGTAGATAATTTTGATCAGTTTTGTTAATACAAATACATAATGTGGTTTATATCATGGTTGATGAACTTGCAGGGCACAGAGTGCAAGAATTAGAATAATTACATCAGTGGAATGCTCTGATGAAAGAATTACATTCCTTGATATTACAATATTTCAAGAAAATAATAATGTATTATTGGATCTATACTGTAAAGCCATGTATAAACCTTGTTGTCTAAATTATGATTCCCCAACCATTGAAACAAGTTTTGTACAGTTAATTATTGCAAATTAAATGTATCTCTACAAAAGAGACAATCTTTCAGAAAAACACATCTAATCTAATCCAATGGTTTGAGAAAAAAGATTGTCCATTTCTAATTTTGAATGAAGCTTTAACTATTGGAAGACATAAAAACAATCTGGTCTATTTAACAATATGCAGAAGGTTAATCAGTCTGGTAGTGTGATACCATCCATCATTACATTTGACAAAGATATGTGTAATTATTTTCTCTATTGTGCAGGCATATCTCTCTCTGGCCAATTGTCAACTTTCTGTGCAAAATGGGTTCTAAAATCATCACATTTTTGTATAGAGAAATGGCTTTGAATTAACTAATCATTTAATAAGAGCTAAGTTTTCAAGTAACAACACCCAGGTTATTTTAGGTAAATTAATTGCAAAAAATGTTCATGATTGTGAGACTGTTAATTACACCAAATGCATAAAATTGGTAAATATGAAATCATTAAAAGCATCATTATAACTCTTAAATATACTTCCAAGTTGAGTTAGGTCACTGTACTAATATTATTCACTTACACACCTGCCACACCTGTAGCAAACAATATGTAGGTGAGATTAAAAGGAATTTCATGTGAAAAAAGAAGATGTACCCTTGGGACATTCACAAAAACAAAGAGTCACTGATGTCTAAACAATTTAAACAATCTAACCACAACATAGATTGTGTTGAATATCAGATGATAAAAGTCATGATAATTGGTCCAAACTCCAAGACACTGAATCATAATAATTAAAGTGTCTATTATTGTCATAGAAAGATAGAAGTTAATACATTCTACTTAAACCACCAGGCCGAGTGGCCACGTGGTCTAAAGAGCTGTCCATTAGGGACTGCCATCTCACCTCTGTCTGTCTGGGTTCGAGTCTAAGATTCAGCGAATGTGGATAATATGTGAGAAAGCTTGCCATAAGCTTCTCGTGGGTCGGTGGTTCTGTCCGGTGATTTCCCGGTTTCTTCCTCCACCATTAATACTGGCCGCCATGAATAGCCTATCATGTGCTGAAAAATGGCGTTAAGCCCAACAACAACAACAACTTAAACCACCTGTCACCAGCATTGAACTTGATGGGCATATTGATTCAGAGTCTTAATAAAAATATCAAATTTTTGGACACCATATTTAGCAAAAATGATAATTTTTAATTTAATGTAGCCTTTCAGGTTTTACTTTATGCACGTTCTAATATCATAAATTATATGAATGAGCAATTTATTGTTGTTTTTCACAGCTTAAGGGATCTTTTACAGGTTAGTAGTATATCAATTGTCATCAATTATCAGAAAATCTCATTTATGTAACATGTAGTATATGGTAGCCTGTCAAAATAATTTTAAATTAGAATATTGATGGCTGTGTCTATCCTCCCTTTCCAATCAATGCAAAATTGAAGATGAGTTAACTAATCAGGCAATGTTTTTGCCCTGGAATGCACCCAGAGATGATTTTCCAGTTGAGATCTTGGACTTCCAACAAGAGTTGGATTGTATTAAAAGAATGGCTTTGTACTTTAAGGAATTTAGGCTTTGTTGCTTTGTCATTTTTTTTTATGCCATGGGGAGGGATGTTGTTGCTACCTAAATTTACGGTACTCAGCATTATATATCCAGTATTGTGTGATATGTTACTAAATTTTATGTATACGGATCATATATTACATGTATTTCAAGAATGCCTATTAAAAACACACATATAGAATTTTATCAACAATTATCTTAAAATGACCCATTTCACGTTTGGGTATTTTATCCTTTTAACTCATCCATGTTCAGGGAAGGAGCCATTGTTTGTTTAGTTTGTTGTTTCTAAAAGCATTTTGACACATTGTTGGGTATATCAAAAAAATGTGGACCATCATGCTTTCCACAAGGACAGGTTGAGGCAGCCATCTGTGCTGGCCTGGCAGGGATACAAAACCTGGATTACAAGTTAAGCATACTACAAACTGATCTGCCATGGTTTCCATAGTGAACCAAAAAAAAACCTTCACAGAATAGTGTCTGTAAGGAACACAATGAAAAATAAAATAGAAAGTAAGTTTGCATCCAGTGACTTGGGAGGTCCCCCAGGTGGTTCAAAATAGAGATTCATGACCAATTCAAAATACAATAGTGGTTCAAAATGCAGATTTATGACCAATAAAACTGCCACAATATCCATGTAAGGAATATTATTAAAAGTTTGAATTTAAGGAAACACCTTTTTTGAATGTAAATAATTTTACAGTTGGTGTTGCTTGGCTGCTGTTTTATGCATGACTGAATATCTTTTTAATCCATAGGATCTAGTTTTGTCTGGTTTGTTTCACATCTTGTAATCAGCAGGAATGATTCAAAGTGTGTTTAGTTTGTTCATTGTATCCATTGTATTAAAGTAAAGTTTTGTGGTAGGGAATTCATTTTGGTATGAGAAGAGGTTACCATTCAAAGGTTTAATTATAAAATCTTCAAAAAAATGTACAAGTCATAAAGTATAAAAAAATTTCATTGGTTCAGTTTGATATTTACCAAACTATATTAGTATGGGGTGACTATGTACCAAACGAAAAATTACATTATGCTTGGAATAATTAATTTCTACCTTTTCTTCCCCCTTCCAAATTTAGTATGTGTGTTTGCCTTGTAATAGGGAGCACTTTCCATTTCATCCCTTGGATTTGGTTGAATAGCTCATACTTCTGTTTTCACTACTGGTACATAGTTTCCATGTTAATAAAAAGGTTAGTCAAATTTATCATGCAAAGATTTTTTTTATAAACTCCTGTATCCTGTAAATATCATTTATGAAGACAATTGTTGTAAATAAATATTGCTTTGTAATTTGTCATTGTTTGTTGCTGCTGTTTAGTGCTATTTATAACTTTGTAAACACCTGTCCACCCACCACCCACCCCTACTCCCCAAGAGTAAACATAAATTCCATTTGTTATGTTAAAGAACAGGTTCCTTTTCTGAAATAAGATACACTCCTAGTTAAGACTTGTGTTTACATCAGTCAGATTGGGCGGATTTTACAAAGCACATGGCTTAGGCAGCCCTAGTCTTCCCTTGTACCAGTGGTCTTAATTATGTTCATCTTTTGACTTTGTATTTACCTAGTGTTAAGTTACTACTTTTCATGGAACCATTTTTTTAAAAATTTTATGCATGTTTCAAAAACATTGTTGAGTGAAAAAATAAAATGACCTTTTCACCAGTCCACAATTTTAAGTATCAATGACAGAGACACAAAGATTGATATTCTCAGTAGGGGATGATTTCATAATATCCTACTTCACCTACATTTCTTTAACATAGTGATGGAGTTGGTCAGGTATTGCAGGAGTGGGTCAGGAGACTCAGGAGTTGGTCATGTAGCACTAGAGTTGGTCAAATAGCACTGTTTTGTTGGCTACTAGTTGTTGCACTTTACAGCTATGTAAGAATGGGTACAGAAAATGGGTTTACGAATGAGGTTAGTTATCTATTCTATGGACATATTGTCAGAAACATGCAGCTTCTCAAGAGGACTTCTCTTGCAATGCAGATTAAAGGCTCAAAATCAAAATATGGGATAGGTATCATGCCATTGCTCATACCAGTAGGTAGCTTATATGAGTTGTTTGCTAGTACAATGTATTGGGTTTATAGCAATTGTGGCACTTGGTTGCTAGTAGGGGTAGATAGCTTATATGAGTTGTTTGCTAGTACAATGTATTGGGTGTATAGCAATTGTGTCACTTGGTTGCTAGAAGATATATAGCATATGCTTGTTGCTTGTTGGTATGGGATATATAGAATAATCCATTTGGCTGCTAGTGATGGATTTATTGCCAGTATAGGGTTAGTTATATTGTTAGTGTAGGGTTAGTAGCTTATTCTAGTTGATTGCTGGTATTGACTATACAGCAGACACTGTATATGTATTATCATTGGAACATGGTTATTTAGCCATTCAAAGAACGTCTAACAAGCAACACCTATTAGTCTGAAGTACTGAATATTAGACTACTTCTTTTCCTTCTAAAGCCATCTAACATGTATTTATATTTGGTTTGGCAAATCATACATTCTTGTGTTTGATAATTTGTTTCAGCTACATTTGATAATTTGTTTCAGCTAACTGAAGAATGAATTATTATTTATTATTTTTTTCACATGATGTCTTGCTGAAAATAAAATGGAGTTTTTCTTTTCAGACTTATAATTTCTTATAAATTCCCATCATTTTTCAAAACTGCCATTGTAAAGCCTATGCTGAAGAAACCAATAATAGACCATAACAATTTCAAGAACTACCACCCAGTTTCTAATCTCCCATTCATGTCAAAAATCTTAGAAAAAGTTTGTACTATCCCAGCTTGTGTCTGACATCTGAATTCATACAGTCCTTTAAGCATTGTGGAGTCTGCATATCGCCCTTGACACAGTACAGAAACTACTCTTCTGAAAGTAGCTAATGACCTATCTGCTTTGGATGGCAGAAAGATTACATTCCTCACTCTGCAGCATTGGACACAATCGACCCTGATATATTGCTTCACAATACAGCCTTACTATGGTTCAAGTCGGTTTGGTCAACAAGACACAAATTGTGTCGAAAATGGAAAACTCTCCAGCCCAGGTAATCTATGTTGTGGTATTCCACAGGGCTCTGTTCTTGGATCTGTTCTCTTCATTCTATACACTCAGTCACTCTCAAGTATCATAGATCATTATCTTGTGTCTCACCAATTGTATGCTGATGACACCCAAATATGCAAATCTAGCCACCCAACTGAAGTCAAAGCTATTATCTAAGGTGTAGATAGGTGCATGTCTGATGTGAAATCAATCATGGATGACAGAGCAATAATGATGAAACTGAAGTCATTCAGATTGCAACACAAAGTGTAAAATCAATCATGGATGACAGAGCAATGATGATGAAACTGAAGTCATTCAGATTGCAACACAAAGTGTAAAATCAATCATGGATGACAGAGCAATGATGATGAAACTGAAGCCATTCAGATTGCAACACAAAGACTTTTATTCACATCCTTTGCCTCAAACAATAGCTATCAGTTACACCAACATTAAATTCACACATTCAGTACAAAAAATATTAGGTGTCAACTCTCAACTGTATTGTCTCATTGCATCAGCATGTCATGAACATATACAAGGCTGCATATCTTGAGATGAGATACATCAACACACCATTTACAAGTATCTGTCAATTGATGCCACTAAAACACTTGTGTGTTCCTTAGCAGTTTCAAGACTGGACTATTGTGATTCAATTCTGTATGGTTCATCTCACTATCTACTCCAGAAGCTTCAAATGTTCAAAACACACCTGCTTGGATCATCCTTAGAGTACCATGATCAGAGCATGCCTCCCCCTGCTTTGTACCCTACACTGGCTATTTAGAATTAAACACAATATCTGTTCTCTGTGCTATGTTTCACTGAGAGGATATAGTCCAACATACCTATCCGACTTCACTCATGTGTACACACCAGCAAGACTCTTGCACTCCTTTTATGACAAGTTTTGTCATTATTCCCACTAAGAAAATAAAATCATGGGGACCACATTATTTTGCATACCATGGCACAGCAATGAATTGCACATTAAAAGACACAGCCTTCAAGGGCACTCTTAAAACTCACTTATTTCAACTGCAAGAAAAGACTCAAGGACCTAATAGTGTTTCCTTTCCTAAATACTTGCAGCATGTTTTGCTTTCAAATTTCATGGTGTTTGTTTTTACTTTTGTGATCATATTATTATATATGTTTTTTAAGTTTTGTCAAATATTTTAGTGTGCTTAAAGCTTCTACAGATTAGGCACTATACAAAATCCTCATTATTATTATTATTATTATTATTATTATTATTATTATTATTATTATTATTATTATTATTAAATAACCTGATCTTTGACAAGCTATAAATGATATCAAACCAAAGTCAGCCCAAATAATTGTAACGGATTAATTTGTCACAACACTGAAAGTAACCAGTGCATGACAGAAGCAGCCACTCAGAACAGTATTAATTTAATTAAAGATAGATCCTCCTGTTGTTTTTTTTTCAAATCTGAGAACAAATACTTGTACATTGGTGTAAATTAAAACAATTGATGTATGGTTGCATAGACAAGTTTCCTATTGGGAAAGCACATAAATACAAGAAATGGAAAGTTGTATATAAATTAATACTTACTTTGTAAAAGTAACTTTTAATCATCAATAGCAATCAGGACTAATAATAAGAGTTAGCCACCTAATTAATCTTTAAATATGTATTGGTTTTTATTTCATACTGTGTTGCATATAAAAACACAGCACAGCATATTGTTTCACACCAGACTCATGCATACTTCATTCAGTACAAGATATCCTGCTGCTAGTGTAGTTTATCAGAAAAAAGTAAACCTTGTGACTTGTGTAACTTCCTATTTGTTTTCTTAAGATGAATCCAATGGCAAACTGCACAGACCTAGATGTCCAATCATATAATGCAAAAACCTATCTGGGTCTATGCAGTTTGTTCTGAGCAATCATACAAACATACAAGATAGACCCTGATCTGCAGGTACATTATGCTGCCATAGATCAGGCTCTTTGTTTTTTGCATTTGACTTGTAAGCAAGTATGTATGGTGGAAGATTTCATGTTTTTCCAGATGAGTGCTGTATAGTTGTTAGTCATCTTTATCCTGTATTTCTTCAGCAATAATTTCAGAAGAATTACACAAATGGAAACATGTGTTGAAAGTCATTTATTGCTTGAATTCATTTATTTGAGAAAAATTTCTTATCTAGTGATTTTAGTGGCAATATTGTGTATCAAAAATTGAAACTAAAATTGTAAATTTTTGTTAAAAATATCATTGGTTGGATTATGTCATGTAGTTTGCCCTAAAAGATTTGACTATGCCAGTGGAATTTATATATGGAAAATATTTGTTGCAATTTTTACTATGAGACTTGAATAAAACTAATAAAGTATGCACATTGTTATTTTATTATCACCATCATAGCATATTTTGAATTCCGTTGGTTTTGTTCACCTGGAAAAGTTAGTAAATGGAATCAGTTAAGAGATCAATGTACTGTGATGTACATTAGATATAGTTGATGATCAGAGAACTGCTGTATGTACTTGCCTATAAGATAAGTCCATCTGTATGATGCACAGACCCAGATCTGCCATTGGATATTGCACCAGCAGCTACAAATATGTTCAATTTGTTACTAATAATTAGGAAAACAAGGAAAGTAGACCCTGAGCTGATAAAGTGGATCAGGATCTTTGATGGCTGCAATTGGACTTGACGAGTATAACATAAGCAAGTACATATAGTGTACTGTACTTACTTGTTTGTAAGTCATGTGCAGCTGTGGACTTTTGTTGTTTCTTTTAACAATAACTGCTTTAAGTCCCAGATCTGCTTGTACATTATGTGATGGCAGATCTGTCTGGGGTTTTCAGATAGACTCAGCTTTTAAGCAAGTACAGTATATGGAATCTGAAGCATCCCATGAAACCTTCGGGACATGTGTAAACTCATTGGTTCATATTTAAATATGAGCAGACAAGATTTTATTCTAGATATGTAGTACTTACTACTGAATACACTTGATTGCCTCTTTGCAATGTAAATGAAATCATTGTTTAAATGGCAGGATGATGTGTCATCAAGGAAATGTCAGTTGTTGTTAATCAGAGTTTCATAAGCATTTGTCAGTTTGTACTAATGGATTTAGGATAGAGGGAATGAATAGATAGACATTTTTTTGTCTACATCATTTTGATTAAAAGATCACAAACAATTTAAAATATTGTGAAGCAGTGTCTATATTGTGTTTGGTAATTGTGGAATTTGCCCTTATTTATTTACTGTTTATCTAAAAATCGAAATGAATGCACAAAAATGACAGATGTTATTGCCAGCACCTACATTTTGTTTACTTGGATAAAAACATACATTTAGCCATATCCCTTACTGCATCTTATTCACATCTCCAGCACTTCCCCATTGACTTTACAGTCCTTGAATAAACTTTGCTTTAATCCAAAATGGCAGAAATGGCAAAACAACTAAACATTGTTACCACAATTGATCACTGACTTAGAGTCAATTAAAGAATTATTCCACTGAAATTGATCAGTGCTCCATCAAATCAAAGTAATTTGAATGGCACTTGAAAATTTCAACTTGAAGCTTGTTAAATGGACTTTTGTAGTTGGATGAGAGAAGAAACTCTTAATTAATCACAGAATGAATGGAAGAACAATAGGCTACTGATAAATGTTAGCTGTCATCACACAGACTTACAGCTGTATTGAATGTTATTTTCAGTGTTTATTGCAACCTTACATGACACCTTTTAATGCAATGTTATTGTTTTAAATCAGATTTAGACCATATTATCATTAGTTATAGAAACATGCTTTTTTGCACATTTGTAGTTCTTGAGCAAGATGTTAGATTGTACACTTAGGTCTTCTTATCAGCATTGCCATGTTTTCATTCAGTTTCCTTACAGCCCTTGGTAACACTGAAATTTTGTTTCAAAATTATGGATATCTAAAATTCAAAATTTAGTACTGTCTAAATTTAAACATCCCAACTTCTTCTATTCTCATGCTGGAAAGGTTTGGTAATATACAAGAACATTTAAATTGGCAGTATTATTATTTTGTAGGACAATCATTCAAGTAAGATTTGATTCATTTAAATAGCTTACTTATGACATTTTTTTTGCTGCTCTGTAACTAAATGTATCTCTTGTGATGCCAGTAAGTTGAGAAATGCTCTGATATTTTGATTGACTTTGTCAAACCTATCAGGAAAATTACCTAGATAGTATCTTGATAGGCTTTATCAGATATATGGGAAATGGTGTGATATCTTGATAGGCTTTATCACACATTTCAGGAAAATGGTGTGAACCTTTGATAGCCTTTATCACACATATCAAGAAAATGCAGTGATTTTTTTTTGGGACAGCCTTTATCAGACCTATAACAAAAATGCTGTGATATTTTAATAGCCTTTATTAGACCTATCCAAAAAATGCTGTGAAATTTTGATAGCTGTTATCAGACATAGCAAGTAGAATAATTTGATATTATGATAGCATTTACCAAATCTGTCAGAATAAACATCAGTTTGTCACATAAATTTTCATTAAATACAGTAAGAACCCTGGCAGCTGCTGACTTGCTGTTTGACAGGAAATCATTAACATGACTTTATTGTTGAACCAAGAAAGCATAATAATTGTCATTCTTTAAAACTACCACTAAAAGCATATATTTTTTACCACTAGTAATTTGCTTGAATTTGTGCCATGAATATGCTAAAAGTACTAATCTGGTGATATAAGACATGACTGCCATTGATGTTGAGGGAACTGTAAATCTGGCTTGAGACATGACTGCAATTGATGTTGAGGGAAATGTAAATCTTGCTTGAGACATGACTGCCATTGATGTTGAGGGAACTGTAAATCTGGCTTGAGACATGACTGCCATTGATGTTGAGGGAACTGTAAATCTAGTTTGAGACATGACTGCCATTGATGTTGAGGGAACTGTAAATCTAGTTTGAGACATGACTGCCATTGATGTTGAGGGAACTGTAAATCTGGCTTTTGACATGACTGCCATTGATGTTGAGGGAACTGTAAATCTGGCTTGAGACATGACTGCCATTGATGTCGGGAACTGTAAATCTGGCTTGAGACATGACTGCCATTGATGTCGGGAACTGTAAATCTGGCTTGAGACATGACTGCCATTGATGTTGAGGGAACTGTAAATCTAGTTTGAGACATGACTGCCATTGATGTTGAGGGAACTGTAAATCTGGCTTGAGAATGACTGCCATTGATGTTGAGGGAACTGTAAATCTAGTTTGAGACATGACTGCCATTGATGTTGAGGGAACTGTAAATCTGGCTTGAGAATGACTGCCATTGATGTTGAGGAAACTGTAAATCTGTTTTGGAAATAAAAAAAACTCAAACATGAGCTGGAATTTGATATTCTTTTTGAGCCAGATACAAATCATGTTATATTTTAAACCATTTCTATTGGCTGATAGAAACTTAATTTCAGAACCAGTTGCAGTTTTATGATATCCTGTCCTGGTTATATTTTCCAGAATATAATTGTTATGTGAAGAAAGCCAAAAATGGTAAGCTGCTCAATAGGTATTTTTTATTTATAATACCAGTGGGCTGCTTCAGTTGTAAGAGAATATTATTATTATATTACTGTTACCACTGGTTTTCTTTGCTATCAAAGTTGTAGGTTAGCATTGTCACTTCCTATCTGCAACCTGACCATCAAGGTGAGTTAACAGCTGTCAAGAGTCAGCCCCAAGTGACTAAGGTAAATTCTGTGAAAATCTACTTAGGTGACCCTAAGTCTGTTGGCTTTGCTTGATGTTTGACATGACAGGATCATGAATAATGGCTAAACAGAAAGCCCTTTTTTTAAGTTCACAGAGAACAATGGCATAAAATATTGTATCATAAAGCTTGTTCAGGTGTTGAACAAGCAGGTAATTGTTGTAATCTTGATAAGATATGTCAACCAACTTCTGATTAGTTTTCACATAGACAAAATCATATTTTATGGAAATTAGATATTTTTATCCAGAGACATTTGCATGTTCTAACTGCCACACAATCTGACTTTAATCGTATACAGTGTAGTGTACATTATATTTCTGTTAAATGGGTCTCTGGAAGACAAAGGATATAATTGACAAATGAAAGATACAGGAATTCAATGGGTATTAATTCATTTTTTTGTCTAGAAGTGTATCATATTGTTTGTTGTTCCAATTGAAAAGTTGGAAGTTGTACTCCTTCAGTTGTTGCACAATAACATATCTGCATATACTTGCTTATAGGTCAGGTCCAAAATACATACTGTATCAACCCATAAACAGAAAATAAATACAGTACAGCTTAATAAGTTAATAGATGTAACTAACTGCTGATTATTAAATTTTATCAGTGTCATTTTTTTTCACTGTTCAAAAATACTGTATTGGGAGTTTGTTAACCCAGCATCCTGTTCAGATTCATTCATCCAAAACCATATAATTTGATGACAGGTCCTGAGGATAAATCAAAGAGGGTGACAAATAATGTGATTTATGTAGATAAATACTGGTAACACTTTCAGTTATAAATGGAACCTCAAATAGTTTTGTAACCTCTCATGCATCATATATGTACCACTAAAACATATGACTTGGACCACACTATGTTTATAAACAAACTTCTGTGAAACACTATGTATTTTGATGTTTGTTTTTTTTTTTTGCTGTACTTTACTTTTTTAAAATTTGAATATAGTGACTTAATTTGTTTAATCTAAAATTAGTGTAATATTGGCCACTAGTGTTTATGGCTAGACTTTAACTTATTAGAAAGAAATATTACAGACATGCTGGGTAGATGTCATGATACAAACTGTGATTTTGATCACTATGAAGAGTACTGTTCCATGCTAGTAGTCCACTGTTTGTGTAGTATTGATAATAGTATTTAATAATATTTACCTGACTGCACAGACACAGATCTTACAGCACAGTATGTGATGGCAGATCTGGGTCTGTTCAGTTTGCAGTTGGTTTTAACTTAGAGATGAGTACATGGTAGTAATCACACAGCATACTTCAGTGAAAATGGCATTGATGTATG
The DNA here is from genome assembly GCA_016746295.1 of Potamilus streckersoni. Classification (NCBI taxonomy): domain Eukaryota; kingdom Metazoa; phylum Mollusca; class Bivalvia; order Unionida; family Unionidae; genus Potamilus; species Potamilus streckersoni. The sequence goes on along the minus strand of JAEAOA010001004.1, from coordinate 479,014 downwards.
GTATATTAATTTGCATTCACATGGGAAAATCATCCTGTTTGCTCTCAGATGACAAAAATGTGACCTTTCAGACAAAAAAGTAACCTCATGTATGGAATACATCCAGCAGCAGTAGTTTTACATCTGGTTTATCTTAAATTATGAGCAGAAATGTTTGTAAACAATGAGCCCTAAAGCTACATGACAAGGCAATGTGCATTAATACACCAAATAAATTTTGGATCTCCTTAATGTAAATGATACCGATGGGTGTGTAGTGTGTGTCAGTCCAGGATGTATTAAATCTGCATAGTTGACAGGGTGTTTCCATGTCACCCTGAGCTGTGGTCATCTCCAGTGCCAAACCTGCAGCCATTTCATTGTTCTAGCAATAAAAGATGTATAATAATTTTAACTCTTGTCAAGGAAAATTTAGGTCAAAAGAAAGTGTAATTCCTATTGCACTTTATATATATATATATATATATATATATATATATATATATATATATATATATATATATATATATATATATATATAATAAGTGCTTCAAGTAATGGGCTAAACTTTATCAGTTAGCTGCATAAATAGATTTTCAGGAATTGTTTCTTCAGATTTCTTTTTTTAAACATCATGTTATGATGATTAATATGTATAATATTACTTACAAGCACTTCAATTACTGGGCAATACCAGATGGATTAAAGGCATAAATCAACCTAAGGTCTAAACTTTTCATTGAGCACTTTATTCCTAGTACCATTACAAAAACCATTGGATCAAACAAACTGATAAATATAGCTCTACTATTAACCTGGCATACAGACTATTCATCACAATCAGACACTTGAAAAATACCAAACTCTGGAACTAAAACTTGTTGTACAAGAACAGTTTTTCAAAATTATGAAATGTGGATTAAAAGACATCTACAATAGTTCACAACATACATGTATCTATTAACTATCTTAAATTATGTTGGTTTACTTTAATTTCATAAATTAGCACAGTCTTTAATACTTGCATTCACCTAGGTAAATTTCCAGGTGATCTTAAAAGAACTATCTATAATCCTAATCCACAACAAATATGATCCTCAGGAAAAGGGTAACCACTGATCAGTCAATATTTTATCATTCATTTTTGGGAAAATGTCTATCTTATTGTAAGGGTGCAAATTTCAGTTGATCTATGGAGAGCACATTAATTTGGGCAGATGAATGATTAATTAGATTTATGATGACCAGCCTGTGTTCAGTCCACACAATGCATGGGTTTGTGATGTCTGTGTCATGAGAGAAACGATTCTTAATGAAGCATTCGTTTATTTAACATTTAACAGTCAGTATTTAATAGTCAGATCGAGTGGAAGGGGTTAACTTTCAATTTTGTATTAGAATTGTCAGATTTGAAATTGTCTAGGATAAGCTATTTGGAAACTTAGAGGTCATGCAGACTTCAATTTTGGCACTTAGAAAAGGCTGGAGAGATATTTAATCTGGAATGGTTACGCTAAATAAGCAGCATGATTCCCACTCAATATTTCTTGGTTTTAATGTCCCATCACAAAATTTTAGTGAGTCTATACTTTTTAGCAAGAGAAAACAAATGTAGGGGACTCCAAGTTTGAACTTAGAAGAAATTCACTTGTAAAATAATTATCCAAAGAATCAGATGTCTGAAAAGTCAACTGACACAATTTTGATGGTAGAATTGAGTGAAGCTTGAAAACAAAAGATATTTGAGCCAGCCTCATGTAATTCATTGATACCAAAATAATGTATTGTTTAATTTATTTACTTGAATTTGCATTAATTTATTTGTTTATATTTGTAGATTAGTTTTCTTGATATGAATACAACTGTGCGAGTTCATCTATATGAATCTGTACAATGCTATTCTTTATATAAGTTTGACAAATTGTTTGAATATGTATTCTTGATTGTTATAGGAAAATATGTATCTAAGAATTTCATGCCTTACTAAAGTTGATATGAGTTAAGAGAATCCATGTGAATTCACCTACCTGAGATGATTTCACATATGATATAAAGACTTGATTGCATATTGACTAAAATTAATTTTGTTAAACAAGGAAGTGAAATATCTGCTAAAGATTTGAATGCGTGTTTTTGCTATAATTAACAGAGTTTAGCCAATATGGGTCATTGAGTTAAGATCAGTACTGTTATGTGTCTGTTGACAATAATGTGAGTCATTATGAAATAACCATTAGGAAGTATGGTAATCTTATAAAACTAGGTTTGTTTATGGTCTTCCATATTTAGCTTGACCAGATAGCTTTTGGTATCTGTTTGAATTCTGATAGAATGATATCTGACATGACTAGAGGGGAGTAATGATCTGTTCCCATTAGGATCTCTGACTGAAGATTTTAAGGTTGCCCGTTTGTTTACTTTGGAAGGTGAAATAGCTCCATGTACCTACCTAACAGAGTACTTATATATCCACCTACCCACACGAAGTTTGCAGGCCGAAAAAAGCAAGAAGTAGTATAAGGAAACAAGGTTTTCAGCTCATCCCCTATTTTTGGCCCTCCAAACATATACAAACTATATCCTAAACTATCCCCCACCCCTTAATTTTTACAAAAGTATTAGTAAGGTTTTTAGCTCACCCCCCTCTCTCTGTTATTACATGTCATGTATAGGATCGGTATCCAGGTAAGCTTCATTATACTATCCAGGTAAGTTAACAGAAGCTCTGTCATTATACTACTAAAGGTGATACCTTACGTGTGTCACGTATTTTACAAAACAACAGGTGCATACAGGTGTTTTGTATTGTTACAAAACAACAGGTGTAGGGATCGGCGAGTCATCCAGGTAAGCAGAGGTTGTCGAATTTGCTAAAACAGGCGCATGCGTGGAATGTTCACGAACTAGACTAAAGACAGCAAGATCAGTCTGCCGCTAGCTTTTCATCAGATAACGTGCTGTGCAGGGTGGAAATTAAACTACGCATTAGAGCGTTGCGATTTCAGTTATCATGTGCAGGGCGGAAATTAAACTACGCATTAGAACGAACGCGAGGAAGGTAAGTGATATTATATCTTAAGTTTAGATAAAATTTTACGTTACTCATTTCTTTTGATAATTTGTTTCATACTTGCCAACCATCATTGGTAGAATGTCTGTTAACATATTGTCAATAATACGAAATTCATGTATTAAATCATCCATATTATATTTGACTCCTCGTAGGTAAGACCGGATCTGATCAAGTAGTTTCTTGTAAGTTATAATAGATGTTAAACATCCATGATTCTTTATTAAAAGTCTTGCTTCTACGTTTTTACACGCCGCTGTAAGTGAAACACCAATACCGGATATGATTAACAAAAACGGATTTAATGATACCCCACTTGAAATTATACCAGATCTGGTCATTGACAACGGCAGATATGATATTACTCGAAGGATCTTGTAGTATTTGTAACATTTTTTACGCACCAAAGTTGTTTCTGATAATATTTGTAGTATTGTATTAGTGCGTCCACACCCTGTACTGGAATATCTTTTGAAATATGATTAAAATCAACTATACTTCTTTTCATTATAACATTTGTTTACATAATCCCCAGGCTACAAATTCCAAACACCACCAATAAGGGCCAGGGCCTTTAAAATTTTCATTAGCTGGATGAAGTAAAAATTCTTCCTCAGAATTTTTATGCATTATTACAGTTACAGTTTCAGAAATCTCAACAGTCAAATTATGATTAAGCGAATAATTAGAATATATTTTAAACTTTATAATGCTAAGCACTGAAAATCTATACACACCATAAACCTCCGCAGTGCATTTGATAGATTTATTTTGCTGCGTCCACATACCAAATCCAGCATCAACAGTATACACAATATTTTTAATTTGTTTGTGAAAAATTTTAATCATACTCGTTTTTGAGCAATATCATTGAGTTTTGTGTTAATATTAGCGAGTGTAATGTCAACATTTGATGGATCTCCCAAAAATTTATCTTTAAGCGTGTTTATGTTTCTGCGAAAATTTGAAAACGTTTTTACGTGACTGTCAAAATCAGTTTTGATTGTGATTATTTCATTACTGATTGGAATTTGTTTATCATCTACGTATTTTTTGTTTACAGCATCAAAGTCAGACTCGGGTGTTCTTAGTTCAATAATACTGTTATGGTTCATATTGAGAAATGCACGCATCATACCACCATTGACTGACACATACTTTGATTCTTGATCATCGACGTATTTCTTAGTGGCAGCGTCACCGTCCTCAGTTGGATAACCAAGATCTATAATCTTGTTTTGTTTTTGTCTTACATAAAATTATCGACGCTAGTTTAATATTATGCAAAATGGCAAAATCGTCGATATTAAACTTTGATACAGAGAAACTGGTGAAGCATAAACATAACAATGAGCTTACTGATTGTCATTATCTTATTGTTGGGTGAACTGGATCGAGGAAAACAAATTTGCTTATGAATTTGCTTCTTGGTGATAGTTTTAACTACGATAGAGTTTATATTTACACGATCAATCCACAGCACGATAAGTACGATTTATTAAGCGAGTATAATAACAAGCTTCGTGATGATCTTAAAGCTGCTGAAGATTTTTTTTATAATTAGGCAGCTAGAAGATCCTATTCCAGTTAATCAATTTGATGCAGATGAACATAAGATAGTAGTTTTTGACGATATTCCGCTAAATAACATGGAGATGAACAAAATAAGATCGTATTTCTCACTGTCACGTAACAAAAAGTGTAATTCTGTTTATCTCGCTCAAGGTTTCTAAAATGTTGACAGATTTTTTAGGCGAAATACAGGTTGTTTTATATTATTTTCAGGACTGGACAATGTCGACGTTAGAAATATTGCAAGCGAGCAATGCGGTGACGTGACAAAAGATAAGTTTTTTGAACTTTATCGTAATGCTACAAAAGATAAATACAAGTTTTTCTGATTTGATAAACTTTCACATGATCCAACTAAAATGTTTCGCTGTTGTATTAACACTTACTGTAAGGGGTTTAAATTTTATAAAATTTATAATAATAATAATGGACAAACGAGCAAGATATAAACAAAATATAGAAGATCTAAAAAAAACTTGCTCAATCTCAGGCATCGCTTAAGCAAAACGTACAACAAGCACGACGTGGACAAGTGACTGCCAAAGAAGCAACAGCTACAATTTTCAAGCCGGTTGCTGAAGCACTATTAGGTAAACAACCTGAAACTAAACCACTATCAGAAGAAGAACTTAAACAACTGCAAGAAAAAGGTTTGGTTGGAATTGTTAAAGAACAACAGGAAGCAGCTGCTGCAAAATTTGTTGGTAGATCTGATGAAGAAAAAAGAAAACTAACTGAGGCACTTACAGCAAATATAGCTGATCCTGCTGCTAGACAAGCTGAAACAGATCGAATGATAAATAATCCGCTGAAACTTGAGCAAAGATTAGCCGAGTTAACAACGCAAGGAATAACCAATATTATAACAAATTTGTCAGGAGAAATAAAAGATATCAAAGAGGAGCAACAAAGAGTTGGTGATTTTACTGTAAAGTATATGGAGGTTGAAGAGCAAAGACTTCAATTTATAAGAAGAGCAAATAATACGATAGATCCTAGAGAGTATAATGATTTTTTAGAGAAAGAAAATATAAGATATTGATAATATAAGCAATTGGACTGATGCAGAATATCAAGCATTACTTGATAGATTAGATGAAATATTAAGAGACGGAGCTGCTGCTAAAGATGAAATAAGCACAGTTACAAAAATTGATGATATGCTTCCACTTTATAATAGGATGAGATATGGTGTCATTGCTTCCATGTTTGGAAAAGCAGCAGAAAAAAGTAGACCAACACCTTTTGGACCGGGGTGGAGTTTTAGAAGAAAATTTACTACATTCGATAAATCTCATGTAGAAAAATATAGAAAAGAAAAAACAGGAACTGGTGTAAAAAATATTTACTTTAACTACTGAAATGATAGGTAGATTAATGTTATTAATATCATCAAATGAAGCAGGGAATGTTAGTGTTGAACTTGATAATGAAATCACTGACATACTTGGTCATCTAAGATCAAGCGAATTATTAACATCTGACGAATATGAAACTTTACACCACGACTTAATTTTGTAAAATGATCTAATGATCTAACAACTGTTAGGATTTGCTGAAAAAACTTACAAAGCACTGGATCAGCTATTACGTATGACAGTGAACTGCCAGTAAATATAACAGAAGTAAATACAATATTACTAAATTGCACTCCTGCTTCTGGTTTTTATACATTAAAAGGTAGCAAGGGTCAAACGATTTACAGTTTCTCACCAGAAGTTCAGCCAGGTTCTCTCATGCAAATAACTCCACGACATATTATCTATTATCAATTAAACGTTGAAGATCAAATATCAAGTATAATAATGCAGTTGACAGATCAATCTGGAGAACAGTTACATGTTAATAATGAAGTTGTAACTTATTATATACATCTACGCGAGCAAAAGTAAAAATTATGCAACATCAAATATAATGAAACCAAGAAAAAAAATTTATCGAAGAAAAATAATAGGAGGAGTTTTTGGAAATATATTTACTAACGTTATTGAAAATGTTCCGGATATAGCGAGTAAAGTTGCACCAATTGCTATTGACGCGGGTAAAGCTTTTGCAACTGGAGCCGCATCTGCCGCTGGAACTGTGGTGGGACAAAAAATAGCTGACAAAATAAAAGGTGATCCACCGACTACATCTGAAATAAAACAAGCTATCTCAGAAATCGCTCCGACAAAAGAAACTCAACGAGCTATGATAACAACAACAAAAAAATATTATCACCAAACTAAATAGCACACTTGATAAGCATACAAACAGAATTTATCTTAAGCAGCATAAAATTTATCAGAGGTTCCAAATACTAATGACTACACGTGGAGGGTCACAACATCAAGCGAACAACTGTCGAGACAAATATTTGTCGTATTTCAACAGCAAGTCCGACGAGGAAACAAAACAACAAAATAATGCAATATTTGACCACGCTGATGTCAGACGAATATACGCTAGACTAAATTCAAAGCAATATCCAGAACGAGCGATAGAATGCAATTTTGCTGATGACGTTAATAAAAAATACTTTTCGACCGTACATGTATCTGCTTGACGCAATGCAAAAGTATCAAGCTGTTGAAGATGGATCTCAGATATCAGCAGAGGAATTTCGTACGCTTTATCCTATATTTCATTTTTATTTTAGTAAACATAACGAGCGAGCTGTAGACAGCACAGCGGATATTGAAATTACCTGGACACTTAGAGAGGTTCCAGTAGCGCCGTTGTACATATATGCATTAGTTATTAGTGATAGATTTATCACGGTAGATTCTATTGGCGGTAAAATGACAGTTTAAGTTTAATCTACAGTTGTTATATAAAATGGCAAAATATATTGTAAAAAAAGTATATTTGACCGATGGCCAAGTTAAAAAATTAGTAACTGCTATTGCAAAGCGAGAACATGTATCATTAAAAATCAATCCTAATATTTCTGATGGTGTTTTAACAAAATTAATGCTAACAAAAAATCAAGTGAAGAAGTATGATCGTAAAAAAAAACTTGTTTTAAATTTGAGTGCTGCACAAATGACAGCGATGGCAAACGACATTGTCGTCAAAGGTGGTTTTCTTGGTCCGGCATTATCAGTATTAGCTAGTACAATAATACCTAAAGTTTTGCCGGTGTTGGGAACATTAGGACTAGCAGCAATGTCAGGAGCAGTCTCTGGCGCAACGAATAAAGCTGTTGAGGGTAATGGTATCATTCGTGGAAGTGGAATAAAAAAATTGTAAATTTTATGTAAATGATATATTATAATGCCACAACGAAAAGAAAAATCGCCAACAACAAAATCGCCAGAAAAAAAGAAAACAAAAAAAAAGTAAACAACAAAATCGCCAACATCAAAATGCAAATGCATATGCAATCAAACAAAACAAGGAGGAATTATTCCGTTCGCTCCACTTTTGGCGGGACTAGCGGGAAGACTGCTGCTAAATCTTTTAGGAATCGGACGTGGCCTAACATTACCAGGAACACGACCACCCCGTTGAGTAATTTTGATATAATCGATAAATTAAAAGCAGTTCTTGGATTTCACGGAGTTTATTCTAAAGATGAACTCCCAGCAATAAAATCGCCGTCAGCTGTAAGTTCGTGTGTTATTAATATACAAGATTTCAATGACGGATCCGGTACGCATTGGGTAGCAGTTTATAATAATAATTATTTTGACTCGTTTGAACTTCCTCCGAGATATGTAATAAAAAGGTATATGAAGAAAAAATATAAAAAGGTATATTATTCATCAAATCAACTCCAACCTGTTGGAACGTCTGCTTGCGGATATTACTGTATTATGTTTATCCGACAGATGAGCAGAAATCTCAATTTTTTTAAAATTTATTTTACAGTTTGACAAGCAACCTTCTCACGCTAATGATGAGATTGCAATTAATTTTATCTAAACTTAAAAGTATGTCAACATATTGTCTCAAGTGTAGAACTAAAACAGAAAATGTTAATGAAACAAGAGAAAAAAAACACAGGACGATGTTAAAAAGTATTTGTGCAATCTGCGGAAAAATATATTTTTAAAGAAATCGTCCCCAGCGACATTGTTGTCAGCGAAAAATTCGCTAGGATCTGGTTATCCTGATATTATTTTAGCAGACGACGAAAATATAGAATGATATTTAACTACGATTCTGACAGACATTTATGTCTTGAGCAAAATAAAATTGTCGCATACTGTCAATGTTGTAGCAACAAAGAAATAATAGGGTCAGGTATAGCTATACACAAAATTATTGGAAAATTACCAAAACTGAAAGGCGGTTGGACTTTGCCAGGTCATCGGTATACAGGACCTTACAATCCGCTAGATCAACAACTAGATGAAAACGACAATCTATTGCCAGGACAAGAGCCTTACAATCAAGTGGATGCAATAGCGATGCGTCATGATATCTGTTATCGTGATCATGAAAACTCGAAAGCAGATTGTGATAAAGTGATGTTAGACGAATTACGTGATATGGAGCCAACAAATCTACGAGAACGTTTTGATAGAAGATTTGTTCAGGGAATGATTGGAGCAAAATATAAACTTGGACTTGGAAAAAAAAGTATACGATGATCTTGCAGTCGAACTACATAGACCTAAAAAAAATGTTCCCACGACGTAAAGTTGTCGCAAACGCTGTAGATGATATCTGGGTAATAGATTTGGTGGATGTATCCAATCTGGCTCAGTTTAACGTTGGCGCTGATGGCGCTTCAAAAAGGTATTTGTTTAATGTTATAGACGTTTTTAACAAATACGCTTTTAGTGTACCAGTTTCGGATAAGACAGGGGCTTCAAGGACTGATGCGCTAAAACAAATAATAACGAGCACAAAAAGAAAACCAAATAAAATCTGGACTGATCACGGAGCTGAGTTTTTTTAACAAAAAGTTTAAGCAGTTTCTAGAACAAAATAATATAAAAAATATGTTACAGGAAACGAAGGTAAAAGCGTTGTTGTCGAGAGATTTAATCGCACGATAAACGAAAAAATACACAAACATATGACAGCTAAAAACACCAATAGATACCTCGATGACCTTTCTCATATCGTAGGCTAATATAATAACACGAAACACCGAACCATCAAAATGTCACCTAATAATGCTATTAAAAATCCGATATTAGCAAATGAAAACATGTACCGCAGACATAATTTTACGGTTGGTGATAAAGTTATAATATCTTTGATAAAAAAGGTATTTGCAAAAGGATTTACTCCGAACTGGAGTGAAGAAGTATTTGTTGTTGATAAGTTACATTTAACAATACCTGTAACGTACGCTTTAAAAGATCTGGCAGGAGAACCTCTCATAGGTAGTTTTTACGAACAAGAACTACAGAAAACTGAGCAGGATGTTTTCGTTATTGAAAAAGTGATTAGGAAAAAAAGGAGATAAAAGATTAGTCAAGTGGCGTGGGTATAGCGATAAATTTAACAGTTGGATCCCAACCAAGCAGATTATGATATAATGCTATTATAAATTAACTCATACTCATATCGTTATGTAAACCAGTAAAATGTAAATCTGTCGATTGACGTTTTTGGACTAGATGAAAAAGAGGATGTATATCCGAGATATATTTCAGAAAAAGCTTCACAATCGACTATAAATTTACTGTTTTATAAAAATCATTACGTTTGGATTAAAACCTTTAACGGACTAGTTGGTAAACAGTATAATAAGGATAAGAACAAAACGTTCTTTTGTTACCGCTGCTTGCATGGCTGTACAAACAATGAAACATTACAAAATCATTTGCAGTACTGTAGTGATGTACAAAGAATAACAATGCCATCTAAAAATGATAGTGTGTTACAGTTTGTCCATCATAATCACAAACTAAAAATTCCTTTCGTCATATACGCTGATTTCGAATGCTTACTTCAACCTGTACTTGGCGTAGAAAATAATCCTAATCAATCGAGTACAAGAAAAATTCAAAATCATGTTACGTGTGGAGTAGCGTACAAGGTAGTTTGTTGTACTGATTCTAGATTATCTAAACCAATCAAATTATATCGTGGTAAAAATCCAGCTGTCTGGCTTCTCAAGCAGTTGATTAACGAAGTTGATAATATTACTTATCGTTTGAAAAGAGTAACGCCAATTATTAAATTAACACCTCAACAAGAATCCGCTCATGAGCAAGCGGAAATTTGTCATATTTGTGAAAAAGCTTTTGATACTAACAATGTCAGGACTGACAAAAAAGTACATGACCATTGCCATTTGACCGGACAGTATCGTGGAGCGGCTCATGATCAGTGTAATTTAACAATTTCATGCTCCAGATTTTATCGCGGTTATTCTTCACAATTTTCTAGGATATGATAGTCACATTATAGTAGAAGCTTTTCGTGATCCTGATGCAAAAGCTCGTCTAAAACTCGATAACATCATCAAATGCATTCCAATTAATTTTGAAAAGTATATGTCAGTTACGCTAGGTAAATTGCGTTTCATTGGCAGCCTGCAGTTTATGGCAGCCTCGTTAGATGAGCTAGTAAAAGGTTGTAGTAAATTTGATAACCTAAGAGACTGTTTTGGAGATAAATTTAGTCTACTAGCTAAAAATGGAGTTTTTCCATATGAATATCTCAACGATTGGAGTAAATTTGATGAACATCTTTACCTGACAAAGACAAATTTTACTCGCAACTTAAAAATGAAAATATAACCTATGACGAGTACAAGTATGCATAAAATATATGGAAAGAGTTTGATTGTGAGACGTTTGAGAATTATCACGATTTATACCTGAAAACTGACGTGTTATTATTAGCAGATGTTTTTGAAAGTTTTCGAGAAGTGAGTTATAATAATTACGGACTAGATCCTTGCTGGTATTATTCTGCCCCTGTGCTGTCATGGGATGCTCTGCTAAAGTTTGAGAAGGTAAGGTGAGAATTACTGACTGATGTTGATATGTGCAATTTTATCGAAAAAGGTATCAGAGGCGGTATTAGCGTGATAACGAAAAAATATACTGAAGCAACAACAAATATTTGAAAAAGTATAACCCTGAGCTCCCTTCGAAGTATATAGTTTATCTAGATTGTAACAACTTGTACGGTGGTTCGATGGCAGAACCAATGCCTCTTGGTGGATTTCACTGGATCACGGCTGATCGATTTCTATCGGAGACAGAAAAAAGATACTCGAAGATGTTTCATATTTCGTTGAAGTTGATCTCGATTATCCAACTTGGCAACACAAATTGCATAACGATTACCCTTTCTGCGCGGAATCGATGGTTATAGATTATAGCTTGTTATCAGAAGAACAACAAGCATTTGCATCACCAAGGCAACATTCTATGGTCATGAAACTAGTACCAAATTTACTCGATAAGAAAAATTATGTTTTGCATTACAAAGTTTTAAAACAAGCAGTCGATGCTGGTCTTGTGTTGAGAAAAGTTCATCGTGTACTAAAATTTAATCATTCGCCGTGGACGAGAGGTTACATTAACTCAAACACTTTAAGAAGGGCTGCAGCAAAAACAGATTTTGAGAAAAACTTCTTCAAACTGATGAACAATTCCGTTTTTTGGTAAGACGATGGAGAATATTAGGAAACGCGTAAATATCGAAATAGTTAATGATATCAATCGCAGAAACAAACTTGTGTCAGACGATGATTTTGTGAGCATGAAAATATTTAATGAAAATCTTGTAGCGATACAAAGAAGAAAAACAAATCTAAAGCTAAACAAGCCGATCTACGTTGGAGCTTCAGTGTTAGATTTATTAAAGTGGCTGATGTACGATTTTCATTATAATTTTGCTAAAATTCAGTGGCCGGCAAGTAGATTATTGTTTACTGATACCGATTCGCACGTATATGAAATCGAATGCGAGGACATCTATCAGGACATGTACAATAATCGACATCTATTTGATCTTTCTGATTATCCACGTGACAGTAAATTTCATGACGATGCAAATAAAAAGGTTATTGGTAAGTTCAAAGATGAAATGAACTCAAGCGTTATCAAATACTTTATCGGATTGCGTAGTAAAATGTATGCCGTATTGTTAGACAATAATAAAATAACGAAAAAAGCAAAAGGTCTGCCTCGTGAATTTGTTAAAAAGTTATGAAATTTGATGACTACAAGTACCCTTTTGATGGCGGTGTTAGTTTTATGAGAGATATGGCAATTCGGACTAATCATCATAAGCTTGAAACAAATGTCATTATCAAACGTGGATTGTGTAATTTTGATGACAAACGTTATTGCGAAAATGGTGTAGATACACTTTCTCTTGGGTATTGTCATGATGATGACCGACTAAAATTTTATCTAAACTTATAAAATAATGTTTGAAAATTTGACAATGACAAATAGCTACAGTAGTAAAATCAAATATCTAATGATGGACGGTAAACAATTGACAGTTGAATTTAATAATGAAACATCAGGTACATGTTTTAGTGAAACAGGGACAAGCTAAAACTTTCACTTATCAGATCTGATAACAGCGAGTATTTCAATTATCTCGAACAATTGTATCAAAAGTTGCTATCGGAATTTAAAAACTTTCACAGTCCGATTAGCCAACAAAAATATACTAAACTCACAATTTATCTCGATCGGTCAAAGGTATATTTTATCGACAAAAAAATATCCTCTAAACAAACCACAGATAAAAGATTTGTTTGAGTCCCGTCGTTGTGTGAACGGTAAAGTAAAATTTAGTTTCTACAATCGTGATAATGAAATATTTTTAATATCAACGGTTGAAACATTAATCATTGGTGACGAGGTATAAAATAATATCACTTACCCTTTTTACAAGGTGAATTCCGTTTGAAGATTATAAGTCCATTTGCTTTCCCAAACGTTAAAAATACAAATGCGTAGTTTAATTTCCGCCCTGCACTGTTAACTGAAATCGCCACGCTCTAATGCGTAGTTTAATTTCCACCCTGCACATGTTATCTGATGAAAAACTCGCGGTAGACTGATAATAAAACCCGTCTTGCTGTCTTTAGTCTAGTTAGTGAACATTCCACGCATGCGCCTGTTCTAACAAAGTCGACAACCTCTGTATGATGCGAGCTTACCTGGATGATTCACTGATTACATAGCATCACCTGCACCTGTTGTTTTGTATTGTTACAAAAACACCTGCTTGCACTTGTTGTTTTGTAAAATACGTGACACCACCTTTTGTAGTATAATGACAGAGCTTCCGTTAACTTACCTGGATACCGATCATATACATAACATTATCTAACACTGTAATAACAGAGAGAGCAGGGTGTGCTTAAAACCTTACTAATACTTTTGTAAAAATAAGGGGTGGGGATAGTTTAGGATATAGTTTGTATTTGTTTGGAGGGGCAAAAATAGGGGATGAGCTGAAAACCTTGTTTCCATATACTACTCAAGACAATAGTGAGTTTGGAGAAGGGAAAAGTGGAAACAGCCAAGAAGAACAGTCACAATGAAGTTGCACAACAATAACAATAAAGTTGGAATGAACTAGAAATAATCAGGTTATGAAGTTGTACAAGACAATGATTTCAAATATAAACTCGATTCTATGATGTACAAATTCTATCATTTAAAACAGATTGGCTATTTATATAAGTATATTTATGTTTGAAATTCAGTGAATGATTTATTTAAAAAAGATATGTATCTTCCTAATGTTATGCATTTTCATGGTTGTTTATGAAATTGATCAAATTATTTTCATGTACAGGGGCTAGTGTCATTCTGTTCTATTAATCTGTGCATATCACTGTCTATTTCACCTATAAGTTTCACACTTTATATTGATATTTACTCAATCTGGGCAACCACAAAGAAGGAGATCATGCTCTAGATAATGATAACCCAATTTCCACTACAATCCACCCTCCACAAAGTGGGGGCTTTTTAGCACTTGATTTTAATAGAGATTATAGGGCTGTCCAACCACACAACTGAAAGTGGTAATGGACTGGAGGGTGTGTAAAGGAGAATGGTTTCAATATAGGTGAAAAATCCTGATGGACATGTCCAGGGCTTTCATCAGTGGTCTTGCAGTCATATCACTGAAATAGTGAAACTTTATAACATTTATTAGAACTCATCATACTAACTGTAAACTATTTGATTAATCAATAATGGGTTACATTGGGACTGTACTTGGATGCAATCTCCAAATGAGCACTGCAAGGCTAAATATTGGGATTTGTCATATTTAGTATCTTTATAAATGACATGTTCTACTCACTAAACAAACAAAACTGTGTAATTTTGCTGATTACAATACTATATTTTACATCCATAAAAACCCAAATAATTTCAGTCCTGTTTTATTGAATAACAAGATATTTGGTGACTGGTTTCCAGTCAGTAGTATGCAAGCCAGCCTCCAAATTTGCAAGCCATTGCTTTTTTTGAAAAATACACAGAAGTGCATGAAAATTAGCTAGCGAAGACTGTGAAAGTCTTTGTAGTAGATACTTAATCTTAGCTAAATTGTAACAAACACATCTGAAGTTATGTCATAAAATTGTAAGACAATTAAATGTCTTACATTATCTTGACATTTGTCTGTGAACTAATATTAAGTTTATGCTTTACAAACCATACCTGTTGCACCATATGTATTGCCTTTGACAAAATTTATGATAAATTGGCCTTTGATTTTAATTCAGTCACATTCAGAATTGCATCTGAAATCTCAGATACCAAAATTAGGAAGTAATATCAAGGATAATGACCACAATGAATGGTATACTGTCTTATTAATTTGTCCCCATTAGAGCCTGGAACAGACTGTCCAAAGAACTGAGAACAGTCCTGAATTTCAATGAATTCAGCAGCCTGAATGTGACATGATCGGGACTGCAGAGTCAATTGTGCTTTGTTAAATTTACTTAGCTTTAAGTGGCAAGTCATCACAAAGGTCACAAATTGTACTGAGTTTCTTTGGTTTAAAATCTGCCCCCTTACTGCTTATTTTTAATATTAAGTTACTTAATGTTTCCTAATATTAATCAGTCACTATGGTCTTTGTCAATAGGATCTAAATTATCAGTGGTGTTTTGTATATGTGTGTAAAATTTACATGGATAAAAGGAATCTCTGCATGTTGTATGTTCATGGTATTGTCTTATAATCTTTGCTGTGGTGGCCTAGTGATTAGAGCAATGATGGAGGTCATAGGTTCTAACCAAGGCCAAGTCATATGAAAGACTTGTATAAAAGGTAGCTGTCTCAATAGGCACTCAGCATTAAGAGGATAGTGTTAGGACTGGTTAGCCCAGTGTTAAGATAATGTGACTGGGTGGCACAGCATGCTAAATGTATGCCAAATGATGTCACTATAAATTGCCACATTACAGACTTCATTGCAATGAATGAAAAAGTGTTTTAGCTACAATAAAAATCCAAGTCACACACATTCTAATCTCCATTTATTGAAAACATTGTAATGTTTATGATCTGTATTGTTTTATTATAAATATGTATCATTTGTGTTGAAACAATGTAGTGTAATATATATTTTGTTAAGAGACAAGCCTATCTGCAAACTGTTCAGACCCCAATGTGCCATTTCATAATACACAGGCAGATTTAGGTTGGTCTGGTTGTTTGGGCTAATCAGTAAAATAAAGAACATAGATCCTGATGCATTTATGCTATGGCAGTTCAGGATGTTTGTTGTTTGCAGTTTGACTTGACTTATAAGTATATATATATATATATATATATATATATATATATATATATATATATATATATATATATATATATATATATATATATATATATTAAGTTGCATGTTGCACAGGTCCAGAGCTATTGTGATCTTTTACTATATGTTGTTTGCATTTTATTCAACTATGTGGGACAGTGTAAGTTTTGTACATATTTTCATGTATTATATAATATTGTCCAATCATTCTTGCAAAGCAACAGCCCTATTATTAATTGATACCTAGATGAGTGCAAGGTAAGTTTGGCAGACAGAACAGTTAATGACTCCTCCCTTACAGATTACCTGGAGGTCCAAAAATCACTTTATTCCTCTATGTGTCATATTCTGTTACATCTGCATTCTTGTGCAAAGAAGAATTGTTTATGGATAGCAGGAAATAAAATGACTCTGGGACTAGAAACAGTGATAAACATCAAAGGAAATGTATTGGTAGCATTGGGTATCAATAGAACTCTCACAAAATGGGCCAGACATGACAAGAAGTGTCTGTTGAAGAATGTCACAAAAATTTCCAATTTTGTATAGGCTTGAATGGGAGGAGGGTAATAGGTTTTCAAAGCTTGATTTTTAGAGGAAAGATGTATATATTTGGTTTGTGTCATTCTGTTTCATTGTTTTGTTGACAAATATAAATAGTTTTATTTAGTTGAAAAAATTTGAAGACAAAAATTAAGAAATGGACGACTTATTTAGAAGTTGAGATCAATGTTTAAGTATTTTAACTCTATGAGAAACATATTTAGATACATATATATGATATATCAACAGCAGGAATGTTTTCCATGGAAGTCATTTACTTTCTATCATTAGTTTTATGATTTACAATTTAAGATATTAAGAAAACTAGAATGCAGCAAATTATTGAATGTTTTCTTGACAGATTTTAAAAAACTGATTTAGTTAACAGTGGGATATATCAGTGGCATGTGTAACATGTTGGTTAAAGTTTGCTATAAAAGATATTTATTTTATTTATTAAATTTAAATTTTCAGGTGAGTACTAATTATAATTTTCTTTTATATTTGAATATACACACTAAAATGTTAACTTCATTTATCATAATAGTTAAATAGCTACTTTTTAAAATGCACAAGTTTACCCACATGACTATTTTCTTTGTGATTATTTTGAAAATGTATTTGTGTTTCTGCTGGTCATTAACATCCAGTAGAATTGTTAAAAAATGCCTTTAGCACAATGTTTTATCAGTACAAAGATAACCAGTGGCATTTAGTGCTTTTGTGGCAAATTATTTTAAAAATAATATTTATTTACTAATTTAAAATTCCTCTTAAAATTGTCAATAGAATATTAATATAATTTTTATGATATTTGAATATATACCATCCAGATTTCAACTTTTTATATCATGCATTAACTTGATCAGCCATGTGATAACACCTAAAAAGTTCAAATTTTTTTTATTTCCTGCTAGAAATTGGATTTGAAAAACAAAATATGTTTAAAATGTATTTATGTAGATCTGCTTCTTGTCATTGAATGCACATAAATTTATTCTGTAGAGTATAACAGCCCTTTCCCTAGGGATACAAGTTTTAAAATCCCCTTGATGTCAGAACTGGGGTCAGATTTAGTGAAAAACAAACTTTTTTGTGTGAGAACCATTTGTAAAATTACCTTTGAAGTCTGTGATGCACCTATGAGAGTAAAGGTAAACACTTGTATTAACTAAATTGACCTCCATCATAGTGGAGGTAAGAGCAGGGTAGTACTCCCATGTCTGGCAGGTATGCCTACCCTTACTGACAGGTGATTGGCTGGCATTAATATCCAAGTAAATTCTCACTTGTCAGACATTTTTCTATTGTGCTTGGGTTGTTTTCATTGTGTGTTATTAGTTGTATTGCTTATAGACCAGAAGAATAGGTGATGGACAGTTGTCAATTCATTGTCTGTCTGTTAACATAGATTTGTTATTGCTTTTCATCTGATTGCCATGATACTTTATAAAATTAATTTGTCACAGGATCTTGTTGTTCCTAAGTCATGATGGTACCAGTTGGACATCCAATATTTTTCTGCCACTATGAACATATCATTAATATTGTTATCACTACTTTTGGAAGGAACATCATATCATTGTGAGTTGATCTTTTGGATAAATTGAACTGTTAAATGTGATGGGCCAACATATTAGAATATCAGCTTCTTTACAACAAAAAACTTATTTAATGTTTGTGTAAGATAAAATGATGCTATGCTTCATATATTGTGATATCAGGTATTTATCTTGAGTATTCTCCTTTAATATTCTTCCTGTGTTTAATTCTCTCTTTTGTATTTTTTCATTTCTAATTTATCAGTTGACTGGAAAACAAAACCAGAAGAGAAATTGCAATAATTTCTCGCCATCAGAATTCTTGTCTTAATTAAAGTAATTACCTCATAATTTCCTGACAGTATTGTTGCCATTACAGTGCAGTGTGATACCATTAACTGATCCATAAAATATGACTTGTGTATGGTATGCTATAACCAACAAGTCATTTAGCTGAAGAAAATGAAGCATGGACCAAAACCAATGGTGTGTGTGTGTGTGTATGTGTGTGTGTTGGTTTATTTGTGTGTGTGTGAGAGAGAGAGAGACAGAGAGAGAGAGAGAGACATGACCTGGACACTACGGAGCTTAAAAGTAGGCTACCACCTCCTACGAGTACCAAGTGGCTTTGTGGGTTCGAGTCTAGGATTCAGTGAATGTGGATATGTGAGAAAGCTTGCCAGTAGCTTCTTGTGGGTCGGTGGTTCTTTCTGGTGATTTCCCAGTTTCTTTCTCCACCATTAATACTGGCAGCCATGTATAACCTATCGTGTGCTGAAAAATGGCATTCAGCCCAACAACAACAACAACAATAACAACAACCTCCAGTCATGTAAAAGTGGCATCAGGCTTTAAAGGTTAGCACAAGGTTTTGTTATTGCTTCTAGTACACTACTTGGATGATTGCTTTGAAGCATTACACACAAGTTAGTGTGTTCTAAATGAAAATGGTGCCAGATTGGCCACCAATGATGTCACCTTGAAAACCATGTTATTGTTACTCTTCATGACCAGATAGTCATATCAGCCTGGGCTTTTCACCAAAAGCTTCTTATAATAGTGGTTATTCCTAAACACCTGAGATCCAGTATAACTGCAATCTTTAAAATCTTCTTAAGAGGTCTTCATGGAAAGACATCATATGGTGTCTGGTTGGTCCTGAGTGCAAATGGCTCTGAATGGATATGCAGTGTGACCATGATGGCATCCATTTTGAAGATCTTGTTATTGTGCATGAATTGCTAGCCACATTAAGATGTGATTTTTATATTAAAAGATCTACCATGATGTCAAGCTGAACTTAAGTGAAATTGTGCTCAATCTTATGTGAGGTTTGGCTCCCATAATGGACATCTTGAAATTATGTTGTCTCTGTTCCTCATGAACGGTTGGTCATACTAGCATAGGGTTGTTATAAAAAATCTTATCATATTGTTATGTATATTTAATTTACATTCTGTGCTTGACCTTTTGTCCATGATTGAGGGGACAATTGTGGCCTACTTGACTTAAGAAATATGGCCTCACCTTGTTTATGAGTTTGGTATGTTCCGAAAGCAAACTTGTTAACAATATTTTAGAATTTAACATTAGTTTTTCAGAAAATGTTATTACAACTTAGGTCAGGTGGGGATGTATATGACGAGGTTATTGTAAACAAAGTCTCTATTCCTATATCAATATCAGTCCTGTGTACAGATATAATTTGAAAAGTATCATTTATTTACAGTATTCATTGGAATTACAATGTGCTTATTTACTTTTTGGACTAAAACTACTTTTGGATTATTTAAAACTCAATATTCAGAAGTATATCATTGTGGTACATCAGAACATGAAAAATAATTGAACTTCATTAGAAATATCATATGCATTTCACTCTTATGATAGAACATTGGGAGTTGATTCACAATACTCTAAATTGTCTTTTGAATTTTTACATACAGAAATAAATTAGTTGATTTTTATAAAGTTTTTTATAAAGTTGTTGGTTTTGCTTCAGTCATGTTACATTGTTAAAGGTCATAGAATTACAACAATATATAATTGTCCCAAAAAGAAAATGATGCCAATTATTACACCATGGCCCAAAAAGAAAATGATGCCAATTATTACATCATGTCCCAAAAAAGAAAATGATGCCAATTATTACATCATGTCCCAAAAATGAAAATGATGCCAATTATTACATCATGGCCCAAAAAAGAAAATGATGCCAATTATTACATCATGTCCCAAAAAAGGAAATGATGCCAATTATTACATCATGTCCCAAAATGAAAATGATACCAATTATTACATCATGTCCCGAAAAGAAAATGATGCCAATTATTACATCATGTCCCAAAAAGAAAATGATGCCAACATCATGTCCAAAAAAGAAAATGATGCCAATTATTACATCATGTCCAAGAAAGAAAATGATGCCCAATTATTACATCATATCCCAAAGGAAATGATGCCCAATTATTACATCATGTCCAAGAAAGAAAATGATGCCCAATTATTACATCATGTCCAAGAAAGAAAATGATGCTAACTATTGCATCATGTCCCAAAAAGAAAATGATGCCCAATTATTACATCATATCCCAAAAAGGAAATGATTCCAATTATTACATCATGTCCACATTGGTGGTCATTTTGAAAACTTTGTTACTCTTAGAGTATTAGAGATGGTTTCAACAAATTTGCAGCTGGAAATTATTTCTTTTCAAAAACTGAAAGTTATGGTGGAAATTCCCATCCATTTTTTGAAAAAATGATGAATTTTAGCAATAAAGGAGGAATTTAATGAAATATAGCAAATTTGTTTTAGTCTTGTTTGGTATAGTCAGCGGTAGATAGGAGAAAAAGTACCAATTTAAATGTTGACACTGTTGGTGGGAATAATTTAATGCAGTATTTTCTAATTGTTACAGTTATATATATGTAATTTAATTACTTATGTGTTAGTTTCATCTTCTCTTTTATGTTATTTTTTTATTTCATTACATATTATTGTAATAGCTTTATTCACTGAATTTGACATTTTTCTAGAAACATTTATATCAGTTCTAGTATATAACTGTTTATACATTGTATTTTTAGCTAACCTAGTTCCTGACCTTGGTTCAGAATTCATAAACACAGCATGAAAATCATTGGTCATAATAAATATCATTTTTGGCTTGCATCACCTCTGTTGTAAACAACTTTTTAAAACATTCATTTCCTGAGTGTAGGAATTATTGATTTTTTGCTAGGGCTTTGCCAGTCTATGTGCAAATTGCCATATTATTTTACTGCACTCTTCGAAATAAGTAAGTATGTGACCCATCCCACAGGTCTAAAATTGCATTTGTAGTTCTAAGTTTAATACTCATATTTCAGTGATTTTCATAAGGCATTTTTCTTTTTTGTTGATGTCAGTTTGATTTAAAGTTCTTCTATTTTGGGGGATTTGATAATTTATAATCTTTGGCAAATACCAGTGCTCATAAAAATACTTGGGCAAAAGACATTTAGTGGAAATGATTCAGAATTCTAAAGCATGAATTGTATTCTTGGTGACTCTGCAAGGTACTGTTGACACATCAACACAAAACTGGTTACAGAGGATATCATCACCCTACATCTTGGAACTTCATTAAGATTTGAACTTGGATTTTAGTGATAAAACTTATATTTTTAAATTTTATGATTAAAGTTTGGATTAGATTCACACAGTATAAGTCCTTATTCATATTTTTAACTTTTTTACATGGGAAAGACATTAATTTTGTTAAAGTTTACAA
Organism: Potamilus streckersoni; assembly: GCA_016746295.1. Classification (NCBI taxonomy): domain Eukaryota; kingdom Metazoa; phylum Mollusca; class Bivalvia; order Unionida; family Unionidae; genus Potamilus; species Potamilus streckersoni. The sequence continues at coordinate 456,824 of JAEAOA010001004.1, read as the reverse complement.
GGCTTGTTGGCTTCCCTCTTTCCTTTGTTACTTTGTATGAGCCTAGTCACTTCACACATTGTATAATACATTAAGATAAAATGAATACAGAAAATATCTGTTATTGGTCAAACTTATATAATACAATAAGTATTGAAAAATAAACTGCATTTCTTTGATGCCTCACCCATTCTTAATTTGCTTAAATCTCTCTCCTAACAGAATAGTTTGTTTTTTCTGTTTAATATTGATTGCACTTCATATTCTTCCTTACTCAAGAAAGCAGAGCAACATTTTTAATTAATTCTTCAATTCATGAAGCAACTAACTTAGTTCTTCTTCTTCTTCTTCTTCTTCTTCTTCTTCTTCTTCTTCTTCTTCTTCTTCTTCTTCTTCTTCTTCTTCTTCTTCTTCTTCCCCATGGTTATTTAAATTGTATGTCTAAATTGTACTTTCATTGTTAAAAGTGATATGTTTGGAACAAGTGTACAGTTAGTACCTACACAAGTCTTTGACACCTTTAGATGAGTAGATCTGTAGATTCGCAATTTTCTTTCTTTAGAAGTTAAAAAAATGAAAACTCATGTTTGCTCAACTTTGCTAAAAGCATATTCATACATCGAAGTCATTTGTTGTTCAAATTAAGTAAATGTTTTGTAATAAGATAATACATTTTAAAAAGTAAACTTTAACATGTTTATGCTTTGATCAAGAATAAATTGCTTCAATTGGTAGGTTGCTGTAATGGACACAGTGATGGTATGTGACTTAAACATCACATTGTGTGGTGAATGTACATATACATTTATATGTAATGGCAGCAACTGAAAAATCCAGTGTTCTTGCCACACTAACGGAAGACTGCTAAAAGACTTTATTAATTCAGACATCAACATCGAGATAATACACATTTTCCAGATAAGGTGGGACTAATTTTGAATCCTTGCTTGAATACTGAGTGACAGTGGTACTTAAGTGGACACATACCATTAGACTGTCGACAGGTACCATTTGGACTGTGGTCCAGTGTATTATGTACATAGTTGACAGAAAATAGTTTTAAAAATATATTACAGGCATGCCTCATTGAAAACAGGTATAAAGGTAAAAATAGAAAGTGTACATAAGCATGTAATAGCAACAACTGGAAAAGCTACTTGTAATAATGATCTCTTTTTTAAAATAATCTTAAAATTAAATTTCCAAAATTTTAAACACATTATATAGTTGTCTGTAGATCATTATAATCTTGAGGATATTTTGTATGTTAGATGTTTATATATAATCTACATGTTAGATGTTAATATATATCTATAATGCTATTTATGTACAAAGATGAATCCTGCATTTTTCCAAACATGTATAAGAGAGGATCAGTTTTTTTTTGTCACTGATTTAGTCAGTTAATATGCTATAAACTTTTGTTTTCATAATATTTATTGTTTCTCAAAGGTGCCAACGTCTCTATGCTATACATTGTTTTCTCAAATGAATCTAACTTAACGTTCACCAGCCACACTCCAACATTTTCTGTTTACATCAGATTTGCATTACACGATTAAAATTGATTATACTCGCACAAAAAGAACAAAAAAATATCAACTGTAAAGAAGAAATAATAATTTAATTACTCAAAAAAGACATATACAATGAAGTTGCTACTTCTTAGCTAACATTTCCCACATATAGAGGATACCAACTGGAAATGATGTACATTTATCCAACAAGACGAAGTACATGCTTCTTGTTGTTGAAAAATAAAACATTATAAGCCATAGATAGAGAACATTTAGATGAAACTACTGAAAAATAATTTTCTGTTCAGCATTATATTGATATGTGTGCATGGCATACTAGATTGTGTCACTTTCAAAACTATTCCACTGTTTCAATTTATATTGAAAATTTCCATTAATACTGGTAAAAAGGAATCAATGTTTGCTTCTCTATGTCGGCCAACTTTTAAAAAAAAAAATTGGCAAACTTAAAAAAATCCAAAGAAACCATTCTTGACATCCTTATGTCTGCCGAATTCATAAGAAAAACTGGCACACTTAAAAGATACCCAAGTCAGTGTTCGGGGTTGTTTGTTTTGTAAAAAAAACAACTTTGTATTTTAAAATCCCGTCTATGAGTTTAAGGAAAGATTTTATTGCTTGCTCCAATTTGTTTTCCAGATGTGATCATAATTTATAGTTTGCAGGGCAAATAGTATACCATACAGTAACTTCCTTTAAACACTACATAAACCTACTTTAATAACACTTTTCCAACCCATGCTAGCTAAAAGATTATCACAGTGGATGTATTTTAAAATAATGATTTTTGTTTTGGAGTTACCATCCTATAGTTAACCTGGATACAGTCTTGGTCAGTTTGCACCTTGTAACGTCATGCATGAATGGCAGATGTTTTCAAGCAAATGGGTGATATTTTTGTCTCTTTTGTGATTTTGTTATTTGACATAAGTGATACACACTACAGTAAGAACGCATAAGAAAATCAGCATCCACTACATAAACCGAGTTCGTGGATATATTTTTTCTTCTTTAAAGAATATCGCATGATGAAAAAAGAAGGAATAAATGATAATGCAAAGTTAGTTCCTTTTATTTTATTTTAAAATAAGTGTATGTTTATCATTTTTTGTACCTTGCATGGGGTAGGCAAACATGACAAATGTGTTTTGTATATGACTATAATAATTTCACACATTTGCACAATATAGGTGGCCCGTGACCATTAATTAAACCTACCACTTCTGTCATTGTGTGCATTGTGTGTGAGTGTGTTTATGTGTGTTTGTGTGTGTGTGTGTGTGTGTGTGTGTGTGTGTGTGTGTGTGTGTGTGTGTGTGTGTGTGAATGAGTCTCTGTGATAAGGAAAAAATGAATACATTGCAGGTACCTATATTCTTTTTTCCAGAATTGGGTGTATCTATTGATATCAAAATAAAATTGTCAGATGGGGGTAAATTGAAGAAGAAAACATGTATGAATTAAGGTAATTTACCATCTATGCTCACTTATAAGTCTAAGTCCAACTGTAAACAATAAATATTCTGATCTGCCATACCATGATGGGCCTGCAGTTCAGGGTTTATGTTGTTTATTCCACTGATTAATTTTAACAAACTGCATAGACCCAGAATTGCCAGTTCATAATGTAATGGCACATCTGGGTTTATATAGTTTGTAGTTGGATTTGCCTTATAAGCATGTATATATATATATATATATATATATATATATATATATATATATATATATATATATATATATATATATATATATATATATATATTATAGGAATGATTCATTCACATGTTTGAAATTCATCCATAAACATGTCAGTGTGATTTTGGTTTATATGCTTTCTAATGTTAAATCCAGTTTCATCAGGACCATCTCAATAACTTCTAAATAACAACCAGTTCACTAGTAATTAAAATTCCATGCCCTTTAAAATGGATCTTTGTGTTATATCCAATTTTGATGTATAATTTTCCAACATACATGCTTTTGACATTTGGACTTGACTTATAAATGAGTAGGTATGGTAATATGACCTCAATTCAAAGATGCTGTATTTTAGGGAAAGTGGAACATTGCTTTTCTCATCCTGTTTTTGTATAGTGAGAGTTTGATAGAAAATGGCCAACCATTCATTTTAGAAAATCCACATGAAAAAGGCAAGATCATAGTTACAATTTTATTCTTTATTTTATGGTGTGTTTTTGGCAATGCACTTTACTCTGATTGCCTCATTACTAAATAACTGTACAGTACATGTGTTAGATGTGCTGTGGAAACTTCATCCCAATCCTAATTATCCTTATTGACTGGAAATGTCTTAATGCTTGGGCAGCAACCTTTATTCATAACTGTGTCCTGTTAACTACTTGTTCTGATCATGCTAGAAACTTAGCTGTGCCAATTTACCTAACAAAGCCAGAATTTGTTAGGTGTAAATATTCTGAGAATGAACTGTTTTAGAGTCTTTGATGCCAAACAGTTTTAATGCATAGCAGGATCTATTGATAACCCTTAGAAATGCTGATTCACATCTGCACAGCAATTTTCACTTTTAACAAGTGCATGGTTATCTCTTGGTTTGCATGGAAAATGTCAAGCTTGTCAGTGAACAACCTGAAAATTGTCAGGTCTTTTTTCCATATCCAGTCTATTCCATCAATGACACTGACATTTTTCAGCTTCTCATTTCCAGGGGATTTTCCATGGAAAGGGGCTGGAAATTAGCTATAATTATTATGACTCTACGTTCTTTAGGTAACAGAAATAAGCAAAACTAAATTTTAAAAAAAAAACTTAACAAATAATTTATTTCATTAAGCTTGAAAATGAAACAAGATCAATATTATAAAATAAGAATATAAATTATTGTTCAATTCTATCTGTCTATCTATCCATCTCCACAGCTCTATTATGACCACTCTGGGGGCCTAGTGGTTAGAGTAATGTGTGAGGTCCCAAGTTCTTACCCCAGCTGTCATACCTAAAATGGTACTTACAGCTGCCTTGCAAGGCATTCAACATTAAGAGGTTAGTGTTGGGATTTGTTGGCCTTGTGTCAGAATATTGTGACTGGGTGGGAGTTCTGATAAAGCATCATGTCTACAGCATGTCATGCCCCAGTGCTAGACATCATTATAAACTGCCACACATTTTTTAAAGCTATGTTAAAAATCCAAATCTCTCTCTCTCACACACACAGACACACACACACACATCTATTTGACTATATATCACAATTTATCTATGTGACTTATTTCACAATACATATTTTTATCAAAATACAATCCTCATTGACCTATGGTGTAATACTCAACTATCCAATCTGAAAAGAAAAAAAAACTTGTAAAGAGGTTTATTATCAAGGCTGAGTTTAATACTATACACAACTTATGTATAACTCTGATTCTATCTAACTAGAATTTACAGTCATTGACCAAAAGTCAAACACACAATACAGACATAGGAAACATAATCCTCAAACCAGTATGGAAATTGTACAATTGTAACCATTGCTTGAAAGAGAGATCATGAACTGACTGGTTCCTAATCTTAACTAGACCAGATATGAATCATGTTTTTCGTTTTCCTCTAGTTGACATACCATGTCAAAGTTTCTATCTATGGTAGCAAATTAATATGACTCATATCAGTCATGATGACCAAGCAGAGGTGTCCATACTGTGTAAGTGATTGATGTAAGTGTAAATTAAAGGTAGGCTGTACCTACTTAAATCACCATATCATTATCAGTAATCAGTGTGCTTAGGTCTTAAGAATTAAGTTTAATTTTCTATGTAAGCACACTCACACATCAAGGTGAATGTGCCCAAATCTGAAAACAGTATATACAAAGTTTAAATTCACTTTGAATAGTTTCCCCCAGAGTGGATATAATAGTGAGGCCAGGCTTCACTTTCTGTATAGCCTCATCAAAACTGATTAATAATAGTAACACATCTTGACTAGCCAAGGTTCAGATAGGTTGGACTCATATTTTAGTGCTTTTATCCTAGTGACATGTATTGAATTTCATAAGTTGCCTCCCATAGTATATAATACCAACTAATCAAAAGCATGTAATGGTGTTGCATTGGGCATTGGTTCAAAATGGTGGAGGAAATTGACTTCAGAAAGATACTTTTTATGTTTTACATTGAAAGCATCACTACATATCAGAGAAAAGCCATTACAGGTTTATTTGAGTGAAAAGTATTTGTACAAACATGGATCATTAGTGGAAAATTTCTTATTTATGAGTCCATTCAAGTTGTTTGCTCCCCTTGTTTTGATTATGTAGGAACAGTGTTCAGATTTGAACAACTTAATTTAACTCTGACTCTGTGAAAAATGAATTTCTTAATACATTGTATCCTTTTTTGACTGGATAACACAACCTTATTCTAGCCGGAGATTTCAACTGTGTCTTCAATCCCAGATTAGATAGACTAGGAAGTTTAGACGAATACAACAACCTTGCTAATCGAAACTTAAAAAACATAACTGCAGAATTTCACCTCATTGATACTTTTTGCCACCTCTATCCATCGCAAAAAAAATACACGTGGTATAAATTCTCTAACGACCCAACCCTCGATACTTTACAAGTAGAATTGATCATTTTTACATCTCTAAAAGAATTAAAGATTATATCCTAGATACACAAATTGTCCCCTTTTCCCAATCCGACCATGACGCCGTTTTTCTAACCTTGTCATGTGACTCTTCCATCAACTTCGGAAAAGGATATTGGAAATGCAATAATTTACTTTTAAAACACACTGCCTTACAAACTCTTATCAGTGAATTGTGTGAGAGAGAATTCAGTTTTCATACTTTTTCTTTAACATTTTGGGACGAATTGAAGACAAAAATTAAAGATGAACTTATACGTTACTCTAAAGACTATTCAAAGTTCAAACATTCAGAGTTAAAATCTTTAAAAAAAAAATACTACTCTCTAAGGACTGCATATAATACAAACAATAACCCCGATTGTCTTAACCAATTACAAGAACTTTCAATAAAAATGAAAGAAATCCCAAATGAATATTACCAAGGTTCTGTCATACGAAGCAAAGCCAAAATTCTTGACAATAATGAAAAACCCAGTAAATTCTTTTTTCAAACTGAAAATAAATGAGGTGAAAGAATATTTATTAATGAGATTCAACACAACCACATTTCGTACAAATCTAGTTTAGATATTTTATCATGTTTTCAACAGTTTTACTCCGAATTATTTACCAACAAACCAATCGATGAAACTTTATTTGATGAATTTCTCCGTGACTTCTCACGCTTAACCAAAGCCGACAATAAACTTGTCATAGGGCCCATTACTAAAGACGAAATATGGCTATTACTTCATGGCATGAAAAATGACAAATCTCCTGGACCAGACAGTCTGACCAAAATTGTTTTACATCACCTTTTTCGACATACTAGGTGAGAAACTTACCAAACTTTATAATATGATATTTGATGCTCATGTCAGAATCTCAAAAACTCTTATATCATCCTTCTCTGTAAAGATCCTCAAAATCCAACCAATATGAAAAACTGGAGACCTATCTCGTTACTTAACTTAGACTATAAAATCCTTTCCAAGATTATATCTAATAGGCTCTGTAAAGTAATGTCAACAATCATTCATTTAGATCAAACTTGCGGGATCAAAGACCGGTCCATTTTCGACAATGGTCATCTTATTCGAAATATCTGTGATTATATAGACCAAAAACAACTACAATGTGCTTTCATTTGCTTAGACCAAGAGAAAGCCTTTGATTGAGTTAACTATTCTTTCATGATGAAAACATTGCAATCCTTTGGATTTCACACTAATTTTATTAGATGGATCTCCATCTTTTATACTAACATCTACTCATCTGTCATAGTAAATAATCATATCTCCAACCCCTTTTCCATCTCACGCAGAGTTAGACAAGGCTGCAGTCTCTCACCCCTTCTCTACGTGCTCACATACGAACCTTTCACGATAAAATCCGCTTTGATAATGAAATTGTAGGAATAAATATACCAGGTACAACGGAAACCTGTAAAATCTCCCTTTATGCAGATGATAGTACCGGTTTTTGTTGTACCAACAAATCCATTGAAAAATATCTTTTCTGGGCAAAATCATATTCAAAAGCCTCTGGAGCCAAAATTAATTTTAATAAATCAAATGGAATGGTCTTCGGAAAATGGAAATCTCGCAGCGATCACCCTTTTGGTATATCATAGATTTACAAACAAAAATTAGTTGGGTTTCTCTTTGGACACAATCTAACTCATGACAATTTTTGGCATAACAGCTCCATACACCTCCAAAATACCTTTCGCCTTTATAAAAGCAGAAAATTATCTCTAGTTTCAAAATCTAATATTATTAACCTCCTCTCCTGCAGTAAAATTTGGTACACTGCCACTGTAATAGATCTGTCCAAACATTATATTACGCTCATGAACAGAAATATATTCACTTATTTGTGGGACTCGACCTTCGAACCTCTTTCAAGAGCTGTCTGTTATTACCCCTTTAAAGAAGGCGGTTTAAACATAACAAATATAGAATGTAAATTAAGATTTCTAAGGCTGCAGCACATGCAGAAATTGCTTGATGCCAACTACTTCGCAAATTGGAAGTATTTTTCAAGATACTGGATCGGATTACAATTAAGGAAGTATAACCCAAATTTAAGTTCAAACATATACACACACACCCTTTAAATTCCCCAGTTTTACAAAAATTGTCTAAACATTCTTAGAGACTTTACAGAACAAAACCCCAGTTTTACTTTCGGCACTGATCCCACCAAAATCTTTTATCAATTAAACCTGAAAAATTTTGTCTTAGAACCAAAGATTTACAGACTTTATAATATCGACTTCACCACAGTGTGGAGAAATTTACACAACAAATTTCTCAACCCATTCACCAGAGATGTGTGTTTTAAAACCATTCATGATATTGTGCCAGTAAATTATAACATGTTTCTTAAAAACATCGCCTAGTCCAAATTTTGTACGTTTTGTGGCGGTATTGAAACAACCGACCATTTATTTTTTGAATGCGATTTAGTTTTCCTCCTTCAACGTCTTGTAATTAAATGGATCAAACAGCTCTCAAGAAACTCATTTAACACCTTCTACTCTTTCTTAAAATTTGGTCTTCTTCCTAAAGAGGCTACCTTTCCAAAGCCTGAGTTTGAAAACCTTTGCCTCCTTTTATCAGCAGAATACAAATATGCCATCTGGTGCAAACGTGTCCATGCCTATTTTTATAAAGAAACAGTAACATCCAATACCCTTCTTAACTTTTTCCTTCACCGCCTAAAGTGCAAAATAAGAGCAGATTTTCATAGATATAATGATGTTGAATTCCTTGATAAATGGTGCCTAGCTGGCCTTTTCTGTACGTTAAACAATTTCAACTTAGTTATTGACCTAAGTTTATGATCTTTTTTCGTCACTTCTACTTTTCTTTATGTTATGTGCTAGTTAAGTATAATAATGTAAAATTTTTTTATTTTTTCCTTTTTACTTCAACCTCAAAATGCGGAAATGTACATCCTTTAATTTCCTTGTACATCACTTTTAAAATGTACATCATCTCAGAAATGTATATCAGTATGCAAGAATGTATGTTTTTCTTTTCATGTATGTGTGCGTGAGTGATCAAGTGTTAAATCAACACTTACATTCTATTGATTTATTGTTGTATAATATCATATACATGTCATGTATTGTTACATTTGTGTTATGCATTGATGAAAAACTTTTTTATGAAAATTAAAAAAAAAAACTTAATTTTGATCAGAACATGGTCCTTGCTACCACATCCAATGAAATTCACACACCTGAAGCTTAGAAAAATCTGTTCAACACACCAATCTGTAGATAAGGTTAAAATATTAGAACCTTGGCTAGCAAAAAAAAATTGAGACCCTGGCTCCCTAACAACAAAAATTTTAATTTACTAGGTAGACGTATCAATAAAAACACTCACAAAAATGATAGTTTTAAAATTGTAAATAAGTAGGAACAATTACGTCTAACCTCTAAATTCCAAATTATATAAAATAATCTTAATAAATTAAATGGGTCTTATTATTAAATTATAAGCATCCATGAATGGAATTAAAGTAAGAATGGAAGAAGGGGAGTGTGTAATAGAAAGAATGAGATGCATATAACTGAGTAGAAAAACTGAATGATTAGAATTTGAAATAGTCCTTACAAGAATACAATATATAGCAACATACGCAAGCACCAAACACATAGCAAACATAGGACATAGGGAAGCTTTAGCCAAGGTTAACCTATATATAAGGGGAATGACTCTGACAAGGGAAGAAAAACCTTGTCGGAAAAATGAACCTTTAGAATACACTAAAGGCAAAAAATACCCCAACAAAATTTAATTTAATGGAATTAAAAAAAATTTTGAATTAAATAAATTAAGTAAACATAGCCACACATTGGGGGGAGTAAACACGAAAACAAAAACTTTGTTAGATATTTTTTTTCGGCTAAGTAGGTGTCCCCCCAAAGCAAAGATGATAATAATGTGTTTTTATACAAAAGTCTGTGAAGTATAAGAATTGAGTTGATAGTGTAAGTGTTAATGAGAAGTACAGTACTCCCTCACTTTAAGACCCCACAGTATTAGGTAGTCTCTTTAATAAAGTAGGCAAGGTCATGGATCCCATCATATTATTTAATAGTAATTCATATAGTACCTTAATATAAGGTAACCTCACCTATAAGGTCAGTTGGATCAAAATAAGAAGGTCAGTTGGATCAAACTGTAATGATATACATGGATGCTCAGTACCATGGAAGCATTGATTACATTACAATTACAACAAGAAGCTTGCATGTGTTATTCATTTCCATCAAGAGAAACTAAAGGATTTCATGGTAGTATCATCAGTATTTAGATTAGTGAGTCATAGTTACTGGTCATGGTCATTGAGTAAGTAAATACACAACTTGCCAGCATACAGTGGTCATTGAGTGAGTAGATACACAGCTTGCCAGCATAGTGTGGTCATTAAGTAAGAAGATACACAGCTTGCCAGCATAGTGTGGTCAGGCCTAATCTAAAATCTTGGTTCCTGAAAGTATTTTTATTTCTAATTGTGTCAGTTCAATTTGAAAAAATAGAGACTATCCAAATGAATTATGAGAAATTTATTGTGGTCTCCATTATATACATCTACATGTATATACAAGATACATGCATACAGTACATGTATATCTGAGTACAGAAAATTTAAAAGTGAAGAACCTTTAACTCTTGGAAGAAGGGGAAGTGGCCAATTAAAGAAAGAGAAGTAAGTTGATGAAGAATGATCTAACTTGCTTTTTTATCACATTGAGATATGGTACATGTCTATTTCTTCAAGAGAGGAGTAAACTGTGTCATTTTTACAGGTCTGGTGTGGAGTTTATAATTTTTAACGTAGCTTTGAAAAATCATACGTTGTCTGCAGTATGGCAGTTTATAGTGATGTCTAGCACTGGTGCATCATGCCACAGACATGTAGCATGATGTCCCACCCAGTCACATTATCCTGACACCAGGCTGACCAGTCCTAACACTAACCTCTTAATGCTGAGTGTCAAGTAAGGCAGCTGTTAGTACCATTTTTGTAAGTCTTTGGTATGACTCGACCGTGGATCAAACCCACGACCTCCACATCTGAGGCGAATGTTCTAACCACTAGGCCACTGGAGCGGTCTAATAAAATCAATTCAAGAACAGAAAAATAGCGAGCAAATGATCCCCTCCTGTTGACCAATAAAAGGAATTTTATGACTACAGAGTTATGACTTGATGATCTTTAACTAAGTAACTAAGTAACAGTAATGAGTGAAAACCAACAGATTTTTTAAAATTCAACAATTAATTTATTTTCTTTTAATACAAAGCGAATTTTTTTAATGATTTGTCAGTATTGTGAACTAAATCCCAAATAGTCCTCAAAGTTCTATCACAAATCCATGTATGGATGTATGCAGTCTGAAATAAAGAATTATTATCTTATCTTAGATAAGTTGACAACAAGATCAAGAATTTCCAGATGAAAAACTTATGTCCCAAACTCAGATACAAATAAACATGTTTACCTCCAGTATTTATGATCTTAAAATATAATATAATATCTCAGAAAGATATTAGTCCTTAAATTCAATTACTGACCAAGGTCAATGCACAATATAGATATACATGACATATGATCATGGAGAAAAGCCACACACAGTACAAATTAAATATACATAACAATATGAGGTATTGAGTTTTAGAAATTTAACTTGCATCACCCATTTGCCCATTATAGTGTAATCAGATCTGTGATGAAATGGTAACCTTACTTAAAATACATGGTAGATAGATAATCAGATGTAGAATTAAAGGTCAGAATAGTATATATGCATATCATAAGTGCAACACTATAATTTGTTTGCTGTGAGATGTACCATGTCATAGTGTTCCAGCTGATGGCTTGCACTTGTGGTAGCAAGGAACACAACTTTTGGGTCAAAATGTCAAAAGTAATGGTCACTGTGATTTCATACATACATACATTCATTCATACATACATACATACATACATACATACATACATACATACATACATACATACATACATACATACATACATACATACATACATACATACATACATACATACATACATACATACATACATACATACATACATACATACATACTTGTACTGTATGTATGTATGTATGTATGTATGTATGTATGTATGTATGTATGTATGTATGTATGTATGTATGTATGTATGTATGTATGTATGTATGTATGTATGTATGTATGTATGTATGTATGTATGTATGTATGTATGTATTAGGGTTTAATGCCATGCCAACACAATAGAAGTTATGTGATGCTAATTTAAGGTAAATATTTAAGTGTGAATATAAAATGAAAAAAAGATAAACCCTTCAAACAAACTTGAACAAAAAGTACTACAAAATTAAAGGTAAAAGATGTTAAATTTTGTAAATTATGTCTAAAATGAAAGATGAAGGCATGAAATATAAAATTCACAAAATACCGTGATATTTAATGTCATTGCAAGAAAAGTGAAATAATATAAAGTAGAACTACAAAATTATTGTCTCTTAAGACATATGATTGATTTTAAAACTATATAATCCCTAAATTCTTCCACTGTCATGCAGGACAAGTGGTGTTTCATAGCACTAGTCTTTAAAGACATTTATCACTGTGTTATGGATAAGATTTGAAAACTAGTTATACAATGTGCACCACATCACCTCACGTTGCTAAATATTGCCCTTTACTCAGACCAACTATTTTTAGATTTCTTCAACATTGATACCTTACATTTCCTCTTTATTTCAGTGTCTTGGCCTTATGGTTGTAATCCAGATGGGCCCTGACTAGGGGATAACTAATTCAGTAAATGTTAATCCTGCCATAAAAGTCATTGGGCCTTGCATTCACCTGAACAGAGGTAACAAAAGAAGCTACCTGTTGGAGGATCTCTCAGGTATTGCAGATTTCCTTATGTATTTCACCTGTTATATTCACATAGCTTGTTTGTAAGGCATTTTTGTTTTAAACTCATTTTCTGCCTGATATATTGATATTGATTGAATCAGTTCTTTGTATCTTTTTTAATTTACTCTTGCCAGAGATGAATGACTATAACTGCCCATTAACATTTTAGTTTGTTTAGTGTAACCAAAGGTTTTCATTTGAAAATTATACCACTTATGAACAAATACTTCTAAATTAATTTAGTGACAATTGGATTTAAATATGCATGTGTATATGTTATATTATAAAACTCTGCCTTTTTTGGTTCCAACATTTAATTTAGTTAAGTTACCTTTCTTAATGGACCAGTAAAAAATCTGTATTTCCAATCAGTGTTTCCCACTGCTTTCCTGGACTGAGATTTTTTTTTACTCCTTGAGTCACAAAAATGGAAGTAAAACAATACTGGTGTGTACATCATGAAGAAAGTTGAAAAGTATTATTGCTCTTTTGCATAAAGTATGAAATAATAAATAATGCTTCACATATGTGGTACTCCAGAAAAGTGGTTTTGATGTACAAAAGGATTAAGTGACAAGTTACTTAACAGCTCCAAAAAAAATAATAATGTTGACATGTTGTTATATATTTATTCTCGGAATGAAGTTATTATTTGTTACTCAAGATAGCACCAAGGAAAACAAATGCCACTATTAATTTTGGAAGTCAAGAATTCCATATGTCACTCAGTAATTGTTTTTAAATTTCCATGTTTTTTTATAGCTGTACTGTGCACTGAAAGAAATTTTAGTGCAGTAGAGATAAAGTACCAGTCTAACTATAATGACTTCCAGTTAGTAGAGTTACTATTTGTTTGTGTCATACAACTTGCAAGCATGTCAGTTGGTGACCATAGTTACCACTCCTTTATGTCATATAAATTGCTTGTGTCATATAAATTTCATTAATCAAGCATGTTTGATCAGGTTTTACTTGTTAACATTAAGAAATGGATCAGAATTGAGTAACACTGATAACCAGCTATAAATGCATTTCTAAATTAAAATACATTACTTAGACTTAAATATGTGAATGGATCATGCTGCAGTGTCTGTGTCAACTGCTCTAACAGGATGATTCCTTGGTTATATGTGCAATAAGTGCTGTTAGTACAGGATTCATGTACATTTTCACATGTATGCAAACTTTTATCCTAAGTATAATGCATAACAAACCAAGAATAAACTTTTGAAATGATAACAAAATGATGCATTGTGTTCCTTGTTTTAGAACAAAAATGCCAGACACATACCCATTATCAAAATTTAGTCCAGAGAACTTTCTTGATTTACATTTTGGGGTAGCTTATGCAACAACGGTGATGAAATAAAAGTGGTATTAGTTTCCAGGCAACAGCTTGATGCAGTTCATACAAAGGCTTTTTTTCCCAAAAAGACCTCTAAAGTTCCAGCAATTATTTATTGAATGTGACAGATTGATAGACCATCAGTAAACATTGCTGGCACAAAGTAGAGCAATCTAGGCATCCTTATTACACAATGTTTCACACAACCAGGCATCAGGCATGAGATGGGTGAGTTGTCTCTTTTTAATAACACTGATTGATTGTCAGCTTGTGGTAGATTGATTGAGTTTGTGAATTTCTCTATTAAATCTTGTGAATAAACATTTAGAAAATGGAAAGTTCATTAGAGGCTACAACTTTATTTAGTCTAATTTCTCCTTTTGATGCCCAACAAAATAGTGTTGGGAACATTTCTGTTACCACTGTTATCCTTCCATCACACCTTGCTGTGGAGGACAAGAAATGGGATATACTTTGGGGAAGGATTTCCCCATATAGTGTAGTGAGTATGTTGCACATGAAGAGTATTTAAGAATAATTATCTTTGCAGAGAAAAGAAAGTGCTAATGATATGAAAAAATGTCATTCTAGAAAGAGAAAAAAAAAGCATACTAGATGACATTGCTAATAAATTAGTTGTGAGAATTACTAATATATAACTTCATATTGCTACCATTGAATTTCTACCAGATCAAGCACTATATAACTGGACTCAGAATGAAACAAATTAAAAATGCATACAATTTTATTAACATGTTTTTCTGCCTATCATTTGCTCATCCAAATACCTGGTCACATGACCACATGACCTAGCTCACTTACTTTTATAACACAGGTGATACAAAATGTTCAGTAGAGTATATTTGGTAACTAATGGTCAAACATCTGAGTACATTGTTGATTTTGGACAATCTTGACCAGTATAATTACTCTGGCAACTTTTATGATTGAATTTACACAAGGAGGTATTTCTATTGATATTTGATGAGTTAATCATAATAGTAATATATTTTGTTTAAATTTTGGGTTCATGTTCATTTTTTGTGAAAACCTTTTTGTATAATGAGTGCTAGGAAACATCTAGTAGAGACCAGTGTAGTACTAAATGGATATGAAATCATGTGCTAAAAACTAATTTGCACCTGTGCATGACATGGTATTAAAATTGTTTTCTAAAGAAATAGCACGGAATAATAAAGTTATTTGTGAACATCTCCTTAGTCCATCCCAGCTTATTTAGCTAAATTAGCACTTTAGAGGTGTCCCCTTGTAACTTTCCAAATACCTGAAGGATTCTATAAAAGTCCTAAACTATGGGATTCAAGTTCTGAACTCATGTCCATTCAGGTAGATGACTATTGCAACTACAGGTTTCCAGTTCTGATGAACCCACCTCCTTTCAAGTATTTTCTCTGTTCATTGGTTTACCTTCCCCTTCCTGGGTCCCCTCTTAGGTTTCTGAATTTTGTAATCTTTGTCAGAGCTAGATACTGTAGCCTGTTTGATTAATGTTTACATGTTGCTTTATGTTTTGGTGATTCTAATATTTGGCTGAAAAGTGTCAAATAGTTTAGAGTTGTATGTATTTAAGTTTACCTTATTTTATGTTTTGGTGATTCTAATATTACTGTTTGGCTGGAAAGTATCAAATAGTTTAGAGTTGTGTGTATTAAAGTTTACCTTATTTTATGCAAAGTGTCATCTCTGGTTTGATACCCATCTGGAAAATTTGGAGGTCATCTCATCCTTAAGGTCAGGGGTCATACAAGGGGCCTTCCTTAAATATCTATGTATTTTGCATTAGAAATGTATATCATCTTTTTTCCTCTTTTATTGCATATTATATATTTGTGGTTGTGTGCTTCATTTCTCACTGTTTCTGTCTCCAAGCTAATAAAAGTAATTTTGTAGTATTCTGTTTTATTTCCAATTCTCGTTTTGAAGACTTCCTTTTCTTTTGCAATGGTGCAGGTGTCATACCACTGTTGTTGCTACTTTCGTCACAGCTTCTTCCCTGGCTCTGTTATTTAGTTTGTTGCTTGTCTCTCTTGTGTGATAATATACCATTCTGCTTTCCTTGTTTGCTGCTCCATTTTCTTCTGCTGCACCTTTGGGTAGCGGTTAGGTATTTATTGCATACTAGGTTTAGTATAGACCATTCTTAATGAGATCCTCATAAATATTAATGTCTTGCGAAAAATGAGGCTAAGCTAGGCAGATGTGATAATACTACATATAATATATTACATAGATGCCTTTTGCAAGAGAATATGTTATATTGATCGCGGCTGTAATGGATGCAATGCTGGGGTGCACAATACATCGATCGCGATTGAGCGCAAAGGTAGTGTAAGTAGATCGCATAGCATTAAAAAAATAAACGTCAGCCTATAGATGTTATGCATTTTTGTAGATCATTTTGGCTTGGTCATTTTATAAGTAGCTCACATGCTGAAAAAGTGTGTGCACCCCTGATGTAATGTATTTTATAGAGATTCCTTCCTTTTCAGAATATTTTATAGAATTACCGCTGCCTATATTATAATGACGAAAACTTACTTGATATATCCATTCTCAAAAATTTAAGTTGATTTACATTCTATCTTAAGTGTCCATTTTCTGAACAGCACACATAATACAAGTTAATGATAAAGAACAGGGACTATATAAAGTATGAATTTTGTTTCTAATTAGGTAAGATTTAAATGTACATCAATGATTGATCATCACTGAGGGCAAAACCCATGGTCAGAATAAAACATTTACAAAATCTGCATAGCGACACAAACTGCCCTTTTAACCAAACATGTCCCCAAAGCCAGTAAAGACTTTATGGTTTGCTTGAAGTAGTTTTGGGTACATGTCAGTATGCTTTAATTTTAAGTTATATCAGAAGTGCACAGCCTAGTAGTTTTTATGGTGCTTGCTGCATTTGGTGCCTAGGGGTGAGAGGGACTGAGATTTCCCCATTAAATGACATATTTTTTTTCTTTTCTGAATTATTGCTCAACTGACAATATGGATATATGATTTTATTTATACACATTTTTTGTTTCAATAACAGACTGGCAGTTATATATTTACTCACAAAACACCAGGATTATTTGTTCAAAGCTGTTTGAAAGCCATTCATATATATAAATATATATATATATATATATATATATATATATATATATATATATATATATATATATATATATATATATATATATATATATATATATGAAAATATTAGAAAACATAAAAATAATAGGTAAAAATTTTGTCTAAACAGTTTTTTTAAAATTGTCATTTTATGAATGGGATATTCTGTTTATCTGTTTATTAAAATAATTTTCTCTTTAATTTTAACAAAACTTTTATTGGTCATAATTTGGTCCCTGGCTCTAACAAATCTATAAGCTAGTGCCTAGCTTAGCCTAATTTTGGATTTGTTGACCCATGGTCACATGAATAATATGAATACATGTACATTCTAAGAATGGACTATACCAATGTCTTCTCCTCTTGTACAATCCCAAAATCTGTAGCTTGAACTGCATTATTTCTCTTTGCTACAAAATGTTTCTTCTCTTTTCATTCCTCTTCCACATAATTGTGTCAATATATTTTTTGAATTCTTTCCTCAACATTGTCATTTCACTTCACTTGTTTAGTTGTCTTTTGTAGGTTTATACAATATATTGTAGTGAGCTATAACTCACAGTACATGTAAATAATGTTAAATGATCAGTCTTTGAAAATATTATATGAAAATGTCACTAAATTTGGTATGGCATCATAGTTTCTGTGTGCAGCCTTTTTGTCACCATTTGCTCCCACTCCTTTTGGCAGCATTGTGCTGTATTTTACTGTAATGTCCAGTAATAAAGTTGTGTTAGGGACTGAAATTATGTCGCTTTTTTGGATAATATACTGTATGTAACTGCTGCCTTATTGAGATAAACAATAAGAGAACAAAGAATTTGGTGAAGATGGGACAAAGAGCTTATGTAAGCATGTGGTTATTTTTTTTATCTGGACATTGACTTGAGCTTAACATCTTTGGTAGTAATAATTGACCACAGGCCTGGGACTTTCTATTTTTGTTGACATAGCATTGACTTAGCTGTTGATGTAAGTGGGTAGTAATCTAAAGATAAATTTTATGTTCCCCTGAAGAAGCAAGGTAGGCTGTAAGATTATTTTGAGCCTAGGGATAATTTTTTAATTCCTGTGGTTTCAGACAGGTATGTTTTTTGGTAATTATCAATGTGCAATTACACCAGGAGAAATAATATCCACACCCTCTGGGCTTTTATTATTTACAACACCATTACAAGTGTTAATGAGTTCTGCAGCTGTGGACTATGTCACTTTGTCAGTTACAGGCTTGTGTATTTCCAGCTTAATTGGGTAGTAGGAAATAATGCAGTTTGGAGAATCTTGACCTAGCTGTGACCTCATGGAAAGAAGGCCAATTTAGATATTTTACAAGCTTCTCCCATGGCTGTATTCACAGGATCTTATGTGTGATATCTTGCTGAGAACAAGCTACATGTTTCTTTTGCTTTCAGTTTTATTTACCTACACCTAGAAGCTGTGATGACTAGAGAAATACAAGTGTGTGTGGGTGACTTGAAATTTTAACAGCTTAAACAGTTTTCAAGTCGTATCACTAGGGTGTGGCAGTTACAGTGATGTCTAGCACTGGGGCATCATGCTGCAAACATGTAGCATAATATTCCAACTAAGAGACCAGACCTACTGGTCTTAGTACTTATCTCTTAATGCTGCTGTGTGCCTAGTGCCTCAGCTGTTAGTACCAATTTTTTTTAAGTCCTTGGTATAACTTGACCATTGTTTAAACCGTCTAAATGCATTTCCACATCCAAGGCCTACACTCTAACCACTGGGCCACCAAAGCAAACAGAAAAAAAAGTATGATTTATCTAGTACAAAACCTCAGAACTTCACACTAATATCCAATGACTATGAGATATTCCAAAGAAATTTCAATAACAGACTGTTTTGTGTTAAATTTTGAGGTGTTTTGTATATAGGAAATTGTACAAAATTTTATTATATAGTGTGGTCTGATGTTGCCAGCAGCATTAACAGAAAAACCTAATACTGGAAAATATTCCTTACAGAATACACAGTTCTTGATATCTGCATGCATTGTGTTAAGGTAACAGCTACTCGGACTTTGGTTTGGACATCCTTATTTTCTTGGTGTTTGCTACTTTGCTTCTCTGATATCTCATTATTTTGTGTCTTTATGGATTAAATATGTGACAGATACAGATGTAACCTTTTGAATTTAATGAATTTGAACATATTTGGAAAGATCACCAATGTGGAATTCCAGACACAGGAAAGAGAAGCATAAATCTCTATGTATGTATGTATGTATGTATGTATGTATGTATGTATGTATGTATGTATGTATGTATGTATGTATGTATGTATGTATGTATGTATGTATGTATGTATGTATGTATGTATGTATGTATGTATGTATGTATGTATGTATGTATGTATGTATGTATGTATGTATGTATGTATGTATGTATGTATGTATGTATGCATGCATGCATGCATGCATGCATGCATGCATGCATGCATGCATGCATGCATGCATGCATGCATGTATGTATGTATGTATGTATGTATGTATTGTACTTAACAAGGCAGCCTACCAATGATGGCTTAGGCAGGAATTGAACCTGTGACTTGTTTTACAATTCCAGCATTCTTTCAACTGAAGTATAGTGGAAATCTTGCATAAATTACCTAAATATAAGAATTTGTTTGGACTATACTGTAATAGATGCTTTTTGCAGTTATATTGTTGGAGACCTTGCCTTCCACGCAGGACATAAATAAAAGGAAAATGCAAGAAATGCCTTAAAATTGCTCCATCAAGTCAATATTAGAATTGCAACATGGTAACCTTGCAGTCTTTGGGACTGTTGAGCCAGATAAACCATTTTCCTTGCCTAATCATG
The DNA here is from genome assembly GCA_016746295.1 of Potamilus streckersoni. Classification (NCBI taxonomy): domain Eukaryota; kingdom Metazoa; phylum Mollusca; class Bivalvia; order Unionida; family Unionidae; genus Potamilus; species Potamilus streckersoni. The sequence goes on along the minus strand of JAEAOA010001004.1, from coordinate 436,406 downwards.
GCTTCTGAAAATTAGCCCTGGATAAGCCTTGACAATAATTGACTACCAGTTACTTTTCTTTCTTAACACATACAACCATAATTGCAAATAGACCTGTAGAGCAATGTTAACCTGATAACCAGTATTTTTTGTGACATTGATGAGTTAATTTGATAGATTTCATCCTGTAGACACAGGGCAGTTGGGCATAAGGTATATTTCCAGTGCATGTCCTACAAAAATATCATTCATACTGGTGAATTTTTTGATCTATTGAGGATAAAAAAAAAACAAAAGCAATCACCTTTATGCATGTAACACTTTCTTTTATGGTCTTGGTATTGATTACTTTCTCATGTTACTCCAGGCACCATGTTGATGCATCAGGAAGTAGTATCCTATTTCCCAGCTCTGTAACTTCAATGTCATTTAAGGTGTGTTGTACACATTACAGAAAGGTAGGCAGATGTAGCTCTAGAGTGATACCAAATAATTTGGACTTTCAACTCACATTACAAAATACAGAGGGGAAAAAACATATTTTGAGACCCAATTCTTTTATGCCAAAAATTTGCTGGTTGTGTCGGAATTAGATTTTTGTGCTCTGATTTTGAGACTTTTGGCCTGAGATCTAAGGTAGGCCAGTCTGAACTGCATACAGACAGGCAAACCTTTGCAAAAGGTTGGATAACTTAGGATTTGTAGTAAAAATAGAACTCAGGCACAAAAATGATGAGTCCAGTAAGCAAAAATAAAGAAATAACTCCAACTATGACCCTTCTGCACCTGTGCAATCAAAATAGCCAATGAAAACCAATGTTTCAAACACAACTTTGAATCAGGTTAAATGAAAATCTCTTGGATGCAGATTTATTTGGATGTCATTTGGAAGAAGCTCCTAAAATTTGTTTCCTACTTGCATTTCATGTGAAAATAAAAATATCCAGGTGCTAATGAGGTCATAGAGAGATACTTTTGTGACCTTGCCATGATAGTTGGGGTAAAAAAATTCAATGAATTTGCTACAAGAAAAGCCCATTAATTAATATCGAATTCAATTTGGTATGCAACTTGATACAAATAAGAGCTTGGATTAATATTTAATTGTCAGTCTTCTGTGTCATTTTTTAGCTAAGTTATATCATTTGAATGCCATCCTCACTGCTTTCTTTTCTGCACTCAAAAAACTCCCATTACAAATTACTTAAATTGTTCAATTGAACCAAAACTTAGCTTCCTGCTTAATAGCTTGATATTAACGAGACCTTGGCTGAGTTTTATTTTTATTGTTGCTAAGATACTTGCTAAGCATGCATCTTCATCTCCTAATGGAGTTTTGTGATTTTGAACAACTTTCCTTTATGGACAATAACTCCATTGGTATGCAGTATTGTGTCAATGACAGCACAACTTTAAACTGACTTTTTTTCAGCATTCATGCTGCAAATCATTTAGAGGAGTAAGGATCCCAGATTGTTGGACAAACCCAATTATTTCTTCCACACAGTTAATTATTCCATCTTAACTATAATTTTATTTCAGCAAAATGCTACATGAAGCTCAACAATGACTTAATTCAGCAGAATTTGATTTATCAGCTACCTATATTATCATTGAGACTCTCACTCAAAAGTCGGACTCTTCAGCCACTCACAAAGGTGCAGATAAGACACTCAAACTAGAAGCTACACCATCATCTCTCAAAGATGGACAGATGCCGATGAACAATAATATTATTATTACTACATCATTTAAGTTGAATTGATAGCCACTGATATTAGACCCACATTTGAATACAACTTTATTTTCAACAGACATCATCCAGATTCCATTTTCAGTCGTCGACATCATCATCACAAGTATCTTCCTTTACTAATGTACCTTATCACATCTAGTTTGTCACTATTGTCGCTTGTCAGTTTCTTCAGAACAACTATACTCACCATTTTTCAATGAAAAGTTGGGATTTCAGTTCTCCTCATTTGATTGTTAATTTCATCATTGGTATTAAACTGTAGCATGGTTGTAACTGGAGTCAGTTGATACTTTTGCTTTTTTATGTTTTGGGTTTTTTTAATTAATATTTGAAGCAATGTTTCAGTATTTTCTACATGTTTATATGTCTCTCTATGTTATTAAATTTTCATTTTTGATCCAATTTGATATTGAAAATCATGGTGTGAACAGTTTGACTCTCTGATATTGGCAGACTTAAACCCAGCAGGAAAAACCTGATTATTCATATGAAGTACCATAAAAAACAAAACAGTCCAATCAGAGCATTACCATTGAAACTTTAATGTCATATGTCCAGAATTCCAATTTCATGTGTTGTATCAGAAATGCTTGTCCTTAAAGTTCCATTTTCTAGGTCAAGTTTTTAGATTGTATCTGTTTAACTAAATATAGGTGGTTGCAAGAGTTATATTTTCTATGTCAAGGTTTTAGATTCTGTCATTTGAATTACTCTGTGGTGGTCAAAATTTAATTTACATATTGGTTCAAAGAGTTTGTGTTGGAAGTTCCATTTCTCATGTTGAGTATTTAGATTTCATCCCATGCATTACAGTGTTGGTTGAAAATTTTATGTCCAATGCCAAGTGTTTAGATTGTATCTTCTGACTTACACAGCAGTTGTTGAAATTTTAATGTCGAAAAATGGAGAGTTTAAATTTAACTTATTGAATCATATATTATGCTGAAAAAATTGCAATTTTGTATGGTGATTATTTAGATTGTATCTCTTGAATTATACAGAGGTGATTGGACATTTTATTGTACTTGTCAGAATTGTTATTTTTATATGGAGAACTGATGTATTGGTGTTAAAAGTCACATTACACAATGTCACTTTAGCAATTACAAAAACTATTGAGTATTAAGGTACAACATTCATGTATTCAATTATGAGGTGCCATTACATTTTATGCATATAATGTTTAAAAGTTACCATCACAGGTTGAGAATTACTATGAATTTCTTCACTAGAGATCACTCTTCTGAATAGACCATTTCATGGAGACTTCGGCAAACTTCGTAATTTGCTCAGAATTTTGATCATGTGGCGGGTGGTCAACTGACTGCAATATCCAATCGATAGCTGGTAGGCAAATAGTCTGGTCCCCTGCTTAGTATGCTCCCTAGTATAGTATAGTGGAGTGCATTGCAGGGAGCATTCTAAGCAGGGGACCAGACTAGTGGTCAAAACAAGGCGGACACATCAACATAGAATGGAGACTTCCACAAATGTCGTAATTTGCTTGGAATTTTGATCACATGGTGGTCAGTCAGATGACTGCAATATCCAATCAATAGCTGGTAGTCAAAACAAGGCGTGTGCCTCAGCATCAGCATCAATTGTTCCAACTACTTCAGCTTTGTTTATCGAGTTGAGGTAAATGGATATTCAACGACTATGATGCCACAGATATTGACTAAATTTAATATTGGAACCATCCTGTCTTATTTTCTGGATACCAGGGCAGATTTTAAAGCCATACAAGAGAGTAGCAATGAGCTTTTTACATCTGGACATGTGCATGTGAGTATGGAACCGTGTCAATGTTAAAAATTTAATCCTGACAATCAAACTAATTATATGTATCTGAAACATCACTAAAATGAGATGTGTTTAATATGAGTTTATCACATTTGTTTGTGAAAGTCTGTGGATTATTTACATTTAAACATAAATCATTAAATTAGATCCACTTGCTCACAGGGACTCGTATCATTTTAATGTAGCGTCATACATGTACTATATAAGAACTACAAGGGATGGCACTTCTCTCCTTGCTCGATTACAAAATAACTAAATATTTCTTATGTGGTGGAAATAACCTGAAACATGAAAATTATAGTTATGGGGCCCCTCGTGGCCAAGTGGTCTAAAGCGCTGTCCGTTATGGATCACTGCCATCTCACCTCTGCGTGGTTCTTTCCGGTGATTTTTCTGTTTCTTCCTTCACCATAAATACTGGCCGCCATGAATAGCCTATTGTGTGCTGAAAAATGGCGTTAAGCCCAACCACAACATAGTTTTCTCCTTCATAATGAACCTGATTGTATTAGTTTTGCAACCTCTGACGATAGAAGTAGTGGGCATTTCTTAATTTGTTTTAATCTGATACTTCTAAACAAGAATGTACAACATTTTGTGGTGTACATATGCCTATCAGCGTTTGATTGGCTGGAGTATAAAGGGACTCAGAGGTTTTCAGATAATTACGGAGCAACTCAGTTAAATCCAGTATGAAATAAGCTATGGACCATATTATTTTTAAACAAGGAAACTTTACATTTTTTTTAAATGGAATTTTCATCACAAATAGTTGCATACGTGTGATTTAGGAATTCTCAACCTATGCTATTGAAATTTCAATTACTGCTGTGTAATTCAAAGCATGGTAAAATGTTGAGATACAGTATATAACTTTAAACCTCCACTTTATAATGCAACATATGAAATCTAAAATCTTATTCTAGTAAATGAAACTTTATGCAATTTGATCCAATATATGATTTTGGATTGCTCAACATACAACATCAAATTTTCAAATTCAGATTTCTCATTGGGCTTTTGTCCACTATTGCACCTCATACACACACACACTGCAATTGGAAAAATGTTCAGATAGCAAATGACAGGTTAATTGATGTCAGCTGTATAGTAGATAGCACACATTGTAACAATGTGACTGCAGTCTGCTATATATCACTCAACAAAGTGTTCTTCAATAATACAAGATGTGTAGTAGGACCTGAATAAAAAGGAGCAGATATATATGATTCAGGGTCACAACAGAGGTTGACTGGTACAACCTATATATTGGAACATAAGGACCAAATGACATGCAAGATGGAAATGTTACCAATCTACAATTGTAAAAACACCATTCTTGTTTTTGGAGTACCAGCAAATAACATAGTACTATTAACATTATCAGCTTTTTGTATACAACAGAAACAATCTATGATTGGTTAAATAGGTATTGAATAAATGTACCTTTAGTAAAAATAGTTGCATGTACTTAGAGATCATTCCTTTTTCTTTTTATTATAATTTAAGCTATTTATTTATTTATTTATTTATTTATTTATTTATTTATTTATTTATTATATGACTGCCTATCAATTTATGTAGACAACTATGTTTATCTGTTCATTTGCTTGTTTTTATATTGATCAAATACATTTATTTTTTGATCAGCTTAATTAATAGTGAGGCAGGGTTGGTCTGTTGCCACCACCAATTGCCTGAGGAGGGTAGTCTTCTTTTGGAAACAATCAAGAGGCAGCTATTAAACATCTGACATCTGTAAAGTTATTGTCTGAAATTCAGGTTATATCTACTTAGAACTTTAGATAAGTGGGATATATATATATATATATATATATATATATATATATATATATATATATATATATATATATATATATAGAATTAGCTAAGCAGAGGAAGGGGGATGCTAATTTAAGTTGAACCCTTTATAGTAAATAGCCTGGGGGTGGCAGGGGCTGATAGAAGTTGAACACTATAGTATATAGCAGGGCCTGCAAGAAGTTAATAGTAATTTTAGTTGGCAATTTGACCTTATATTCAAAGCAGTGTTTAGATGGGCAAACACATACAGATTTCTATCTCTTTTATATGACTTTAACAATGATTTTGATACTTGAATTAGATGTTGCCAAGATTGTCAAATCTTCTGATAGAACTTCCTGCATCTACCTTTAGGGTATTGTATAACAGAGACTGGAGTCTGAGATGTGTTAGAAGGCTATATGTTTCAAATGGGTTTTTCTGTTTCTTGATTTCTCCATGGAATATCAGTCTTTTTCCTGATTGTGAGCTATCATGTTGCATATGTCTGATCATGCATATCACCTAGTATGTATGATCCTAAACCATCTCCCTGGCTGTTGTACCAAGATCACAGGCAGTTTGTACAGTAAACTTGATTACAAACATTGCTATTAGATTCCTAATGTAATGAAAATCTGAATTGAAGTATATTGGAAAACAAAGAATGTTCTCTTTACTTACAAGTCTGTTCTAGACTTGTACATAAAGAGAATATTCTGTTTCATAAATGTGAATTGTAACTGATGATTTATATTGGTCCCAAAATGATTTGTTTGTATAATGACTGATAATTAGAATCTGTATATGAGGTTTGCTTTCATTCTAGCAGCAAGTAACAAGTTGAGAAAAAGAAGTATTAAGTGGAGAAAAGTGAGTATTTGTTCTAGCAATGTGAGTAACGAGTTTTGAAAAGCAAGTATTGTAATCAGGTAAATGAGTGAAATTCAATATTGAATTTTATAAAGTATCTGATTCTGAAAAGAATTTATTGAAATGCAAATGAGTGTGGAAAATTTGACAAAAATAAGTACAATACAAAAAGCAAGTACAGTATCAAGTTAAAAAGCAAATATCAAGTTGAGAAAAACACGAGTTAAAGAAAAGTTATTATTGAGTCAAGTAATGGAACACAAGTATCCAGTGCAAAAAATTGATTATTATTAGGTAGAGATAATAAAAAAAATGAAAAACTGTTTAAGAAGAAAAAAATATCATCCCATATTAGCCCTTTCACATTCTCTCCCTCTTCCCATTAAATGAAATGAATTGTACCCCAAAAAAATTGAGTAAATGAAATCATGTAAAGAGAAGCATAGGAAGCACAAGTACAATTTTCTGTTATAGCTTTTGTTCAAGACTTGATTTGTACAGTGCTCTGAACATCAGTATCAAACCTTTAAACTTTGGAAGAAAGAAAAATAAATTTTGGCTCCAATTTTTGGAGCAGAGCAAGAAAGGATTCAAATCAAATTAAAGAGAACACTAGACATTTTCTACATGCTAGGTTATATTTATATGATTTAATGTGCTTGTAGATTCTAAATTTATCAGAGAAAGAATACCAGGACTAAAAGAAAGATAAGTAGATGTATTGTTCTTCACAACAAAGCACTAGAAGAGGATTTAATGCTATATCTTCTCTTATTTTTTTTTATATGGGATTTACCTGTCACATAGAGAAAATTAATGATTACATTAGACTTGGATTTACTGTGATTGATATGATTTGGTTGACTCTACTGAGAATTTCTTCCCACACAAATTCATTAGTCCTGAAATAAAACTAGTTATTTTCTGTGTAGTGCCATCAAAACCAAGGTACATAAGTAACCTATACCAGTATATCTGTGAGCTGTTAGATGATAATTTACAGGGTAGATATACCACACCAATAACATGGTTTGATTCCCACAAAAATAATGTTTTCTTTTTTTGTGAACATTTCTAAATGAAATAAATGTCTCTAATCTCCATCATTTTCCATTTACAGTGGAAATTCACCTTTACTGATTGCATTAATCTCCCAGCAAGTTCAGTCATCTATAAAAATTATGAAATGTAGGTCAAGAGAATCACCTGTGGAAAATGTGAGTTGATATATGAAAAATTATGTCTTGGTCAGAGAATAATGGCTTTGGATAGCATATATTGGGGATTTTCTTTTAACAGAAATGTGGGCAGGTTCAATTCAAACTTCTTTTTTTCTATATTTGTATCTGTTGCTTTGTGCTTGCTTACATCACAGGGTGACAGAAATAAATGATTTTAGAAAATATTTTTCTTCATTTTGCTTGCTCGGTTGCACTTAGCGAAGATGAATGCACAAAACAATCCAACTTTGTTTATAATAACGCATTTTCAACATTCTTGATATTTTCAAAGTCTTGAATCAAGTTATTTTCTTTTAGTCATTCAATGGTAGCTGTGCCTTATTGAAAAAGAAATCAAGGGGAAATTTGTCTGACAATTTACAAAAGATTTTTGAAATTATTATTTAACTGTGTTTTTTATTTATCACCCTTTGGAATGGAGTATTCCTTGAAAATCAGTATGATGAGTTATGCATACACATTTTCTCTGCCATGGGTATATTTGTCAGATGTGGCTTCAAAGTTGTTATAGGTAACAGCATATTGCATGTGTATCTCAATTGAAACGTAACTGTAATAGTGATAGAGTGTGTGGAATTTGGATTTTTGTGGTAGCTTGTAGAATTTTTCAGTCATATTGCTAGGATACATCTGCGATGAGGCATTTTATAGTGATGTCTAGGACTGGGACATCATGCTGCAGACATGAAGCATGATGTCCCACCCAGTTACATTATCCTGACACAAGCAGAGCAGTCCTATACACTAACCTCTTACTGCTGAATGCCTAGAGAGGCAGCTGTTAGTTCTGTTTTATAAATCTTTGTTGACTCAGTTGGGGTTTGAACCCCTGACCTACCTCATCCAAGGCAGACATTCTAACCACTAAGCCTCTGCAACTGCCACTAATCATGAAAGAGATGTATAATGCATGCTATTTATTAATATTGCATAAATATATGTTTTTGTTCTGTGTACCCCAACCAATATCCATTTATTTCCATCACTTTTTGCATCCAGGGCCAGATTTCAATACTGTATCATATGTACCATTGACCACATGTGACAGAGTTGAGTAAATATAAAAAGATTGCACATGAAAAAGATTTTTCAAAATTAAAAACAAAATGTCAGTGGGCTTTAATAATGAAAAGGAAAAGTAAGTAAGTACAGTATAGCAAAATCTAGAATATACTAATCTTTAGATGAACAACTGGACAGATCATGTACATGTATATCCATTATGCATACATAATAACCATTGGATGCTTGCCAAAACTTCAGGCACTGGCCATTTAGTCAGGTACATGGTGGAATGTTGTTCCCCATGAACCCTGTGTAGAAAATGAAGAATGTTAAAAGAAGCCCATCCATCCATCCATGTCTTGCTTTCCACACAGTCTTTGGCTATTACTATATTTAATACTAAGGTTTTGGGTTGCTTGTTAGCAGACAATTATCAGTGTTCTACTACAATGTTTAGATGATTTATAGCACCTAATTATTTGGTTCCCTGGTAATAGCTGTCTAAAATATTATTGGATTTTAACCAGAATTTTGATACCTCTTGCTTCAGAATGTTGCCTATAGCGATGATGTCATTGAAAAGTATCAAAGTTAAGAGCCTTCCACTCAAGCCCTGCCTTCTTGATCTAAAGTTCTTCATATTTAATTAAAATCACATGTAAAAAGTATTTATAGTACAAATATAATCAAGAATAGTATTTCAAATTTATTGCCTGAACATGGTGTAATTTTAGAATTTAAAAATGCTGAAGAAGAGTTCCACAATGTGTTTGAGACTGAACTTTTTACTATTTACCACTGTGCTGTCATTCTGGCTGGTCTAGGCATTTGGTTTGGATTTGGTCATCAAACAATATCTTTTAATGCAAATACTATTTTTACTAGAAGATATTTTATTAATCTTTGGAATGAATTGTATTTGTCTTGCAAATAAATGGTTGAGCAAGAGACTTTTTTCAGTGTGTCATAATATTATGTTCCAAATTTGAATTGAATTGGGAAGAGGCAGACTGGATTATGTGTTGTAAAAACTCAACTTATTGACCTCACATCTAGGTTTGTTACCAGAGAGTGAGAGAGAGACAGAGAGACAGAGACAGAGATAGAGATGTTATTATATTACCATTTTATAATTAGATAAATAGGTGAAAGGCCTGCTTAACAACAAGTTAAAAAGAAAGAGAATTTAGCAAATTGACAGTCATTTGATAGACTGATCAACAGAAAATGACTAAAAGGAAAGGAGATAATTTTGTCACAAGAAAATATGTAACATTCTGCCACATGTGTATGATTCATTTACATTAGAGTATTTTTATTTTGATCATTATTACAGAAAAGAATGTTTCACAGTTAAAATTATAAATGGATGCCTCTACCACATTTGCCACATTTCTATTCTTCAGCGAATATCACAATATATAGGCATAATTCTAGAAAATCATCAGATTGTTGATATCATATGGCTGTTTAATAACTTTCTTAAATTCTCTCTGTATCTGGAACACCATTTCAAATTAAAGAATTTGAAATAAAAGTACCAAAAAAGGTTGTGTGGCAGTCTGCACATGATGAGATGTCAGCCTGACTGGAGGATGGTGATTCAAAATTTTATCGCTCTTTATGAGCAATAAACCTTTTCATCCAGGCAGGATAGGCTAGTGCCTTTTTCATGCCTGCCTCATATTCTTGACCTTTGCATGCTGATAATTCTTCAGCCTTACGATAGATCAGATTCAAATAAATGCATTTTTGCATGCTGACAAATGGCAAATGTAACATCTTCCAGAGAGTCTGAACCTCCCTCCAGCAACTAACAAGGACAATCATGCTATCCTACAGGATGAAGTAAAAGCAGAAGTGAGATTGTTGAGAAAGAGAATGTTGTCAGGAGTGGAAAATATCCCAGCTGAACTGGTATAAGTGGGGGGAAGCAATGATTAGTGCCCTCACAAGCATATGCAACATGTGGCAACAATAGGAGAATGGCCATTGCAATAAACACATTTACTGATTATCACCCTCCTCAAGAAAGGCAATTTACAACAGTGTGAAAACCATCCTACAATCAGTCTTATAATCCATCCAAGCAAAATTGTACTGAGGATACTACTTAATAGACTAAAGCCACAGGATGTAGAGATCATTGCTGATGAGCAGGCAGTTTCACAACAGGGTGCAGCACAACAGAGAAGGATATTGTGTTTGAAGTACCTCCAACACTAGCAAGATCTGTACCATATCTTCATAGATTTCAAGGCATTTAACAGGGTATGGCATGCAACCTTGTCAGTGACCATGAGACTGTACAACATCAATGCCAACCTCATCAGAGTAATAGAGTATCTGTATGACAAGGCCACCAGTGCAGTATATTTCAATGGCAGCATAGGGGACCAGTTCAGAAAGACAGTCAGAGTCAGACAAAGCTGTCTGCTCCCCCCAACACTATTCAGCATCTTTCTGGAGAGAATCATGGCTGACATGCTTAAAAAGCATGAAAGGACAGTCTACAATGGAGGCTGAACAGTCACCAACTTACGTTTTGCCAAGGACATTGATGGATAAGCAGGAAATGAATAAGAAATAGTTAGCTTAGTAGAGAGCCTCAACAAAACCTCCACAGCCAAAGGCATGGAAATCAGTGCAGAGAAGACCAAACTGATGACCAACAACACTAAGTGCATCTGTACTGACATCAGAGTCCAAGGTACTAAGCTAGAAACAGTCCACAGCTTGAAGTATTTTTGGGGAATTGTAACAGATGAAGGATCAAAACCTGAAATACTCTAAAGGATTGTGCAGACAACAGCAGCACTGACAAAATTGAAGCCAATCTGGAATGACAAGAATATCACACTCATTTCAAAGGTCAGACTGATGCACTCACTGTTTTTTTTCCATATTTCTCTACACCAGTGAAACATGGACCATAACAGCTGACTTAAAGAAAAGGATACAGGCCACAGAAATGAGATACTTCCGAAAGATCCTCAGCATCTCATACAAAGGTCATGTCACCAATGGAGAAATATAGCAAAGAATCAAACAAGGCATTAGACCTCATGAAGACCTCTGAGCAGTGGTATGGGCATGTCTCATGATTATCAGGACTTGCCAAGATAATCCTACAAGGCACTGTACAAGGAAGAACTAAGAGAGGCAGGCAGAAAAAAAAAGTGGAAAGACAACATTCAAGAGTGGTCAGGCTTGACATAAAGTGACTCAGTGAGAAAGATGGAAAATCGAAAGGAATGGAGGAATCTGATTGTTCAGTCTTGTGTGGTGCCCCAGTGGTCTACCAGACTATGGGACTGATAGCAGCCAGATGGCAAGACTTTCCTACCTAGATGAGGGATGTCTTCCATTCCTTCAGTCACTTATTCAAATCTCCTATCCTATGCACACACAATTATGACTTTTTCCATTTTTTTTCACACCATCTTTCCATTTTGTTTATATATGTACCTGTCATTACTCAAAAGGGTAAATATCATCCTACATAGAGATTTACTTCATTTATCCTAAGAAATGTGACATATTCATATACTAGGGTAAATTCATGAAATCCCTACGCAACTCCTCCACATATCAAATATTTAATTACATGCACACCGTCAATTCTCTCAATGAATTGATAATAAAAAAAATCAAAGAATTAACTTAACAAATCACTAGTCCCACAAATGAATACACGAATATATGCATGAATCATGTCTGCAAACAAACAATTGAAATAGCATATTAAAATTTGAAATTAAAATTGCGTACCTTACATCCATTTTTTTCCAAACAAACAGTTCTATGCCTAGTCTGTCTTCTCTCTAAGACAACTATCAGGCTCCATTGTAATTTCACGAGACCACTACTTCATTAGTATGTCCCGGAGTTGACTTTATCTTCTCTCAAGAATCTAACTGATGGATTTTCCAAGAGATAGTTCTTAATTCGTTTCTCAAGGTGTACGCCCTTAAGTTTCCCTGGCCAATCAGAAATAACTGTTCCTAAAATTTTCCCTCCAAATCAAATGTCTAGTCTCTCATCAGTTTCAATGACCTAAAATATTCTACAATTAGTATCCTTTGAAAACTGAATTGTTTGACGTGTATCTTTTGTACCACAGTAAATGACTGGATCAGATTCAACTGGGGTTTAACATAATTGAGATGAAATAAAGAAATAACATTGAACTTCCACCAGACCTTTTGGCTTCAATTATGTTAACTTGAAAGCACAATTTATTTAACCATGGGTTTCAACACGTTTCAAAATTCTACACATCACACAGATCATTTTTCAGATCTAGTCAAATAATCAAAGATTTTGTCATAAAAATGGACAAAAGCTACTTACATAGTCACCCAAGCTTTGGGTTCTCATTGGAAAAAGAATGTGGAAGATATGTGGCATAATGAAAATTCACCATTCTTATTGAAAATCTTCCCTCGTGACCAAATTTTGCAAATCTCCAAATTTTGTCAGCTGCTGACAGCTCTCATCTGTCCCATATACTAGGGTGTTTTACAAGTTGTTCACAGATGTATTTGCAAAAATCAAAAATCTTTGGTATGACATCACTGAAAATCAACTGTATGCTACTCCAATTCACATGATTTTCATCAGTGACAAAATCATATTTATTAAACTTTTGTCTTCTCATGCCAACAACTCCTTCAACATATTGTTGAAAATAGCAGAATCCACCATTTCCATCACAGCTAGATCAGTGAGCTTTTCTGAAAAAAGACTTGTCTTGACCAGTCATGATGATGGTTCAGGCCAAATTTGCCATTCTTTATTTGACTTGAAAATTAAAATGGCTGTCCATTTAGAGCTCTGCTGTTTGCACAAAAAATTTTAAATTTGTCTTTCTTATCTCATTTAGTTTGTAAATGTATATGGCAAGGGCTTCAGAATTTCCACCAATCGGATTAATCCGTTATTCATTTCATCGTGGCGTTTTCGCATTTTTTATATATCCACAGACGACCCACAGTTTGGTCTGTAACTTACGTCTGCCTTTATATAATGACCTTGACCATTTTAAAATATTTATGTCTACTGCTGTAACGTTTTATTTTCTCTGCCTCAGACTAAACTTTATACATAATTTTGTTTATGAATGTATACTTATCTGTGCATCAATGCCATCTTCATGCTTTCATTTTATTTACATATCTATGTATCAATTTATCTCCATGTTTTCATTTTTCGCACTGAAGAATGTTGAGATTAATTTTTGTATTCTCAGGGAAATACTTTTACATTACATTTGTTTTTCCTTTCCCTTGGTGAGATGGTTTTGCACAGAATCCACATCATCTTTCTCATTGAAACTAGCATGACTTGATGATATCAAATTACAATTGGTATGAGGGATTTTATGACCACTTCTGCAATCAAAGGGCTTATTACATTTGCTTTTAGTATCTGCAATACATAATCTGGTGTTGTGTAGCTAACCATGTTGGTGATTTCCTCAATATGAATATCCTAGAAGACAGTCTTTATAACCCAATACATACACAGTAGTCCACATCTTTTTCCTGGACATGCTGTCATGATGTTCCCCATAAAAATACCTAGCCTGCCTCATGCTTACCACATCCTTATAATAATGCCAGCAACAGATGTTAAGTTGTTGACAAATTTAGAAATCTTCTAGAATGGAAAATTCTATTAAATCTTAGGATTTCCAGAAAATAGCTAATTGTGACCTAGGTTGTGTAGAGGGATTTATAATCTTTTTTACTTGAGAAGGTACTCAATCTTGTTGTAAGGTCCTGATGCAGAATTATTTGTGTTGTTGTGTTCAGCATCTGATTTGAATGTTTTTATTTAATCAAATTTATTATTTGTTGGCAAGGCAAAGTGCTACTAAATAATAGTCTGACAGAAATTTTTTTATGGAATTATAGTGAATTTAGAAAGGGATTTCTTGGATTATATTATTTGTGTTTAATTGGAAGACTGTACATTATCACACTTAAAGCTTTAATGTGTACGTCAGCACTTTCATATCAAAGCAGTTAGCACTGGATCTTATTTCAAACACCACCAGAATTTATTTAAAACTTTATTCATTAAGACTGGTGATAGAACTTTGGACTCTTTGGGGATTCAATTCACATTACTGTTATGTTCTTTTTGAGTTGTCACTTTTTATTCTTGGAAAATAAATTAGTTTGTTGAATTTTTTTAAAAAAATGTTGGCTTTTGTTCTTTTCTATTGGTTTACACACACAAACACATGCACATACACATAGTTGCTGAATGAACCAATTATAAAACAGTTTCTACATGTATTAACCTCTTCCTCATAGTAAGAAACAACTACAAAAAACAAAACAAACATGTAGTATAAATTCTAAGGAAAAACCTGAACTTTTTAAATGAATGAAGCAAAATCTGCAAATGAAAGGGTTTTAAAATTTCAAAATCAGATGAAAATAGTATCATAATGTGTAAACTATAATTTTATGTTGGTGTCAGAATTGCAAAAGTTGTTTAACAAGGAATCATTTTAGAATGTAATTGTGTGAAATAATTTCAAACCTGTGCAGCATCTATTTCTATCCTGAGAGGACCTGTTCACAGGTTCATGCCCTTATCTAAAACAGCTGCAGGATTTGATAAGGTTTTCACATTTATCAGGATAAGTTTCAAATTAGAAGGTATGAATGATGCCTTATTTAAAAATACTTTTAACTTATTAACCTTCTCTTGCCTTACAATTTCCTGGTTCTCTGCAATGTGATGCATCAGGAATAATTGTCACTGGTACAAGTCTCTCTTATTTATTGAAGTCCACTCCAACTTCAACTGCACAGACCATGATCTGCATCAGGAATAATTGTCACTGGTACAAGTCTCTCTTATTTTTTGAAGTCCACTCCAACTTCAACTGCACAGACCATGATCTGCATCAGGAATAATTGTCACTGGTACAAGTCTCTCTTATTTTTTGAAGTCCACTCCAACTTCAACTGCACAGACCATGATCTGCATCAGGAATAATTGTCACTGGTACAAGTCTCTCTTATTTATTGAAGTCCACTCCAACTTCAACTGCACAGACCATGATCTGCATCAGCATAATGTACCAGCAGATCTTGATCTGTGCAGTTTGATAGGAATAATCAGAAAAACAAACAATATAGACCCTGATGTGCAGCTCATTATGCTATGGCAAATCAGGATCTTTGTAGTTTTAATAATGATGTTGTGATTGCATCAAATTCTCCCTGCCAGCCCAATTTCTGCTGATAAAACATGACAGACTGCTATAGCTGTGCTAAAGATAAAACTATCAGTCAGGGATAATTGACCATTTTTTCCTAATTACACATTATTGCCATTGATATATTGCATCTCATGTTAGCTGATGATTGTATTATAAATATTGCATTTTGAGGCATTTTGTCCCAGAGGCTTTGACCTGGGACACTTTGGATTGAAATAATTCTCATGACCCATTTTAATTCTGAGTCAAGTTGATACAACATTAACATTAACATTACAAAATCTGATTAGAAAGACTAGAAAAATGTTATATGCCAGTCCAATCCTGTCATTCTATCCTCATTTACTTCAGGACACTGGATGTTATTTGATGGGCAACTCCAGTTTCCTTTATTTGAGCAGCCATTAGTTACCAGATTGAAAGCAATCCAATTCAACAAATTAGCAAGTTAGTAATCTCTTTAGTCTTACATATTATGAATATTTTGTTCATTACCTGTCTTGTACAGAACTATTACTCCACAAATATATGTACATGTATTGAGAGACAAGAAGTACCAGTATTAAATGTTTTGCATCTGACTTGTCACTTAATGGTTTTCATTTTTAGATCTACTGTTGATAGACCAGAATGGAATGGACTGTCCATTAAAAATGATCTATTGTCATTCCATTAGCACTCCTTGTAAGCTAGGGAAGGATTGCCACCAAACTTTATACTGACCTCAAATGTGGCTGTGCTCATAAAATTTGTGTTACTGCTACTTGTCCTAGATGGATGGTCATATCAGAAAGGAGATTGTTCAGTAAAGGACATGACATGATATTTTGTGATTCTTAAAAATGAAAAAAAAAACATGGTTCCAATTGGATCTCCCAGAAATCTCGAAAATCTTGTTGCAAATACTACTCCTAAATAAATGGAAAGTCATATTGACATGAGGTTCTCACCAGAAGATCTGTTATGATATCTGTTCAGTCCTAATTGAAAATTTTATAATTGTGATATAAAATATGGCCATCAAGGTTGTCATCATACTGTTACTACTCATTTTGAATGGCTGACATCGTCAATGTAGTTTTTACAAGAAGACTTGTTCTGATATCAAGCTGGTTGTACATGAAATGGAGTCAATCTTACATCCAATATGGCTGCCACAATGGCCATCTTGAAAATCTTCTCACTAGATGGAAAGTCATATTTGGGATGGAAAGTCATATTATCATAGGTTTTTCTCCAGCAGGTATCTATCTAATGATCCTAAATGAAATACAGTGTAGATCTGACATACTCTATGACTGCCAATGCAGTGAGGCTTAAAAATCTTCACTCAAGAGTAGAGAGATGGTTTCATCATTCAGCAGTTAAAAAGAAGAAATGATCCTAAATTCCTAGAAAATTCTTTTCTGCCAGTAGAACATATGTTCATTTAAGGTTCACTTGTTTAAAATTAATTTATTTCTATGCAACTTCATGCTTCTCAAACATTTTAGGAAAAATGACCAGTTTTGCAGTTTAAATTGGTCTTCTTTTGAAACTAACTCTTCCAGAACACAAAAAATGAAAAAATGATAATAAAATATTAAAAGTTCAGATAATCAATACAGGTCTTGATGCCTACATGTGTTTGGATGTAGATTTATAGACAGACAGAGAAAAGAATGAAAGCATCAATTATAAAAGTTTCATATTTTCTTTCACTTTTGGTTGTTTAGCCATCATAGTCACAGATGAGATGTGACTGTCTTTCAGTCTGGCATCTATTATCTAATACCTTTTAGTAATATTAAAAACTACTAGAATGATTCCCATTTTATTATGAAAAGATTTTAAACAATATAGTCTAGTTGGCCCTAAATGAAAATGGTTCCACTTGGATATCCATATGACAGCCCGTTTGAAAATCATGTTGTTGCTATATAATAGATGGGCTTGTTGATGTAGAGCTTTAACTAAAATACATCTGATGTCTAGTTGGTTCTGATATGACATCTAGTATGGTAAGCATAGTGGCCATTTTGAAAATATTATCACTACTTCATCTTGGATGGTTATATTGACAGCTAGCAAAAAAATAGGATTTTTCACTTAAAGACTTTGACATAGTTCTAATTAATAATTGCACTATTAAAAAATATGGCTGCTGTTGTGGCCAGTTAAGAAAATCTTGTTATATCTACTCTTGAATGGATAGTTTTATCGACATGGGGCATTCAGTAAAAGACTTTTAAAATGTCTAATTGGTCCTCGGTGACATTGTTGCTTAACTTACCTCCAATATGGCCACAATGATCCATCTTTTAAAGTCTGATTGCACTTCTAAATGTATCATAATTGGTATAGAGTTTTCACCAAAAGATTCATTGTAATCTCTGTTTGGTCATAATAAAATGGCATATAGCTAAACACCACAGAATTTATCATGTGCTTCTAAACAAGAGGTCATATCAGCAGAGGTTTACCTCTTGTGATTTCTAGTTGACCATAAATGAAATCTGACAGACTGTATGGCTTACCATGGTAGCCATCTTGAAAATATTATTAATGCTATTCCTGAATAGATGGTCATTTACTTAAAGACAGTATGGTGTCCAGTTGATCTGCAGTGGAAATGCTGCTTCTATCAATAGCATACAAAATGGCTGCCATAATGGCCATATTAAAAATCTTGTTATTAGTACTGCTCCTGAATGGATGGTCATATCAACATGGGGTTTTCACCAAAGTTGTTTCTAGTTATGTCTAGTTGGTCTTGAATGAACATAATGCTCTTATTTCCAGTATCATCACCAAATGGTTTAAACTCTCAGCATTTGAACAGAAAATATGTGTTGATTCTTAAAAATGCATTGTAACTAGTATAGCATCAGTCCCTTGAGGGTCCCTTATTTAATGCTTAAAATTAAATGTTGCATGCTTAGTATTTTGCATGAAATCAGGGTGAAAAAATTTGGGCATTTGTGTGATTTCATGAAAATCTTGATTCTTGGCAAATACATGAACATTTTTTAAATTTTCACAGAATTTAAATTTTGTTATAGTCTAGTCAAAGATTGTATTAATAAAGGGGCTTTTGTGGAACTGAAAGCAATGTTCTGTATTGTGATATGATAAAAGGATACCAACTGATGAATTCAACCACAGAGTTTGATTATTTTTGGTTCACTCTAACACAAAAATTTCATTATAAAACAAGCCAGGACTGTGCTGCTGATAGCAAGCAGTATACCAGATACAATTCTCTCTTTCAAGACAAAGTAGAGGCAGATCCTGATGGGGTTCATGGTAAGATAAAGCACTGCCCAGTTTTCTGGAGCAGTTGCTGCAGATAATAAATCAGCATTGTACAACTTGGGGTCATGATCTCTAGGGCAAAGGTCATGGAATGAATTAGAAACCAGCAGAATATGCCATATGCATTCACTTATGAGTCCTATTGTAAACTGCACAGATCCAAATTTGTCATTGCATAATGCTAATGCACTGGCCAATCTGGATATCTGCAGTTCATTAGGAATAATCAGAAGAATAAATAACATAGACCCTGATATGTACATCCTGGGGTCATGATTGCCAGGGTTATGCAAAGGTCAAGGAATGAGTTGGGTCTGTGTTTACCCTTAAGACTTGGTGTTTAAAACTTGGCAACAGAAGCCCCAGTGCCATTAAAGGATTAAGCTGTAAATTTAAAAGAAAGAAAATTGTAATATGCATTTGTATATATTGCCAGTAAATACATTTTGTCAT
The DNA here is from genome assembly GCA_016746295.1 of Potamilus streckersoni. NCBI lineage: Eukaryota > Metazoa > Mollusca > Bivalvia > Unionida > Unionidae > Potamilus > Potamilus streckersoni. The sequence goes on along the minus strand of JAEAOA010001004.1, from coordinate 416,956 downwards.
GCTCAGTATTAGTGATATCTTATTTTAGACATATTTTTTATGTAACAATGCAGGTGAAACAAGCAGAACATAATCCTATTTGTGTACAGTATGCTACTTTGCCATGTGTCTGACATAAAACAGTCACATCTGTCTGACAGATCAGTAGTATTAAATATTAACATGTTTAAGCAGCCATGTTTTTGTGAAGGTCCTTCAAACTCTAAATAATGTATTAAAGAACCTTTCTTAATTAAACATTTGTGTTCAGATGCCATTTTTCTGACTACCCTGTCAGGGTTATAAATAAACAAAAGTAGCAGATTTAGGCTGTTCTGTAATTTTGCTATTTGGGAAAAATGTCTGGTAGGAATATTTTGGTGCCAAAGAAGATAAATCACTGATAACTTTGGAGGATGATTTGTATCAATCTTGATCTTGATAAGCTGATTTTTTGGTACATCATATATTTTCTTCTTAAGTTCCTTGGGATTTTCAGGTATGTAAAGAAAATTTTGTATTTATGTCTTTAATTCTGAACTTTGGATTGATACCTTAAACTTTGACAATTGTGATTCTCCTAATTCTATCAAACAGGTCTCCTAATTCTATCAAACAGGGAGACTGAAGATAGAAAGGCCAGTATGTGACAATCAATATTTTATATCTAATCTATGCATGATTTTTGTTTTGCCTGCAATGTATAGGTGAGACAGAGTGATAAATTTTACAAAGGCATATCTGTTGTTATCATTGTTGTTGATTTATATTCTTGCCTTAGGTGAAAATGTTACATTTTGCATTTAGCTCAGTTTCTTTAATATTGTTTTTGGTACATTCATGAAATTTGATGAGTGCATTAATCTACTTACAATGATCAAATGTAGGTCACAATGGGCTACTTTTCATGTTCTTTTAATTATGGTAATTTATAACATTGTTCCATAAAGCTCTGTATAGGACTAGATGGGCATATATTCATCTTGGAGGGCACAGTTCATGATGGGAAAACTTATGTCACAGTTACTATTCTGGTTCGGGCAAGTGGTCTAAAGCTATGTCCGTTATGGATCACTGCCATCTCACCTCTGTCTGCATGAGTTCGAGTCTAGGATTCGTGAATGTGGATATGTGAGAAAGCTTGCCAGTAGCTTCTCGTGGGTCAGTGGTTCTTTCCAGTGATTTCCCAGTTTCTTCCTCCACCATTAATATTGGCTGCCATGAATAGCCTATCGTGTGCTGAAAAATGGTGTTAAGCCCAACAACAACAACAACAACTATTCTGGTTCTGTAGACTTTAGAACAAAATTACAATATATGCTCACTTATGAGTCCTTCTGCAAACTGCACATAATGTGCCAGCAGATCTGGGTCTGTGCAGTTTGTTAGGAGTAATCAGTAGAACAAACAATATAGACCCTGATCCAAGGCATATTATGATATGGCAGATCTGGTTCATTCTTGTTTGCAGCTTGTTTGGACTTATAAGAGAGTACTTATGGTATGATATGAATGCTGTATTCATCCCCTCTCAACAGGTTGTTTTTGTTTACTTATTTTGAGCTGCACCTTGTCTGCTTTTGAAGAATATTACAAAATACAGTCTGATGATGGAAGTTTTTACAAATTGCAATTTCTTCTAATTAATTTTATTAAAAAGGATTTAGTAGAAGGTGACATAGTAAAATAAGTTCTGATGCTAAACAAAAAAGTGACAAAATTCCCAAGATGGATGAATAATGACTGAATAAAATAACTGCACAGATGGATGAAAATTAAGGCTGGTATAACTTCAGTACAATGTTGGTATTGGGTGTGGCAATAGACTTTGTACTTTTTACTAAAAAGTAGTGGAGGAGCTGACTGGAAATGTTCAGATGATGTTAATCATTTTTACTTTCAAGGTAATGAACTTTGCATGCTGCAGTGAACAATTTGCAGATTTAAGGAAAGGGTTGCCTGCATTGATGCTGCAAAAGCATTATTTGGTTGCTTGTTGATTTAAGAGGAGTTAATACAGAGCTAAGCTGAGAGTACAAAGTATATTAAGTCTGGTCTCTCTAAAACAACATAGACCTCAATCTGCCACTGCATAATATGCCAACAGATCAAGGTCTCTCTTGTTTCTTCAACATATTTAATTACTCTTAAAAAGCTGCACTGACCCAGATCAGCTAGTTTATTATGTATCACCAGATCTGGGTCTGTACAGTTTGCAGTTGGATCCAACTTACAAGTGAGCTCATAAAGTAAAATGGAAATTGGATTAATGTCCTGAAATTAGTCACCTTAATCCTTGAAATCAGCAATGTGCACAAATATCACATGTTGTTAACATGACAATAATTCAGGTTATTCAAAGAAGTTGAATTATTCTTAAAGTTTTAAAGTTTTGTTTCTTGATTCCAGTAAAGATTTTCTTTATTGAGAGGCCAAATAAATCTTTGCACCTAATATCATCCATTCACAACAATGTGTTACATAAAAAAATTTTTTATAGCATTAATAATTCAATTTGTCAGTAATATTTTAGCTTCAAATGGTTAATTGATCTACAGGGGCTTGTATCATTGCTTATAATTTAACTATTGTACATATACTATAAAAAAAATATTTATAATATTTGTATGACTGATAGTTAATTACATGTATAATCAAAACTATGAGCCCTTTGGTTGAGCATGAACATTTTTTATAAGGAGAATTATTCCGTTGATTTAAAGTTTCATGTACTAAAAGTTTCTTTACTGATCCAGTTAAGAAGGGCATTGTATAACATGGTCAAATAATTGCATTATACATAAAACAAAAATTTGAATTTTTTTTTCCTTTCATGTGTGTACTTATTGTACTGAGAAAATCACATTTGCATGAGATATATTTATGCAATTTATTTTCTGGAACATTAAACAGCAGCTTTAATCTTGACATTGGTATGGTTCCATGATTGTCAAAAATGAGGCCATTATTTTTACTACAGGAAGTAAAAACTTACATATCTCTAATTTAGAAAATGAATGGCACACTTAAATAATTTATAACGATCAAAAACTTTTACAAAGAATTATGATTCAGATCTGCAAATTGCATAAACCATTATCACAGGTTTCATTTGAAAATTTTAAATATTTATATCAGTATGTTTTAGTGTGTATTTGTCAGATCTTATCATATTTATTTTTCAGCAATTCACTTTGGACACTGTTTTCGCCCTTTAAATTCTGAAAAATTAAACATTCTACAAAGAAATATATTACATGTATAAAATCATATTTTTGTATTAGATTAACTGTGTGTTGAAAATTAGATTGGTTATCATAAACTTTTATTTTCATCTAACATTGTTGCCTATATTTATGACCCATTTGCCTATGCCTTTATTATAGAAACAAATCACTTTGTCTCACACAAATTTGTCTCTTTAATATGCTATCAGTTATTTTATCAATCTATAATAGGCCTAGATGCCAAACTTTGTATGCTTAGAAACAAAATATCATTCCACATTGTGGCATAAAAATTTTGTCTGCCCTGGAAACAGTAAATGTTGGTAACATGTGTTTGAAAATGCACAAAACAACCAAAACCAAAATAATATTCAATCATTGAAAAAGGAGAGGTCATAACCTCTGTCCTTGTCATATGTCACTTTATACAGATGATTCAAAAAATGAGAACATGACTGGAGTTGCTGTTGGTACCCATGGTACCATCTTGGGCTAATATCCTGACCTGATGCCTTCATTTTTATTTTGTAAATAACACTTTGCTTAAATCTTCAAATTATAGTAAACTTCTCAAGATGCACTTTCCACATGGAAAGCCTTGCAAGACTGAAGTTTGATAATCCAGTTAATATTCCAGATTCTACAGAAATAGGGTTTGCTCATACAGTCTGAAAAATAATATTCTGTACTGTCAGGCTGCTTAATAACATTTGTATGTAAGTGTAATGAAATGCAAACAAAGCAGCCAAAGCTGCTCTGCAGAAACAGAAGATTCCATATACTGATACCAGATATTATAATAATCAGCATGTTCTCATACTTGTCAAAATATGAGTAATAAACTCCACAAAAGAGCTTAAGAACATCTAAATCTATTATTGGAGAGTGACATCTCTTGTACAGCACAGATCAGAAATATAAAATGGTGCTGTACTGATGTATCAGACATGACTCATTCATAGCTTCTAAAAGGTTAATCCAAACCAGACTGCATTATGTGTTAGTGGCCACTAGCATGAAGGACATTCTCATCACATTAGTTGACTTCCACCACCTGAAACAAATGCTTTGGGTGTGAAATCATTGTGATGTGTACCATCAGAGAAAATCATTGAGGAATGATGTTTTTGCAATACTTCTGTCCACACATCTTAAGGATTTTATATATTTTACCTTTATATTCTATTTTGTGTAAACATTTAAGTCTTTTTAACATTTTTACCCTTTATATTCTATCTTTTAGTATTTTCATATCTAGATTTATTTTATGGGATCATCTTCATCAAAATTTTGTGAAATTCTTTAGCACAACTTTACAACTTTGCTTTCAATTGACACCTTTTAGTCATTATTGTGCTGAGGCAATTTAAACACTAATACATGGTCTCAAAGAGTGGTAGGATACCTAGTAGCCACAGTTTCATCCTTCATTGGGTCTATATGTCACATTTTCATTTTTACACCTTAAATTCAAAGCTGATTGGGCTTAAGTAATGAATCATAAATGTATGTCATCAATGGAAAGTGTGTTGCATACTGCATTGGATTGTTCTCTTCAAGGTCATGACTCGATATTTTAAAGTTGTTCCTTCACACTTGCCATCTGCTATATAACTTTAAAGCCATTTGAGATTAAGTAATGAACTTTAGCATACTTGTATATCATCACTGGATGCAGAACTGCCAAGCCATATGATTTTACCATAAGGCTGACTGAAACAACCCTTTAGTTATGGGCATAGTGAAACAATAGCAAAAAGTATGAAACAGCAACCATTACAGTCACATATAGATATTGCATCTTCAGGATTTGTACAGATCTGGGTTTAAGGATATGTGGCCAGGATGTCAGTAGGCCAGACAGATTTTAAAGGCAACTTGAATATTTTAATTTACACATGTTATGTAAAATGCCTGCATGGTCAGGTTTTTGCATTGTCTAGAAATGTCATCAGGGAAACAAAAACATGTTACAGGTGAAGCAGTATCTTAAAAAGCTCAAAAACAAGTATAGAGTATATTAAGATAATTTGCCACATTTGGAAAAAAATTGTGTAGGAAAGGTTGCAATCAATTTATTATATATAATGTTGTGTTCTTTTGAGTATTCCTTATAATGGGAGTGTTTGCCACTGCCATGTGAATAAAAAACAATTTTTAAACATTGTCAGGTTGAGATATATGTCATGAAGTCATTGGCCCCAATGGAATTCGGAACTGTATTTTCTGAAACTAGACTGGACATCATTCAAGCCAGAGTATTTTGCAAAAGTTTTAGCTGAATGTAATGCAGACATTTGAAGCTGAAAATATTGTTGTGTTAGCTACGTCAGACCACAGTTAATAAGCATTTCAAAATGTGTGTTTTTCAAGTATATGTTACTTTGCTATACTTTATGGAAAACAGAATTAATTTTGGTAGAACACACTTACTTGCAAACATGTACCATTAACGAGATTTATGGGAAAATAGTTAACTTTGCATAAGCCATAAAGTACAGATTAGTTCGGGCAAGGCCAGAAGTTATTAGTTTTTAATTAAGGGCTGACTTTGTTTAAACTTACCAAACGAACAGATTCAAGTTTTGTTCTGCATAGAACTGATTGTAGAAGACAGCACAGTTGTAGACATTTATTGATTGAAATAACAGTGTTTGGTACTAGAAAGGCAGGAATTATTATAAATCTGACTGGTCACACTGTGAAAGAAAGCATAGTTTAAACCGAAAACCTTAAGTTTAAATGTAATGGAGGGATTTTTAAACTTTAGTCTACACTTCTCTTTGATAAGGAAAAGGAAGTAAGATCTGAAAGGCTCCGAGAATTTTAAAGAGTAAACTTCTCGTTAAAAAAGAATTGTTATCCAAGGGAGAGACGAACACAAAAAACGAGGTGAGATAGTCTGGGAAAAGAATTACAACCCAGACAGTGTGGGAAGGAAAAGGACAATTTGGAACAAAAGAAAAAAAGCATCTTGAATTGGCAGAACAAAAGAAAGTGTAATGTAAGACATACTGAAACAATGGAACCGTCTGAGAGGACCTGTGGGACAGAATCAGTCAACAGGTCATGCATTTATGCAAGGCAGTTATTCAATATACTTGGACTCATAAATGATGATTTTGGATTCTATCTTAAACAGAATTGGCTAGTCTTATAGTTATTTTATTTGTTTTGAAATTCCTTAATTAGTAATACATAAAAAAGTGTATCTATCAAACTTTAATTTTCATATAGTTTACTTGTGGAAATTTTTATTGTTTAAAATTTTATTAAATTTTGTCTTTACTTTTAATGGGGGCTCATCTTATTTGTTATATATATTAGCTCAGATTACTTCTTTATTCCATTCATAAATTCCTACTTGTAGTAGCTTTATTCGATACCGGGCAAATTTCATTGTTGGAGGTCACTCTTAGACATGAACCAAAAACTCATATATACCACAGGAAGTGATATCTAAAGTTCAAAGTCAGGGCTCAATATTTACCATTTGTATGGCACATTCCCTTGTGCTCTAAGATTTTAACACCATTTGCAATTAAGTGATACTATTTGATATGCTTATACATTATCACCACACGGTTCATTATATACCACATTGGTTTGGTGTACAGAGATGAGCATGGTTCATTTATTCTTCTTAATTTGTTTGCATTTATCTTCATGGCTGGGGCCTTTATACATTTCTTTTTTATTCTTTCCCATTAATGTCCTTTAAGATGGGACAATGAATTTTGTTTGTTTTTTGTTTTCTTTTCTGTTTCTTCCCACTTGCTTGACATCAAGGTTATAATTAGATGTCATTATTTTCAATTTTTGGAACCTTACCATGGTTACAATAATTGACTGAATCTGTCTTTCTTTACAGGACATTGATTCACATACTTTACTATTATATGACCCTAGCTGAAGGTATTTCATAAGATTAGAAATAGATTTTAAAATAACAGGGTTTTAGGGTATTTCCTTAGGGTATGAGGGCAGCAGCAAGTAACTGGTTGCTCTGACATTTCTGGCTGTATAAATGGTTACAAACTTGTAACTAAAGCAGATTTCATGTAGGTATATGTAGATTTGTAAATAAAGCAGATTTCACATGCACCTAAAGAAAGGACTTTAAGGCAGACACAAAGGTACAGAAAGGAGGGTTCAATCATTTGCTTTGTATTAAAGTAAAGTATCAATTATTCAGACACTGATTCTCAGGATTGTTCACTCATATGACTACAGCCTTGTCCCTGAAAATTTGTATTAAGATGTACATGCATCAGTAAATGAAACAGATTTGCTGATTATTATGTCAACATAAAAAAGAGTAGCAGAACTGAGAAAGAAGCACATCAAAATATAGTCTTATGTAATTATAATGACATCATTATTAAGAATAATAAAATAGATATAATTAGGAGAGAAAGAGAGATTCAAAGAGAGTAAGTTTGAGAGTCATGGCAGCTCAGTTGGTAGAATGTCAGATTTGCAATATAAGGGTTTTAGGTTTGATACCCCCCTGGGCCAGTTTGAGTTGGCTGATGCAGTATGTCCTTGGCATTGGCACTAAGCTCCCATTTACTCAGCATCACATCACCAATAATGTTTAAAAGGTTATTAAACCCTCTGTCCTCTTCCCCCTCCCTGCTCTGAATTATTCTGACACCAGAGTATTGCTAAATGAATGCTTTTATGAAAGCATATAATTTACATGCAGAAATCCCATGTTAATCAAGTATGATTAAAGACTCTATAGTCCAAGCCAATATAAAAAATAACTGTTGATTAACAAGCAACAGATGATAAAGTTAATCACCTGTCAACACAGGTGTGAATAGAATCCATATCAGCCAAGTTTACTTTTGATCAAAAAACTTTGACAGAAGGCAGAAGGCCTCACATAAAATGTTTGTCCATCACACTTATATTATTGAGCCATGGATAGTCCAAGTAGATGACAGATCTAAGGAAAACTTTATAAATCTTATCATGAATTTTAGTAGTTAAGTAAAATATCTTATTAATATTTTTTATTATTTCAACTTTCAGTTCCCTTAAACATGTTAAATATCTACAAAATGTAAATACAGTATTTACATGCTTAATTAACTATTTTTGATAAAGAATACAATTATTGAATCCATTTAATCCAGATATTTACATTCACAGTTCTACTTTCTCACCAAATTTTGATCATCTGGATGACCAATTATCATGACATAATCTGTGTCTCACCAACTTTTCTCTATAGTTGGTAATTTCCTGCATTTAACTTCAAGATCCAAGGCAAATAAATGTAGGCATTGGATGATTCACCTGCTTTTTAGAAAAGTCCTACTGCACAGACCCAGATCTGCGGTCACATAATGTTCTGGCATATGTGTCTGTACAGTTTGTTAGGAATAATTAGTAGAATCAATTATAGACCCTGATCTGCATGCCTAGTATGCTACAGCAGATCAGGATCTTTGTTATTTGCAGTTTGATTGGACTTATAAGTAAGAATATACATTGTTTTTGGTAAGTATATTGCAGTTTTTGTAGATTTTGAGGATGCTTATGTTATGTTCATAAACTTGAAATGGTAAACATAACAAAATTATTCTCATAGCATGAGAGCTTGTTAGTTATTGCCCATCACTCCTGCTGAAGTATAGGCCACCCACAAATGATTGCCAGAGACTTCTGTCCTGTGCCATCCCCTCAAGCTGACTCCAGATGTGACCCAGCTTAGTGATGTCCTCCTCAAGGTCACCTAACCAGGTGTTTCTTGGTCACTCTTATTGAATATTTATCTCGTGACTAGTTTAATTGATTTATTTTTTTGCAAGAATCTTTCTATTTTTGGAACAAACCATTTGATTGCATATTTAAAAGTTAGTTTGAGTGAAACATGTCACTTCACATTCAAAATGTTTATTTTTTAATTTTTGATGTGGGTATGTTCCACTGAGTTTGAAAGTCATACTAGCTGTGCCAGACTAAAGATGAATGGATTCAATGTTATTCATTCATCATTTCATCAACTTGATCTCTCTAGTCCAGGGAATTAGGCAAGGTCTGCACCTGGTCAAGTCATTGTTTATGCTCCATGTAGACAGGTTAAATGTGTAAAAACATGAGCACAGATAATATGGCTATGTAGGAGAGTAATTGCCAGAACCACATTTTTTGGATGCATGTAGTATTCTCCTGGCCATCAATCTCATGTATATTGCATATTCTGTTCATTCTCAGTTAATTTTGAAGAAATTAATAGAATAAAACCATATTTGGGATAGTGTTTCTAATTAAGAAATCCAATGGTAATTAAATTTCACCATTTTCTGTCAAAATTTAATGGTGATAAGGACCATGTTAAATTTATGACTTTGCATCATAATTGATGGACGTTATTGTCCACTGAGAATATTTATTGGATTATTCAGATTTTGAAAATCCTGCTAGCTTTATTTTGCAAAAACCACAAAAGTTGTATCCATGAAAATCAATGAATTCATAGGTCATCATCTACTGACAATGATTTAGCAAGATTTAAAAAAAAACACAATATTTTATTAAATATCAAATGCAGAGATTTTTGTTTAAAATCTATTTGTATGTCATCCATACCCAAAGATCCATTTTTGTTATACATTTCTACTGACTACCTTATGAATATCTGCATTTACAATTATTACCTGCACAAAAGCCAGCAAAAGGTACTACCATCCTTTATTGTGGATGGAAAAGTGATAGATCACTAGAACAAAAAGACGTTGTTCATGTAACAGCTCCGGAAGCCTAGTAGTAAAGCATCCGCCTTGGATGTGAGAGGTCATGAATTCGATCCCTGGTCAAGTCATACCAAAGACTTACAAAAATGGTACTAACAGCTGCCTTTCTTGGCACTCAGCATTAAGAGGTTAGTGTTAGGACTGGTTGGCCTGTGTCAGAATAATGTGACTGGGTGGGACATCGTGCTACATGTCTGCAGCATGATGCCTCAGTGCTAGACATCACTATGAACTGCCACACTGCTGACATCATATGACTAAAAAATTGTTAAAGCTATGTTAAAATTCATAATCATATCACATTACTTGCTCATGTAGAATTTATTCTGTGTAGAGAATTCATGATTTATTACAAGGTGAACAGTGTTTCTATGGATTTTAAGAAATTGAAATAATTAATGTAGCATTTGTGGTCTGTATGGTCATATATCAAGAATTATAACATGCATTCAAATACAGAAGTCACAGTGATCTCAACATATTTTCAGATTTTTTTTATCTTTTAAGCCTCAGTGTGAAAGTGAAAAGATACTGTAAATACTGGCTTATACAAGAGTCCAACTGCAAATTGCTCATACCCCGATCTGCCTCACATAATGTGCTGGCAAATCTGGGTACATGCAGTTTGTTAAGAGGAATCAGTAGAAGAAAAAAAAAAACAGCTCCTGTTCTTCAGGCACATTATGCTACAGTAGATGATCATGTTGACCCAATGGATATAGAATAAGGAATATATACCATTGATATTAAGTTGCCAAAATTATTAATAATAAGTCTTCAAAATTAAACAGCAGTACTATAACTTGTCAAAAATGGTGCCATATATACTTGCTCGATCCAGGCAAAACTGTTCATGAAATTCTGACCTGTATCCATCAGGTCTTGAGTTCAGCATGCAATCCAATGAACTACACTGGCTGTAAAATCTTATACATGGATCTGCTTACCAAGAGATCATAAATCTTTACACTTGAGTTTTCACCAGCAGCCAGTCAGAATCAAGCACTTAAAACTAACACTATTTTGTAATTGACTGAAACCAAATCTTGCACTCAGACTTGAAATCTTGAGTTTTATGTTTTCCAAATCTGGTGCACACTGCAACACCCAGTAGCATTAAGTCATAAGCATGAAAGTCTAGAACAGTGGCCAGACTGACTGGAAAATTAATTGTGCCTTTTGAGAGATTTGAGCTTGCCTCAATTTATAATATCATACCAAATGTTAAAATGTTAGGTGAATTAAAAGATAGGATCTTTTAAGAGGATCACATTACATTCATTTTACAAATAATGAACTTTTTTCTGCGTGTCTTTCCTTGCACATTAAAATCATATGCTTACAATTAAAGATATCAAAATAGAGTTATGTAAATAGCACATGTAGAATATATATATATATATATATATATATATATATATATATATATATATATATATATATATATATATATATATATATATATATGAAGGACTAAAGTGTGTATTTAATTAGTTTAAATGAAAACAAAGTTAATTATATACAGGTATATGGACAGATAAATAGATAGGAAATTTGGAAATAAGAGTCGTATAGTGACTTGAACTGAAAAATTAAAGAACTATTTTACTTTGAAGCAGGTATATTGAGATTTGCTTCTGGAAACTTTGTCATCAGCCATGTTACCAGACTTATCTCTGATGCATTAACAATAAAGAAATCTGGAATTTTTGTAATGATTCACTTATTCAAACAACTGGATGATTTGTAAGCACTGATCTTATCAGCTTACATAGCTTTCTTCTTGTTACTTTGAGATAAATGACATGCATCAAAACTGTGACATGCTGAATTTTGAAAGGATTTGAAAGAACATTGTTAAGATTTCATTAGATGACAAAGTAATTACAGTGTGACCCTGCTCATAGCAATTGCCTTTAATTATCATGTAGTAAAAAGGGATAAATACCACATGGGGATGTTAGATTTTGAGTCTGCTTGCCATACTTTTTAAGAAAGTCAAGTGGCTAATCATTATTGACCAGGTGGCCGGAGTGGGAGTGACCTTAGGTCTAAAGCACTGTCCCTTACTGATCACTGCCATCTCACCTGTCTGCTTCAGTCTAGGGGTGAATGTGAATATGTGAGAAAGCTTGCCAGTAGCTTCTTGTGGGTGGGTGGCTTTTTTTCAGGTGATTTCCTGGTTTCTTCCTCCACCATTAATACTGGCCGCCATGAATAGCCTATCGTGTGCTGAAAACATGGCATTAAGCCCAACAACAACAACAACATTATTGACCAGTGCCTTTTATTTATTTCAAACATACCTGTTAAAGAGTTATGAGTTGCATTATTAAGAATTATCATCTAATCACCTGGAGCATGCTCATTTGAATCTCAGTACAGTGGGATTATATAATCCCAGTTGAACAACACATAATTCACATTTGCACAATGGGGGCTGTTTCAGGTGAGAAACATTACATGTTAGGCAAAAAGACATGCCACATGTGCAGTATATTATCCAATGGCATGGAGACTTAAAGTAGCATTCTTGTACTCACCTTGACAGTAAGTTCATAAAGACAGATAAGAAATTGCATCTTTCACATCATGTTATCATAAATATGTTGAAATATCTGCATCTATTGATATACTCCTTTTAAGAATAAAGAAAATCAATGAATTACAAAAATACCAGATTCATTTGATTGTTAGAGATATGTAGATCAGTTCTAACTTACTTTCAGCACTGACTAATAGAGGTAAGTCATGACTAACTGAACATCCTTCTAATCACCTTCATACCAAGCAGCTTTATCTCCGACAAAAATATGCCTCAAAAAAATGTAGACAGAAATTTACAAAAAAAAATCAAATTTTTTTTTGTTCACTCAAAATTTTTTTGCAAAAAAGAAACCACAATCTCTCTTAGCTGCTCTAATACAATTGGATTCACCTTAAAGTTGCCAATGAAAGATCTCGTGCAATAGCATCCTCATGGACAATCCTTGTTTCATAACAAACCAGGGTATTAAATTTGCAGAACATAAAATATTACAAACTTAATGTGAACTATCACTCTGTCATTCTCATTTTCATTTGCCATTACTGTTTGCAAATACCTATCAAACTTGAGATTGCCTGAGCTGAATTTGTGCTTGTCCCAGTGGATTGGTAAAACCCTGATGCACAGGACCTAAACAAAGCATACTGTGCATGGTGTTTGCATCCTTGTTTGTGTTTGTTTTGTTATATTATTTGCAAGTCATATAATATAATGCACAAACACTGACAAGACACCTGATCTTCTGTGGAGCCTTTTATTTTATTTCAAATGATCATATGATATATGTTTATGTATTAAGTTTTTTTTTTCTGACAAAATAAGTGCTACTTTGGTAATATTATTACATATTGCCTGAAAAAGAACCATGGCAACAGAATTAGATATTTTTGAAGATATCAAGCAAAAAGCACAAAGCAGCCCAATAAAATTTGGCTTTGGTTTAAAATTAAATCTTTATCTTGAGAAATTTTTTTTAAAAATTAATTTCTTAAGTCAGCAAGAGAAATTTAAGTTTCAAGATTCATGGAAAAAAATCCTTTGTAATTTTCATGGAACTGAGTTATTAGGGAATGCACTATGACATTGGTATTTTTGATATTATTATGCCAGCTGGTGGAAATCTATTACACCTTAGTCTTTGATGAAACTTTAAGATATTTCAGGATTGAATGGGCTGATAAATTCTGTTTTCCCACAGAAACAAAATTAAACAAAAATGTAGTCTGGGAGGTACTGTCCACCTGTTGCATTAATGAAAGAGAGTTTGCTGCTGGATATTGTTGTCACAGTGTTTGATAGACATGAAGAGTTAATTAATTCTCAGCTGTGCAGGTTAAATTTAATCATCTTCCAGGAGTTGGTGCAATTCTCAGTGGTGTGTTAGAAATTCCACTTACTGCTTTATAATGTACTGTCTTTATTGAAGAAGTCCTTGCTAAAAATTTGTAAGTAAGTCGAAGTACTTGATAAAATAAAAATATGGACTTATATAAATTGTGTTTTAATAGGTATATTTTACAGTAACGGCAGCTGTTTAAGTAATTTGTCAATTTAATGCATTGGATGGTTGTAGGGTTGGTTTCCAAGATATGATCCCTCAGGACTAAGTCTTTGTGGATATGTGTGCATGTATAAGAAATGATCACTAATAACAGTGTAAATAAATATTTTGTGTGTATATGTAGATGCAAAGCATTGTGATTGCACTGCTTAGTGTTAACCAGTTAGCTAAGTGTTAACATTGTAAATATTTTACATTTAACATTACTGTTTGGGTATAACTTTATATTCTTTTAATTTAATGGATTGAAAACTCTTGCAATTGCACATCTGCATATCCAGCTGGTTGAAATGCCAATGACAGTATGTGAACCAGTGATGAAGGAAGCCTACAGTTTGGCTGGTTACCTGACTCACTGATAATAATAAAGTGGCCATGATCAGTCTATCCTGCAGTATCATTTAGCATAAAAAAAAAATATTAACAGAGCATTCAAACTTCTGTTTTAAGCAATATTTTTAGATCTACTGGTCATAGACCAGAAGAACTTATAATCCCTAGTCCAAAATAGTATTATCACTGCTTCCTGAATGGATGGTAATATCAACTAGGGTTTTTAAGTGAAAGTCTTTTTATGACATCAGCTTGGTTTTACATAAAAATGGAGCTGTTAGTCATGGCAGACATCTTAAAAATCTTGAAAGCTCTTCTTCTTCTGAAGGTAAAGTTATATTAGTGTGAGGTTTTCATCAGAAGACACACTATGATGTCTTGCTAGTCTTAAATGAAATTGCTACAGCATGGACATCCAACATGGCCACCACAGTGGCCATCTTACCTTGTATCACTACTCCACCATAATGAAATTTTTATGGCATTTTGTTGGTCTTGAAAATAATAATTTTTGCTGATATAATATTCAATATGACCTCCACTATGGTTATCTTGAAAATCTTGTTGCTACTCCAAAATTGAAAGTCTTGTCAACATTGGTTTTTCGCTAGAAGACTTGATATGATGTCATAATTGTGTGCTGATCTGAAGTTAGCATGGCCAACATGGCAGCCATGTAAAGAATTCCTACTACTCCTAAATGGAAAGTCATAACAGCATAAGGCTTATGCCAAAACACTAACTATAGCTGATTTTGAATGAAAATGGTGCCAATCTGACTACAGATATGGCTGCCACATTGAAAATATTGTCCGTAGTTCTTGATGGATGGTCATATCAGCATAGACTTTTCAACAAAAGTCTTCTAATGGTTTCTGGTTTATCTTATATCAAAATCATGCCAATCTTGCATCTAATATGACTGAATGAAACAGTGTTAATTTGAACATCATATCTCTCACAAATGCCAGAGATGGTTTCAACTCTTAGCAGTTAAAAGAGGAAATGATCTTAATTCTGTTTAAACAGTTGAATGGCAGTCCTTCTGACGGACTCTTGCTTTCAGTTTACTTTTGTAATCCAATATGTAAAAACGATTAAGCATTGCTGAATGTAATTGTCTTTTCAAAGATACACATCCTAAGTATGGCCAAGCTCTGTAGTTGATGACCCAAATAACACCCATCATATTCCAAACTAAAGGAAATTTAAAGTTATGTTAACAGTATCTAAGATGTACATCTCTTTTAAATAACTTGGATAACCAGTGGGGAAATCCTTTAAAATTTGTTTTCTTTGCAAAAAAAAAAACCCTGTGAAAAAGTAATAACAAATGTGAATATTTGTGCAGTTGCTTGTCTTTTTTCATGTCATCATGTATGATTTTCTCAATGAAATAGTACATCAATGTTGATATTATGTATAAAAATAGGCTAATTTAAGCCTATTTTTCTTCTGTGTAAACAACATGCTTTGTGGCAATATGGTGTGTGATATGTTATGGGCAAACTGAGCATCTTAGAAAATAGAAGAAAAATCTAGTTAAATTTAAACATTTTTAATTAAGTAAAATTAATTAAGGTAAAATGATGCATCACATCTTGTTTGAATTCATTTGTATGAAAATTAAAGATGAAACTAACAGGTCTACATGTTTCTATATTCTTGTTAGAAGAATGAGCAATCTTTAACACCTGATGTCTGATAACCTATGTTCCATCTCTGTTAAAATGAAAGTTGTCAGTGACATACCAGGTTTAATAGTGGTAAGTTTCCTGTCTTGTCTTTGTATATTATTGGCTACTGTGATGAGAAAATGCAATATGCAATTTGAAAATAGCTCACATGCCACACAACTGTATGGTATTGGAGGTAGGGTGTTTAGTTCAGATTTTGATACTAATGAATGCTATCCCATAGAAGAAATGCATGGTAATTATTCTGAAGGGCTTGTTTGAATGCCTCTATCTGAAATATTTCAACTATGCAACAAGATTAAATCATGCAGGAAAAACATGTTTGTTGATTATGATTCCATCATGCAGTTATCAAGTGCTTCTTGTATAAGCATATTGTATTGCTATAAAATGATGACAAATGAGGTTGAGCTATAAAAAAGTATTTACATACTGACCTGCTTGTTTGTACCCCTGTTCTGATTTTAAA
Source organism: Potamilus streckersoni (assembly GCA_016746295.1). Classification (NCBI taxonomy): domain Eukaryota; kingdom Metazoa; phylum Mollusca; class Bivalvia; order Unionida; family Unionidae; genus Potamilus; species Potamilus streckersoni. The sequence continues at coordinate 400,375 of JAEAOA010001004.1, read as the reverse complement.
AACAAAAAGAATCAAGAATATAATAAAAGCACAAGACAGTCATTTCATTCATTGATTTATAATTTTTAATCTGTCACCAAGGGATCACTTAACAATGTCAAATTATTGTAGTTTCAATAAATGTCAATCAAACTGACTGGATTCTGTCCATTTTTAAAAAAATATATGCACTGTCTAGTTTTAATATTTCTAAAATAAATTGAACACATAAAAAGGAAGAAGCCATGTAATCAAGTGTTCAAGAGATATAAATCCAAAATTGTATGGAATTTTCAGATTTTTCAAAAATGGTTAACTATATCACATCTGTCTGGTGCTTGAAAATATAGAATGGCCCAAGCAAATATGGCATCCTTGTTGCTTAAGAAGCTCCCTTAACACATACATGTCTAGTTGGTCCTAGATGGAAAGTCCTCCATGGACATCCAGTATGGCCATGACAATCTTGAATTTCTTCTTGTCACTACACCTCCTGAATGAGAAGTTATATCAACATAGGGTTTTTACTATGATATCTAGCTGGTCCTAAATGAAAAGGTTATATCTGAACACCCATTATGACCACAGTGTATGGCCACCAATGTGGCCATCTTGAAAAATCTTGTTATCATTGCTGCTTCTTAATGGATTAGCATAATAGCATTGGGTTTTGAGACCTTGTAATATTAATTTATTTCTTGGTGAAAATGGGGCTGATCTTATGGCCATTGCAGCCATCTTGAAAATCTTGTTATCTCTGTCTTGAATGAAATGTCTTATTTGCACATGGCTTTCTTCAGAAAATTTATTACCATATCCTTTATGAAACATTATGCCACCTGGATATTACTAAAAACACTTCTTATCATGTCTAGATGGTCCATATTGAAAATGGCGCTGATCTGTGCTTTTGAGAGATGATTATTTCCTAGATGTTGATTCTGAATACCAGTGATTATCTCAAGCAATCATGTCAACAGAAAAGCTTATGTATGTAGATAAGTGATGTTTATGATAAAAGTAATTCTAAATCACAAACAATTAATATGATCAGAAAGCTAATAAAATTTAATCCCTATGCAATGCCAATTAAGTCTTCTTCCCAGTTATTCCTATTTTAGTGGACCATATAGAATCCAGTCCTTAAATTTCAGTCATGATCAATTGTTTCAAAAAAAAACAATAGAATCACTGCACAACCATAAGAGCTGTTTTTGGATTTTAAAAAAGCTAAATGATGAAACATTATATCTGTGAATGTGAAATGCCAAATAGTTTTCATACATGCTCGAGATATTACAATCATCAGTCAGTTATGGTCTTCTAGATAAAGTGCATGTAACACCTTAAACCTTCAAATGAAGCAGATTTAGCTGACCTGACAGGTGAATGCTTTAAAGCATTTTATAATGCCACCACCACCACCAGGCCTTGAATTACTATGATGGTGCAGTGGGTTAGAGAGAAGAGACAGTGACTAATACCTGATTGTATAGGACTTAGGGTCAAAAGACAAAAAGTCACAATTCTGATTTTTACTGTTGTGAAACAAGACTGTAGGATAAAAGGTCAGAAATTAAATTATCACAATTGTTTTTTGTAGTTATGAAAATGAGAAAGTCAACAAGTCACAATATGACATGTAATTTTTGAAGTCTTCTTACTGCATAAATTTTCTAAGGACCATAATATATTAATCCTATTAAATCTAGTACAGTAAAACCTGTCTTGAGTGACCACTGCTATGAGAGAAGTGTGTTCACAAGAAGCATGTTCCATTTTTTATGAGAATAAACCATTTGATGTAGTTTGTCCTGCATGAATAAACATGACTATGATGGGCATATTCCTATTTTAAGGGATTTGACCAGAAGTTGCTTATTCATGTTTGGTTATTCCAGATTTTCATAAAAAATGCAATTCACACTATTGTATGAATAATGTAATTGCATTTCTGATTTTGTGCTCATAACATGTGGGAAAAATGAGCCACACCTAGAACAACATAACAACAGATGTAACATTTAATTTGTACTGATTAGTGAAATTTGATGTTGGCATTAACAGCAGTAGCAGTGTTTTTAACTTTATCTTAGCAAGCACCCATTTCATAGATTAATTTTTACATGACAGATATAACTTCTGTCCATTGTTGAGTTAATCCAGAAGTTTTAAACTTTTAATTCATAGCAAAATTGTTGATTATATTACAAGTTCTCAAGATTTGTTACTTTCATTAGTTTTTTTACAGTTCAAATCCATTACAAATAATTTTCTATTGATTTTGAGTCTATTCTTTTCAGCAGGTTCATGCACCTTTTAGTTTGTAAAGTACTCCATAAATTGAAAGCATCTTTTGAAATCACTGTATTCTTGTAATTTTAGAATCTGAAAGCATTTTTTGGAATCACAGGATAATTGTAATTTTAGAATCCACCAAAATTAATGGGTGCATAAATATATTCAGCAGATACAGACAAGTGATTATTTGTAGTTGTAAATCTAAACCATTTCTGTAAATGACTGTATAATTGTTATTTTAGAGTCCAGCAGGGTCAAAATTAATGGCCACAGACATATAGTTTGATGTTTTCTGAATTAATATTGAATGATATAAGCCACATGTGTGTACCAAAATGAATTCAGGAAATCACAGTATTTTAGATTCCTATCAGGTACCATGTTTCTACAGATGTTCAGTAGCAGATCTTTTCTCTTTGTATCACATGTCCTTGTTTGAAGAAGTTCGGTCTTTAGTGATACAGGTTTATAGCTGTCAGTAGCAAACAGTATTTCTTTGTAGTATTTATTTGTTATTATATCTATGTCTATATAGGTAGTGGTATGTACAGGTAAGAATCATTATGACCATCATTCATACATTAGACATCTTTGATTGACTGCTATGAAATTTGGCCATGAATCATTATGTAGCTAAAACCCTAAAATGGAATCTTCATTTTGTTTACATTTCATTTGTTTTTGTTTACACTCTATTCTGTTTCATTTTTAATTCTGGTCATACTTGCATTTCATCTATTATCTAATGGTTTCTTGTTCATGGTCAAAATATTACATTCCACTTTTCCATTTATCACTCATCCATTGCATTTTTTTCATTTCTTGATCTGCTAGTTAGAGAACAAAAGACTATTGGGGATGGCCTGTAATCCATCTTCTGACATCTGTCTGCTGGCACATGTTTGTTATTGCTACTATAGAACTACTTGGAGATTGGTCATGAACTTTGCATACACACACACATTTACCCTGCTGAGGTTAGTTGGTCTTAAAAGAAAATGCCATATATCCAAACAATGAAATTGAAAATCTAGTTATTGTTACTCCTCTGAGATGGATAGTCTATCAACATGGGATTTTCACTAAATGAAAATGGTGAAGATCTGATCTCCAATATGGCAGCCACAGCAACCCCCATGAAAAAGTGGTTATCACTTCTGCTCCTGAATGGAAAGTCATATTGAATGGGGTTTTCACCAGACATATTCTTCTCATCTTTCTCTTGATTCTCGTTTTACATCTTTTGAAACTGTTACTTTTGCTTCATCTGAATCAAATATCACATCATCATGGCATTTTCACGAAACCTTTTTAATGATGTCTTATTGACCTTAAATTAAAATGGTATTGAACTGACATACAGTATTGTCACCAAACAGCCACCTTGAAAATCTTGTTATTGCTACTACTTCTGAATAGAAAGGTTTGTACCATGAAGTTTCCAATGGAAAATAGTTTATAGTATTTAGCTTGGCTGAAATAAAAGTATGCTGATACTCTATCCAATATGGCCACCACATTGGCCATCTTCAGAACCTTGTCATTACTTCTTCTCCATGAGGGAAAAACTTCTCAACAATGGCTTTTCACTAGAATTCTTATGATGTCTAGTTGGTACAAAAAAGCTACTAGCACTGCCTGGTCATTCCAGGACATCAATGCTTAATTATAAACTAATTTTCCATCAGCTTGATTGGTTATGGAACTGTTTTGTTGGATCAAAATATTTCTTGGCATTAATATCTACACAGAAGCCAGATGAAGTTTATTAGTGGCCAATAACTTATGTAAAAACCTGAACCATATTGGATACTCAAAAAACAGGCAAAATCATTAGATTTGGGGGTTGTTGCTTAGGTAACATGAGCTATTAGTAGCAATTACTTTGCCATTTTCCATGTGTCTGCTTCATCCATCACTAACAGGTTGCCATTATATTGAGCAATAAAATCATAAGTGTATAATACAGGAGAGGTTTGTGTATATTTATGTTGGGAAGTTGCTCCTCTTATTTGTCTTGATGTTTTAAGATCACAAAGCACATGATAAGTTATGTCCTGCTAAGCTATGATAGTGCCAAGCCCAGGGATATTACCATGGTGGCCAAACCCCAAACCAACCAAGTCTGGCAGGATTTAAACCTGCACTATTCCAGTCATATATGGTATCACAGTACCAATTGCTTTTCCATAGACCGCATGCATGTCACACACTGTCACAGAGAACAATGTTAGATTGTTAATTTGATAACATCGAAAATAGGTATTCCATTGCATTTAAGAGATAATTCTGCTGGAACTAGACAGGGGTAAGAGTTATCTAGTTACAACGGACACATTTTCAGTCATGTGTACCACATTTTAAAAAAATCTTAAAAAATACAAAATGTGATCTAGATATGAATTAACATAATTTCACATGTTGCCAAGAGGCTCAACTTTTTTAAAGCCTAACAGAAAGTACAACTCTTACATAATGCACCAATCACAGCTAGTTTTGTTATTTATTTCTGAATGCAATGTTCCATACACCTTAAGCTCCGCCCACCTGGGGTTGTATAATTGGTACTGTTATACCATATGTAGGATCCTGACCACAAAGCCACCATTTGTTGTATTATGTTTATGTTTCATTTGAAAATATGTACAACAATAAATGGTGTTTCTTTTTAGAAACATCAATCTGACATGGAATATTGAAAAGGCCATCAAAATATATTGAGCATTTTGATTCATATTTAGATGATCTGACATTTATTATTTAGATGATCTGATATTTATTATATTTTGGTGATCTGATATTTATTATATTTAGATGATCTGATGTTGATTTACATTTAGATAATCTGTTGTTGATTCATATTTAGATAATCTAATATTCATTCATATTAAATCTTATATTCATTCATAGTTAGATGACCTCATATATTTACTCATATTCAGATGTTATTGATATTCATTCATATTAAGTCTTATATTCATTCATGGTTAGATGATCTGATATTGATTCATATTCAGATGACCTGATATTCATTCATATTCAGATGATCTGATATTGATTCATTTAGATTATCTTATATTGATTTACATTTGGATAATCTGTTGATTCATATTTAGATGACCTAATATTCATTCATATTTAATCTGATATTCATTCATAGTTTGATGACCTGATATTTACTCATATTTAGATGTTCTGATATTCATTTATAGTTAGATGATCTCATATTCATACATATTCAGATGATCTGATATTCATACATATTCAGATGATCTGATATTTATATTCAGATGATCTGATATTCATATTCAGATGTTCTGATATTCATTCATATTCAGATGATCTGATGTTCATATTCAGATGTTCTGATATTTATTAATATTCAGATAATGTGATATTCATTCATAGTTAGATGACCTGATATTTATTTATACTGTGTTTAGAAGATATGATATTGATTCATTTAGATGCTCTGATGATAGTCATGGTTAGATGACCAGATATTTATTTATATTTAAATCTGATATTATTCATATTTATTGATTTTCATTTTGATTATCTGATAAATTTTCAGGCTTCAAATTGCAGCAATTTTTAAAGGAAGTTTCAACTATGAACTTTTTTTTAAAACAAATATTGGTAGTACAGTTAAACAACACAGTTACAATAGATAACCTTAGTATGTACATTTGCATGCAAAAATAAATTGGATTTTCATCAAATATGCAAAATTTTAGATAAAACTTTCTACAGATTTGATTTATTTTGAAGTTGGACATTTTTTTGTTCTGTAGTGTCAGCTATAAGCAATTACAACTCAAATTTAGGTCTGGATCTTGTAACAGGGATTGATTCCAGATCTGAAGAAACATGATGTTACCATTTCTGGATCTTGTAACAGGGATTGATTCCAGATCTGAAGAAACATGATGTTACCATTTCTTTTAACTGATACACATACAAAATCACCACCAAGTCCTGTTTGTTTATCCTCACTGGCCAGATTCAGACCTGTATTTATCTTTACATCTTGGCAGATCAATAAGCTTCAAAGCCACAATAATAATAACTTTAATTGATATAGGTGCATTACCAATGCAACCAATCAAATTTATACTTTCATATAATTTCAAGGTAAAAACCTTGTTAATGACTTCCACCATTTTATAGAGTATAACTGGTTGGGTTTGCCACATTCCTAGGTGACTTACAGAATGCAGTTGATGTGTTAAGAATAAAGTCAAGAAATACATTGGCAGTTCACCAATATTTACATATGTGGATGAATCAGAACCTTGGCTGGTAATAGCCTTTTATATTGAAACAATATTGACTATCATATAAATTGGAAAAAAATTTCAAGAACAGTATTCTACAACTGTAATATTGATGAATAATGCTCACAAGACAGATCCAAGCCATTCTTTGCAATGAGCAATAAATTTAATGTTTAATTACATGTAATTTTCACATTATTTGTAAGCCATCAGAGGCTCTCATCATTTTTTATTCAAAAGTCTTAACACTTGAATCATTCCCTCACCTTCATTTAATATTGATAAATTAAAAATGAATGTGTATTGTGCTTGTTTCTTATGTTTATTCTCTGCACTGAAAGTGGTTGTTCAAGGGGCCGATTAGATAGTTGACAGATAATTTGGTCAAATTTTATCTTCATTTACTGTAAAATTTGTAGCATCCAGTGAAGGCAATCTAATTAAATTAGACTAATTAAATTAGATAATATCTTTAATGACATAATATGATTATAACTTTGGTCAGTTTTAAGTCAAAGAAAGTTTCATAGAGTACTTCCATGCATTTAATTTGCCAGGAGAGGGGGCAGTGTTTCTGTCAGAAGTTAATATACTGACAAGCTCAAAATATGTAGGGTTAGTTAAGGATGTAATCTCATTTCACACTATGCCTAACCCTAGGTCTCTTAAAGTCTTATAAAATCACCTGATTATGATAGCAAAGGCAATTTCAGTCAGTTTTACATATTTTTGAATCTCAAAATAATATCACCATGTTTCAGGAAGGAGTTAACATTTTATTTTAATATTATATTTACCATTAAAGAAAGTTTAAGATATTCACAAATTTATCATTTTTATATAACATCTTGATGGTTATTGCAGTTTGTGGGAAATTTTTTTCTTCTTTTTCAGATTCTTCTGAACCATGAAAGAATAGAATAACTTCCTTTCCAAGGTCACCCAGCTGGCCCTCAGTGTCTTTTGGTTACTATGGTAAACATATCTAACTGCACCAAATCTATTTGCACGTTTCCTCTGATGATACGCTGCATGTCTTGTGAACACAGTCACAAAGGACAGTCTTCAGAAAAAGATGGGACTCATAGTTACCATATTAATGTGGATCAGCATTCTCACCATGACCTTGAAGAGTGGATATGGTCAAAACATTGTCAGATCACATGACAGACAAATTTCCTCAAAGAGGCATAATTCAAGGATGATTCATGAAAGCATCCTATTCCCAAAGTATCCATCAAAGAATAAACTGCCTTTGGTAACAAAAGAAAGTGGCTTTCATGATAAGAAGTCAGATATTTTAAATAATTTCTCTCAAATAGAACAGATCCAACAGCCACCAAATGGAGATCTGCATGGAAGAAGTGTTAAGTTTTCTACATACATGTCGGTTGAAGTGTCTTTTAAGGAGGAACCTTCACAAAGTCATTTACTACATGGTCTAGTTGAACCAGTTCAAAGAAGGAGATTCAAAAGGGATGCTATTAACCATGAAAAACGTGAAGTGATTGATTTACACCAACCCGTGGTAAAGGAAGAATTCTCTGGTTCAAATGACTTAGTATTCCAGAATGTGAATGAAACAGGGAATCCTGTGTATCAAGTGACTAATATCTCAGACAAAAACCAATCTTTGTATTTGAGAGGTTCTGAAGCAAGTATTACTCAGAGTATACTAGTTACAAAGTTAGTTGCTCCATTAGTAGCCAGTAGTTTTTTCAGTATTGCTCCATCAGTAGGTGCTTTACGTTCCAAAATCTGCACTTCAGTGTTGAGTGATTCAGATTCAGTGACTTTCACTTCATCTGTTGGAAACATAAACTCAGGGACTTTCACTTCATCTATTGGAAATTTATATTCATTTTTAATCACATCATCCATCATTGACTCAAATTTAGACAAATTCATCCCACCCAAGTGTGATGCAGATTCAAATACCCTCACTTCTTTTTTCAGTGTCTCAAGTTTGAAGGCTTCTGCTTCAAGTTCAAAAACCCTCATGCCATTCATAGAAACTTCAAGTTTAAAATTCATTTCCGATTCTTTGTTTACTTCCAGTCAGTTCAGCAATGCTGTTAATGGTGATTTCCCTGTGGAGTTACACAGTGGTGATGTGCATATATTTCCAAGTATACTGTATTTTGACTCCAGTGCAATAAGTTTATCACCTATTTCTACAAATAAATTTGACACAAGTCAGGATTCAGAGAAGAATCTACAGGAAACAAAGAATATACCAATATATTCCTGTCAGAAATGTATTTTTCAGATTAAATCTAGTACTAACCATTTCTCAACTTATTTAGATACGCCGATGGCTCCATCCATGTCAGCATTGCCCACAAATACTTCAATCCACAGCATACAAAATATTGAGCAACTGATAGCTGCAAATCATTCAAGTTCTGTTTCTTATGATACTGATTCCAGATTAGTGCACAAAGATATATTACACCCCTTAGAAATGAAGTCAATATCCATTTCTATTAACCCTGTTCAAACTAGAGTAAGAGAGGCAACTCATTCTGTCTCTGTTACCTATATGTCTGCTAGCCAGAAATATTTGGAAATAATTACTAATTTTTACAAAACAGAAATGTCTGTTTCAGTGCTTGCTTCTTCCTTTGAATCAGCATCGACTGAATCATTATCAGCCATCAGAGTTTATAAGTATGAGTCTGCAAAAATTTCCTCAGTGAAACAGATTGGAACAGACATGTTATCTGGACCAGTAGAAAGTATTTATTCTTCTGATTATTATCAAATATTTTTTCCATTCACTGTCTCATCAGAAGATTTCTTGCACCTGATGGCTAGCCTTGGTCATAATTTTACTCATACAAATATTATGTCTGACACTTCATCAGTAAGCAATAAAGCAACATATTTCTGGAATGGCAAAATATCATCATCTGCTGCCTTCATTGAGCCAACTGAGATTCCTGAACCTAAGCCAGAAGTGTTTATAACTACAAGTTTTTCTTCAGTAGGATATAATCATAATGCATTTGATTCATCAAGTGTTAGAATAGATTCATTTCAGACCCAACAAATCAGGCCTATAAACCCTACCTCTTCAAGGACCACACATTTGTCATTAGAGAGTAACACCTTATCAGAGACAATTGATATTTTATCATCCATGGATTTGCCAACTCCTGAGTTACTTGTATCTAAATATGTACTCACTAGTGAACCTATTCAATCGGCATTATTTTCAGAATCAAAAATACCAATTTCTTTATTAACTACCTCCTCCAGTGGCACAAAGACACAAATAGAGATCTTTAGACAAGATGATTCCTCAGACAGATTGATCCTCCATGCATCTGAAACAATTGAACTTTCATCCACCTTTGAAATGACTTCAGAATCATTACATCCCACAAAAAGATCTGAACTTGAAAAATCTAGTCTTGAACCAGAAATGCCCACTCCAGAGCCAGAACCACCATCAACATCAACTGAATTCAAAGGAACACCTGAGCCAGAAGCACATTCTTCTATACCTGACAAACCATCTTTGAAAGATACTAAACCAACAGGTATATCTGAACCTGAAGCACCTACACCCGAATTCAGTAAACCAATTCCTGACCAAGCAGCAGAAGCCAAAACAACATATGAACAACACAACCCCACCTCTGAGCCCAATAAACATTCTTCTGAACCTCACATACCTGAGCCACCTCAGAACTCTGGAAATGCATTTACTGATCAGCCTGAAGTAGAAACACCATCCAGTGAACCTGAAACTAAGTTATCATCCAGTGACCCAGAGGGTAAATGGACATCTAGTGAACCTCACAGTGAACCTCCTACCACTGAACCAAAAGGAGATCCATCTGAAGTTACTGAAAGTGAGCCAGAAACAAACCCAATAACAATTGAACCCCATAGTAAACCACCTACTAGTGAACCAGAACATCAATCACCAACCAGTGAACCAGGGCATTTCCATCCAGAACCAGAACCAGAAACTTTTGCTGAGCCACAGCCAGCGTGGGATATAGCCAAAGAATTGTGGAAGGAAGCATGGGAAATCCACATATATTTTTTTGGTCCAACTTTCATACTGCTTGGGATGACCTGTGTGGCTACCATTATCAGACTTTGGAAAATGGAACATCTTTTAAGTAAACATTACTTCTTGACCCTGAATATCTTGGTCATTCTTGTTTGTTTTTTCCGAGGACTATACCTACTAGTGGATGCCTACAACTCCAGAAACATCTACCCCCGGATCCTTGATTTCTTTCTGTACAGTATAGTATTTCCATGCCTAACATCCATGTTCAGTATCCTTTTCTATGCACTTCTTCTGGCCACACGAGTACAAGCGTTATCCAAGAAGGTACAGAAATTATGGGTGCTTCTGGCAATTATATTTATTCACTTTGCCTTGTCAATTACAACAGATGTTATTGTTGGGTTGTATGCTACAGCAGGTCTGTTGTTACTCATCTGCCAGTTTTTCTTTGTCTTATGGGGACTCCTATTGTTTGTTGGATATATTTTGATATTTAGACGCCTGTACATTAGTGCTGCTCACAGGCATAAAATCATGGTGGCCCACACAGCAGCAGAGTATAAAGTAAATGGGGTATATAAAAAGAATGACTTGAAAGAACACAAAAATATATATACTTTGAGTTTGGCCATTAAAGTGACCTTTGCTTCAGCCTTCTTTGGTTTTGCTTGTGTTGGGTTGGAACTTTATGGAATGTTTGGAGTATATGGCATATTGAAACGGAAGATTCCAGACCCATGGCCATGGTGGACATACCATACACTTCTTAGATCCATGGAACTTTTAATGTGCATAAGTATTGCATATGTTGCAGCTCAACCTTTGAAGTACTTGTACAAGAAAGAACAGGGTCATACATTCTTTTATCTTTTGCCTTGCAAGTTATTATTCTGTGATAGAGACAGTGCTTATAGAAGTGAAGGAGGATTTAGTTCAAGTAGTGTTGACCATATGCATTTATCAGACAGTTCAAATGAGAGCCATAGTGCTTCTAGAAAGTGCAAACTTGGAAAAGAAAAGGATATAATGGAGACTGAGAAGGCCAGATATGAAAAAACATCATTGAATGCTTTCAAAAATGCTGGAGACTCTGAGGTTTTAACACAAGATGCTACTCTCCCTAATCGAGAAAGGCATAAGAAGTCCATGCTCATAGTGGAAGATGGCTTTGTCCGGATTCGAAGGGAAGATGAAATGTCTAGTATTACAGAACAGGAATTTGACACTTATTCTCGATCAACAGATCTGATTAGTGGCAGCCGAAGTCAAAGCAATAGTCATATTCAAAGAAGCTATGATGGAACTAGTGAAAACAATATTTCTTTATGTTTTCCATCAAATGATGAGTTTTCACAAAGTGATCATGCAAATAAAGGAGTAGTGATGCCATTATCTTGGCAGATTCCATTCAGCCATCATTGTGCATCTGATTTAAATACATCTGACATTGTCCTATCTCTTTCTATGTCAGATTTAGCTAATGAAATGGACACAGAGTTAAGAAAAGCTTTTCAGTCCAAACCAGTTAGTGATGTGGACCTCATATCTAATATAAGTCTTCCAGTGACACTGGAATGTTCTACAAGCAGTGACAACCAATACAATGTTGACTTTTATCAAGATTATCATGATAAGAACAATACCCCACAAACTTCTCCTTCTGTAGATAATTCAGCAAACCATTCCAGTGCCATTTCAACCACCCATCTCCTGCAATCAAAATATGGCAAGGAAGATCCAGGCATACGGAAAAAGCTTTTTGATAGTGGTTAGTACTTATATAAATATGTCAGAAGAAAAATGATAACTTGGAATTGAATAATTAGTAGAGGAGAGGGTTGCTTTAGGGACCAGAAAACTGATGAAACAATGTGCATATATATTAGTTGCACTGTAAATCTATATAATGTTCAGGACAGGATGTACATAATATGTAGATCATGTTACCTGTTTTGGTGTTTAGTTTTGGGGAGTATGTTTCAGTTAAATGTTAAGCACCTGTGGGATATTTACCATGTTTACATCAGTATGTTTACTTACCTGTACCAAAATATGTACAGTGTTTTCATTTACCTGCCCAGTATTTCTAACTCTGTCCTTACATTAAAAATTCCTACACACCGCCTCTCATAAATGTCAATGCCAAAGGATGAATACCAACGGAAATCAAAGTATCAGTGGTGTACATTTAGATGATACACTGGGTTAAATGCAACCAGTGGCAGACATTTAGCCTAAATTACAATTTGTATTGTTTTAATTATCTGTAATCATTGATATTTTTGATTAATAATGCTGGAGGTGTTGTCATTAGTTCACACTTCCAGTATTGAAATTATAGATTTCATGTATTATTATAAGAACATAATGATTGTGGTATTTTGGAAAGACCTACTGATGTGTTAGAACCAACCACTGGAAGACAAATCAATTACCTCCACCACCCATTCCAACCCACCAACCCTCACCCCAAGCAGTGGTTTACATCTATTTTTAGAGATGCTGTCAAAGCTTCCAGCAGGCTAAAATAAACCAGGAATGTTTAAAAAGTGCTTCAACCTTTAGAAAGCCCATAGCGATGGTCTACACCCCATGCCAGCCAGTGTCTCTGAATTTTGTTTTCAAGACAGGCAGTATGAATAGAATGGGTATGAATATAATAATTTGTATGCATGTACAAAATGGGTTGATAATAAACATATGCCATATTTTTAAACTTGAAAATAAGGGAATGTGTAAAACTGTTAAAAGCATACTGAGAAATGGAGCACATAAATAAGATAATGCAGCTGTGTGTATGTGTGTGTGTGTGTGTGTATATATATATATATATATATATATATATATATATATATATATATATATATATATATATATAATATTGCATTTCTTGATTTCTTGCTTTAGTCTCACTTCTCCGTTAAGCTCCCACTTCTGACAGTTCTGACAAAAAGGAGTCTCTTCTCCCTACAATTTAAGTCTAGCTTGACCTTTGTATGTGTATGCATATGTGTGTGTATATATATATATATATATATATATATATATATATATATATATATATATATATATATATATATAGAGAGAGAGAGAGAGAGAGAGAGAGAGAGAGAGAGAGAGAACGAGAGAGAGAGAGACAGAGAGACAGAAAGACATACATACATATATGCATATTTCACATTTCTTGATTTCTTGTTTTGGTCTCATTTCTCCTTTTTTAGCTCCCACTTCTCACTGTTCTGACCAAAATGAGTTCTTATCCCTACAATTTAAGTCTAGCTTGACCCTTGTATGTGTGTATGTGTGTGTGTATATATATATATATATATATATATATATATATATATATATATATATATATATATATATATATATACACACACATACATACACACATGCATACATACATTCAGTCATACATACATACATACATACATACATACATACAAAAATACATACATACATACATACATACATACATACATACATACATACATACATACATACATACATACATACATACATACATACATACTTGCAATAAGAAACTGGAGCCAATAAAATGTGAATGATCATCATAGTGATCTTAATTTACTTTAAAGGTGTGTTAGTAAATAATAAAGATCCATACAGTCATCTGTTTTGATGATTCTTGCTTGAATAGAGCTTGAGAATGTTTTTTTTCTTCAAATCTACCAAGGATGTACAACTTATCTATATACAAAGTTAGCAGGGGACTATTGTAGCCAGTATTTGTGTTCTGGACTTGTGACTGAATGGGTATGGATTTGAATTATATTGATACAGGTTGACTACCATGGTGTGGCAAGGCACTTGACACCAGATTGTTTTGTTACTAAAGAACCATCATGATTTTCTGTGCCATAAAGCACTTAACCAAACCAAACAAAATTATGCCTTCCCATTGCATATAGATATTGCAAAAGCCTTATCAAACTGTTGTCTAAGACACAAAAAGAAAGAAAAGTTATGGTGAGGCTGCATGCATGTATATGCTTTTGTATGTACAAATACCAACACAAAGGGTTTAGCTTTCATAGTCATGCATCACATTTTTTTAATAGTATATCTTCAGTAGAAAATACTGTTAGCTGAGGTATAAATTATGGATAAATGGTATGAATTGTGAATATTTTGATATTTTGTGCTATTTCTGCTTAATTCTTTTGATTTTCTAGAATTGTTGATTTTCCTTTTTCATTATGGACAAAACTGAATGTTTTGTGAAATATTTGTCATCTTTTTGTTCATGCAAGTCGATAGTTGGTCATAAATGAAAATACATGTCTCAACTTCTTCCAAGTGTCAACCACCAAATATACTGGCTGCCACAACAACCGTAACAAAAATCGTACATCAGCAAACCCCTGACTTATGTGATAGTTATAAATCCAAGAAAGGTCCTGTATTTCAAAATTGCATAATAAAAAGTTTTGTTTCAGTGCCTTTTAATTTCATTTAAAATAAATAATTCAGTGAATTATGATACCAATCATTTTAGCTGTTTAGGAATCCATTTTTGTTTTAGGCAAATAATTTAATTATTTTTTAGTCTTCACTTACAAAATTAAATTAAAAAACAAATTCCATTTGAAATTTTATTAATGTACAGTTCTTGTAGGTCAAAGGTGCATATGTCTGCATATGCCTGTACCTCTTCTAGAAAATTGGTCATATGGAAAAGGTGCAAACCTGATATCCAGTGTGGCAACCATAGCAGCTGTCTTGAAAATCTTGTGATTTTCATTCGTCCAGAAATGAAAGTCATATCAACATAGAGTTGGTTCTAAATCCAAATTATGCTGATCTGAAGGCCAGTATGACTGCCATAAAAGTGGTGGCCATCTTGAAGATCGTACTGTGTTTGCTCCTCATGGAAAGTTATTTTGATGTGGGTTTTTTGTCAGAAGACTTTCTTGTGGTGCATTTTTCCTAAATGAAAATGACTGACCCTCAATATGGTCCTTATGATGGCTGCCTTGAAAATATTGTATATCCACTACTTCCATATGGATAGCAAGAACAACAGTGTTGTCACCAGTAGACATCTAATATCTAGGTTACAAATGCCTGACTTCCATTTAAAGAGAGATGTTGATCCCTTCCATCTATAGTTTATGTACAGTTTAATTGGCAAGTCCAATAACATTCTCTGTCTGATTAATATTGCTACTAAAGAGCTTTGTATCAGCTTAGAAGATTTTTATTATCTGACATAGAATACAGATTTTATTGTGTTCTGATAGGTTAAAGTGTATAGAAATCTTAGGTAGTAGCAAATGCTTGGCTTGTTAGCCTTTGAAACCGGAATGCCCAGTTTCTCTTTTGTTAGTATTCACCTCTGCTAATTATAGTAGTTGTGGAATAGTTTGATAGAAGCACTGGTGAACTTTCATAGATTCATGTGGCAGTTTGTGGTTTTGGGATCTAATTTGTATCCTACAGAAGATGCCTTTCACTTCCAATTATATTTTAATTGTTAGAAAGTGATTACTGAAAGGATGTAGAGATGTGGAGATGTACCCTGCAATCTGCTGTAGCATCTAGTCACCTCCCAGTCCCTGACCAGTTTTGTAACTCATCAAAATGCTGCACTGGTCACACCAGCATCAAAGTAGTATATAAACTTCTCACTGATTAGACAAAGTGATTCGCTAAACAAATGAATCAACCAAATCAACTCACTCTAATGAAAATGGTGCCAATTGTACATCCAGTATGGCTATCTATTTTATTTTTCACAAAAGACTTCTAGTGATGTCAACTTGGTCCTAAATGAAACAGGGGACAACCTGACATTTAGTATGCCCACCACAATGGCAGCTAATTTGAAAATATTGTTATTGCTGAAGAATATCGAAGTTTCAGCACCTAGCTGTTAAAAGGAAGAATTATATTGAATTCACAGATATTCTCTTTGGCCAGTTCCTTTGAAGGAAATATTGTTAATATCATAAATTACAAAATTCATTTGCATAGAAAATGCATTTTTTCTGACTATACATGTATATGCGTCAATTACACTGATTTGTTATATTTTGTTATATTTTCTAAATATATTTTGTTATTATATGTTATAACATTCTTTGCAAAAACAATATAAATATTTGCTGTTCCATTATGTGTATAGTGTGTGCATTATTATAATTATATAATATTATATAATTGTGTATAATTATATATATATATATATATATATATATATATATATATATATATATATATATATATATATATATATATATATATATATATAGTTTAATACAAACAATACTATCATACAGGTTAGAGAAATTAAATTCGTACTCTACCGAGTTTCGAACCCAGGTCCGTGAGTAAATGGCACCCATCGCCTTGCCTGCACGCACCAACCCATACACCGTCACGACTAAGCACGCATCACCAAAAAATGATGGCACTGAATCGTTGTTATATAAGCACGTGCGTAGCAGACACACTCGCATGACAACCTAGTCATTAATTCTCATATATACACACAGTCGTTCCAGATTCCTATGAAAGAAATCAAGGTATATAGGATTTTTGTTTTACAAAGAATTATAAATATATACCAGACAGAACAGACTGTGCTATCCCTGGATTCTGTAGTAGAATCTTGATAATAGTGGGCAGAAATAATAGTTTAATACAAACAATACTATCATACAGGTTAGAGAAATTAAATTATATATATATATATATATATATATATATATATATATATATATATATATATATATATATATATATATATAGATATATATATATTATTATGTTATATATTATTATATAATTATAATATAATAATTATATATATGTGTGTGTGTGTGTTTCATTTTTGCATATACTGGCCAACACCATTGTAGTTTTGTAGTGATTGTAGTTTTACAAACATTTATCCATCAAAAAATCGTAATTAACAGCTGCACAATGAGGAAGTAACTTTATGATGTTTGTGTTCTGACAATGGACCAGTACATATTCTGCTTCAGTATGATTATGACATTTACATAACCATGATCAAAGCTATGTTCTTGTATTAATTAGCATGTTTTTCATGCATCTCTAAATATATTTAGCAAATCATGTTTACTACGGAATAATGTTTGATGCAAAGGACTTATTTATGTGAGAGATAATATTCTAAGCTTGCAGTTTTCTTTTATTACTTTATATATTAGAGCCAGGAATTTCTAAGAATGATTATTATCTCTACTGATCATAGAATAAGCTAATTCTCTGAACTGGATCCAGGCCATATGAAAATGGGATTTGCACTGAAACACTTTATGATGCCTTCTTCACCCTAAACAAACGTGGTGCCAATCTGACAAAAGAGTACAGCCACAATGCCATCCATCTTAAAAAATTTTGTTATTGCTAATCCTTTTGATTGGATTGAGGTTTTCCCTAAAAGGCTTCTTAATGTGACACATCAAGTATGGATGCATGTCCTCAATGTCAGCATGTGGTTTTCACTACCTCTTCTGCAGTCCATTTGGTCTTAAATGAATAAAAATGGTCCTGATCTTAAGCCCCACAACATCAACCATGTTGAAAATAACTTTATTGCATCTTCTTCTGAACAGAAGGTTAAATTGATGTGGGGTTTTCACCAACAGAATTCTAATGATGACCAGTTGGACCTAAATGAACATGATGTCAATGTGAAATTCTATATGGCCTAAACTTTGTGGCCATCTTGAAAATCTTGTTACAGTGACTCCTCCTGACTGGAAGGTCACTTCAACATAATGTTTTCACTTCAGGCCTTCTTTATGATGACTATTTGGTCCTAATTGAAGTGCTGATTTGATGTTCATTATGGCTGCCACGGCAGCAGTCTTAAAAATCTTGTTACCATAAATCATTCTGAATGGATGGTCATATCAACATGAGGTTATTTCTCATAATACTTGATCCTAAATGAATATGTGGCTGATCTAATATCCAATATGGTTTCAACAGCAGTGATCTTAAACATTTTGTTGTTCCCAAACCAAAATCGCAAGCTTATTTTTAATGTTGCCGCAAGCTTGCTAGTTTTGTAAGCTTGGAAGCTTAGATTTGAAACCGCTTGCCCAATTGCAAGCTTGCACAAGCTTTCTGAATCAAAAGTAAAATGTTAATATATGCCGTAAAGTAATCTGAACAAAATCACTTTCACAATCAATGAGTAGCCATCAAATAATTTAATAATATTCAGTTAAAATATATAACAATGTGAAGCAATAAGTTTTGTTATAGAAATTGACAAAACTATAGCTAGATGTGAAGAAATTCTTCAGATCAACAAGTTCATTTATTGTTTTATACTTCTTCTGGCTGTGGCACATTTACTGTTTATGACATCGTTAAAACTTGCCTCAGAAAGACAGGGTTCCCCATTGTCTTTTTTGAACTGTTTCAGAGCAAATCCTTTTATTGCTTGTATTGCCAAATTTGGCAAGGCACTTGTTTTCACTGATGAATTGTGGGCAGTTCAAGTCTTTGTCGCATTTGATTTGGTCAACTGTTCCTTAGTGAACAGAGTGTCTAGTAGAGAAATTACTAGTTTCCTTGGTTGAGTCCCAATATGAAAGGCTTGGGATAGTTGTGGTGGAGTCACAAACCAGTCTATATTTTCAACCAAACGCTATCTTTTCACTCCAGTGCTCTGAAAAATAAGAGAAAATTAATGATTTTAACAATTGTTTTCTTCTATGGTTGGAAAAAGCATTACATTTTCTTGTCATGCATAAGGCATTGATCAGATCTATTCCAATTTGTTGAAAAAAATTAGATTAAAGAAGGTTCTTCAAAAGCAAAGAAAAAATGAATATAAAATTTCAAACAGGTTAAATGAGTTTAAACGCATCTGTGCAATGTTATGAATAATGCTATATTTTATAATGCTTCTAGCAAAAGTTTGAAAATAATTTGAGAAAGTCGCACCTTATCAAGGCCAAAAACCAAAATGAACTTGACCAAAAAAAGTGGTGTGCATTGGCTGACTGAAACTTTTAGCTAACATGAACAAAAATTTATGTACCAGCTAAGCACAAGTAATACAAGTTCTTAGCATTTTGAAAAGACATAAATAAAAATTAGATTGCAAGTAACATCTTTTAATTTGATAGTTTAGTTTCCTATACAGAATATTTGATCTAGCCACAACATATATTCAACATTTCAAGAAGTACTGATCTCATGCAGAATTGCCCATAAATTTCACAATTGATTATTGCAAGCATGTGCAAACTTACATCATATACTTTAGATTTTTCAAGCTTGCAGACTTTGAAAACAAAATTTTTTGCAATCTTGTGCTAGTTTGCAGACTTTGAAAAATTCCTTTTGCAAGAATGAAGGCAGAAATAGACAATTTTATATTTAATGAAAAAGAAAATGTATTTTACCTCTTGTGCAAGCTTGTAGACTCTGAAAAATTCATTTTGCAAGCTTGCACAAGCTTGCAGACTTTGAAATATTTCTCTTGCAAGCTTGTGCAAGCACCATTACTAGCTTGCGCAAGCTCACCTAGCTTGTCGCAAGCATGCAGCAAGCTTGCTGCAAGCTTGTCATAAGCATGCATTTTGGTTTGGGTTGCTACTCCAGAAAGGAAAGTCATATTGGTGTGGGGTTTTCACAAGAAGACTTTTTATGAAGTCTAGTCAATTCTAATTAAAAATGGTGCTGATTTGGGTCTAATATGGCTGCCACATTAACAACATTGATAATCTTGTTATCACTACTGCTCATGGGGTTTTCACTAAATAACTTTTTAGAATATTTTCTTCACTGTAAATTAAAATGGTGCTAATTTGATGTTCATCATTGGTCATCTTGAAACTGTTGTTGCTGTTTTTCTTACAGAGATAGTCATTCTGGTTTTAATCAGAAGAGTTCTATGGTGTCCATTTGATCCTAAATAAAAATGACTGATCTTCAGTATGGCCAACATTATGGCTATCTCAAAAACCTTATTGTAACTCCTTCCAAATGGGTGCCTATGTCAGCATCAGTAGACTTTTTATGATATGATCCCTTATGAAAAAAGTTCCTGATGTACATCCAATATGGCTGTCATTAAAATGTCACTAAACTACTGAATGTGTGATCATTATGACATGGGATTTGACCAAAGACTTCTAATGAGGTCATTGTCCTAAATGAAAATGGTACCAATTTGATATCCAATATAGTCACCATAACAGCTAATTTGAAACACTTGTTAAATTGGAGAATATCAGGTATGGTTCAGTGCTCTAAAGTTAAAAGGAAAGAAATGGTCTTACCTTGAAATGCTTGACATTTTTCACCCATTCGAGCATTGGTCCCTTCAAGAGAATCTTGTCTTTTTAAAACAACAATTGTTCGGATATACTGTAGTTAGTAGTGGAATTCTGCCAGATTATAAACACAGGCATTATAAAGCTCTTGTTTGTTTTTTTTAATTTTCATTTTCTTCCTTGTTATTGAAATGGGATTCTTCTGTGGCCAGACTTTTTTTAAATCTGTATTATAGACACTATATGAGTGGGATCTTTTCATTATTGCTTTCTAATACAGTTCAGCAGAAAATTATTTTCACATATACCACAACGTTGATGAGAGATACAGCATTAAAGCTATTTACAGATCTAGGTATCAGAATTCTTTAATACCAAATATACTTTATTAGTGAAACTCAGAATTATTTCCATAAATAAGTTAATGAAAATCACACATCAGTTTGACCTTTATATAAGAATATTTAAGCAGTCTGTTTGATAACTGAGTCATACTGAGTTTGCAGATTAAAAGGTACACATACTAATAGATCTATTTCTCATGTGGACATGACTGTAATTAAATACAGTATTCTTCTTATGACATGCCCTGGGGTTAAGTCTAAGAAAATATATTGGATGAGACTGTGTAATACTCTTGCCTTTAGTAAATAATTGTTAGATTTTTATAATAGCAGGGCTTGCTTGTCTTGTTGTGAAAACTTGGGCTCATTGTGCAAATATGGACTGTAATCAAGCTCAGCCTTACTGTAAAAAGATCAGCTTATTATCAGGCATGGGCTTATTGTAAGAGCATGAGCTTATTGTGCAAATATGGACCTAGTGTAATGAAGCACTGCCTTACTGTCAAAGAATGGGCTTATCTTCAAGCATGGGCTTATTGTAAGAGCATAAGCTTATTGTGCAAATATGGACCTAGTGTAATGAAGCACTGCCTTACTGTCAAAGAATGGGCTTATCTTCAAGCATGGGCTTATTGTAAGAGCATGAGCTTATTGTGCAGATATGGACCTAGTGTAATGAAGCACTATCTTACTGTCAAAGAATGGGCTTATCTTCAAGCATGGGCTTATTGTAAGAGCATGGGCTTATTGTGAATTCTAAGGCCTATCATGCAAGCATTGGTTTATTGTAAGAGCATGGGCTTATTGTGCAAGTAGGTACTTATCTTCAAGCTTGGGCTTGTCATCAAACATAAGCTTACCATCAATCATCCTATACATGGGTCATTCTTACAGAAGGTCAACTAAGATCAGTGTGGTCTTCCTCTGCAGGGTTAGTTGTTTGTAAACTTTACATCCTAAGGTAGTATATTCTGCCCAAAAATGGAGGTGTTATAAAACATATAGACTGATGTACAAGTTTAGACAGCATAGATTCTAATCTGACATCACAGAGTGCTCTGGTAGATCATGATTTGTGTAGTTTTACTGATTACTCCTAGTTGCACAGACACAAATCTGCTGGTGCATTATTTGAATTCAGATCTAGTTTTATTCCGTTTGCATTTGGATCCCACTTATTTACATGTATATATGGTATATGAAGGATGGATAGAAAGGAAAGTGTTATTAGTAACTAAAAAGTGAAACTTTTTATGCAGGATCAAGGAGATCCTCTTTGACAACCAATTACAGTTTGTTAAATACTGTAGATCATAAGTTGGTACAGTTAAAAAGTTTAAAACCTGATACTTTGTAACTTATACAGTATATACTTGCTTATAATGTGAAGTTCAACTGCAGAACACAACTATCCTGATCTGCTGTTGAATAATGTGCTTACAGATCAGGGTCTGTGTTCTATTGATTACTCCTAATACACCTCAGGGTCTGTGTTTGTTCTATTGATTACTCCTAATACACCTCTAGGTCTGTATTAGTTCTATTGATTACTCCTAATACACCTCTGGGTCTGTATTAGTTCTATTGATTACTCCTAATACACCTCTGGGTCTGTGTTAGTTCTATTGATTACTCCTAATAAACCTCAGGGTCTGTGTTAGTTCTATTGATTACTCCTAATACACCTCTGGGTTTGTGTTTGTTCTATTGATTACTCCTAATACACCTCTAGGTCTGTATTAGTTCTATTGATTACTCCTAATACACCTCTGGGTCTGTGTTAGTTCTATTGATTACTCCTAATACACCTCAGGGTCTGTGTTAGTTCTATTGATTACTCCTAATACACCTCTGGGTTTGTGTTTGTTCTATTGATTACTCCTAATACACCTCTGGGTCTGTGTTAGTTCTATTGATTACTCATAATACACCTCTGGGTCTGTGTTAGTTCTATTGATTACTCCAAATACACCTCTGGGTCTGTGTCAGTTCTATTGATTACTCCTAATACACCTCTGGGTCTGTGTTTGTTCTATTGATTACTCCTAATACACCTCTGGGTCTGTGTTAGTTCTATTGATTACTCCTAATACACCTCTGGGTCTGTGTAGTTTGCAGCTGGACTTGTTTTAACATTTTACTGTATGAGATATTGACAGACCAGCTTTTGTTTTCAGGGTCAGGGCATTAGTCTTGCAAGTTTAAGGATATACAGATTCTCTGCACAAGGATGTTATCCCATAAAAAGTAGAAACTGTTCTACAAGTCTTGTTTTTATATTTTGATATTACACAGAAGCAAAGCATGTACAGATTGTATAGATTAGAAGACTCAGAAGCTTGAAAACATCTACTTGCATTCTTTTATGTTCATCTCATAGATAAACATTTACAGATGAGCATAAATGAACCTGGTTAAAAGTGCTCTTCTGTTGCAGTGCTTATGCAACAGAAGTTCATCCCCTTTGTACATGGTATCAAGTGAGTTAAGTAGCAGTGCATTACAAAAACAAATATAGGATGTTCTATTTATTCTAGGTGCTACTTTGTGTTGTGCAAATGTGGGGAGTAAATCTCTTGTTCCATTTTACTAGAACTTGATTACCATGTATATTCACTTATGTGTTGAGTAAAGCCGAAAACAACAAAGATATCCTGATCTGCCGTAGCATAATATGCCTGCAGATCCAGGTCTATGTTGTCTGTTAAACTGATTACACCATTCATACTCCATGGACCTAGATGTACAAGGTGCATTGTGCAATGAGAGATCTAGGTCTTTGCAGTTTGGGTTAGGCTTGACTTATAAGTAACATTGTTGATTTAGAAACAGCTTTGAAGAGTTTTTAGTCCATTCAGCTGGTAAGTAAAATGACATTTTGTCTTAAATGGTTTGAAATATATTCATTGGAACCAGCTTACCACTACTGGTCTGTCAAAGTATTAGATGAATGTCATTATAGTTTTTCTATTAATTGGCATCTCATTAAGGCAGCAAGGCATTGAAATCAGTGACAGTTCAGGTGGATCTTCTCTTGTCTCATGTTTAAAACAGATAATTGATGATTCTAATGTGTCAGCCAACCTTTATTTGGTATCAACTTATCTCATCACCTACAGCCATGACAAGTACATTAGCACATGATGATGCAAGTTATAAAATTATGTTTCATTTGATTGTGGGAACAGTTCCCACAAAATTTGACTAAAAATGCATAGTAGGAAATATTTAACCATACATTAATACCTCTAAACTGTTTTGATTTTTCTTAGATTTTTTTCTTTGAATTAGAAGAATCAGTTTTGAGGATTTTATATGCTTCATGTAATAAGTTCTATGCAGATGAGTAAGGTGATTATCAGATCAACTATTTTGCTATTTTAAGAAGTGACATTTACTTGTACATAGTATGCATTTATTACCTACTCCCCTGTTTGTTTCTACTCCTTTCCTTTTGACTATTAATGTTTTCTTAACAAAGAGCTGATAACCAGGACCTGAAGCTGCTTAATCATCTCATTTGAGTTTTTTAAGCATCTTATTGATGTATTTGTTTTAAATTTGATTCTTGTAGATGGACATGGTGCTACAAAAAGCAAACATGCATGTACACTGGTAACTCACAATACTGGAGATATGTCTAATAACATGTAACATCAAGAAACCATGTGTATATAATTTGAAAAATACATGTAAAATGCACCAGGTACCTTTTGATATCAGTACTCATTGAAACCATAAAAGAGGCAGTTATGATCTTTACAGTACTGTGGTTACATTTAAGATGTTACTTTATTTGAAAAGAAAAACAATCTTAAATGGCAGAATTGCAGTATGGGTTATATGCTTGGTTATGTAAGCTTTCTGAAAAGATCATACTTGTTATATTTGTTAAATACATACTTGAGCTATTAATTCAAGATATACTTTCATCCAAATATCTGATTTTTTTTTATATTTAGAATGTCATTATTTTTAATCACTATATATATTTTTTCTTGGTGCATTTTTACCTGGCAGGTCTGTTAATTTTAAAATGCATATTTGTGTATACATGTATATCATTAAGCTGGGCATGTCAGATAACTTTTATACATTTTTGTTCCTGCATTTAAAATTGTTGACATATTTTATTAAATATATGAAATGATCTTAATCGAATATTCCTTGTTCTTCATGTTTTATTTTCATACCTTTCAAAGTAAACTGTAGTGACTAGACAGTATAACAGGTAATTGCAAAGACAGGTAATCACTTTATAATGGTTATACATGTACAAGTAGTCTTTTCTTGCAACATAGGATTCATATTGATACATTGCAGCTTAATTTGTGCATTGACCTTTTCATGGTCAAAATATTGCTGAACATACCAAATGTACTCACCTATAACTCCAGTCAGACTACAAACAACAAAGTTCCTAATCTGCCATAGCATATTGTATCAGCACATCAGGGTCTATGTTATTTACAGATTACTCCTAATAAGCTGCACAGATCCAAATCTGCTGGGGCATTATGCAATGGCAGATCTGGGTCTGTGCATTTTGCAGTGAGACTCTTACAAGTGAGTATATCTGTAAGTTTGTTTTGCAGCAGCAGCATTTAATTTAAGATTTGTCCAAGCTATCATAATTGTAAAATCTGGCTGATTTTAAAATGTACATCAACAAGCTGTAATGGGTTAATTAGGTAATACAAAAAAAAAATAATACATAATTGTGCTATCAATGGTGAATTAGGAAATACTGATTCACTGTTTTTAAGTTGTGCTCAGTTAAGGTTAAATAATTTCCTTGATGCAGATTACACTAAATCAGGCAGTCAGTGCATCATGATAAATCCCAAAGCCCTTTAACCTTGCAAGGATCAACATTATAAATACCAGTAGACTAATAGGGAAAGATCTCTTAGACTTTAAAATTGGTTTTACAGGAAGAGCAGAATGTATATTCATGTCCCTTTGAACATAATTGCAACCTTTGAAATTTTTCTTTCCAACCTTCATTGGATTTTGTGAAACGTATTTCACTGGATTTTCATGTTTAGACATTTGCATACTTCGATATGTCAAGAAACTTTAAACACCAAGGTCAGATTGCCTCAGTGATATGTCACTTAACCTCTTGAGTATTTCAGCCATTATTAATTAACATTAATCCTGTCCAAATTACTTTTGACCCATCTTGACAACTGTAAGCATAGAAGCAAAGCATACCTTGTGGAAAGATTCAAACTAATGTTATTGTTTTATGCTGGTTGTGGTCTTTAATAACTGAACATACTCATCTAATTGCTTTATTTTATTCTGAATTACTTCTTTTACACACATTGTATAATCCACCTTGACAAACATCAAATAACAGTGCCAGCTGACCATGCTGACATGATCAAAGAATGAAATTAGCAACTAAATGATCTTGCCCTGCTTTAATCAGTTCAGTCAGGTGGTTACAGGCAGTATTGCAACAAATATACTACACCTTAATCAGAATATTAACAAATGGCATTAAATTTTTCACTAATAATTTTTGGCATGCAGGAGAATTGAGTGAGTAATGGGAGACACCTCTAAACTTAGAAGAACAACCTAGCTATGCATGAGGTTCATTATGTGTGCAAAGTTGCACATTTTTTTTTTTAAAGGAAAAAAACTTCTTGGTTTTGACCATTAAGGCCTATAAAGCATCCCCATCCAACATGTTTAATTTTTTTGTGTGTTTCACAATAGGGTTTCACCTTTATTTTGTAAAAGACATTGGTATATATTCAGTCTTGACAACCTGGAGTCTTTGATTTTTGATACCAATATTGGACCTGTTTTGTGTTTTCATGTGTTCATGTGATATTTTCTAAACAGCCTATTGAATCTGTTGGCTATTACTGTATCCTGAGCCTTTCTATGTCATTGTTCTCTGGTTTATATCAAGAAAGCTTCATTGAGGTGGGCTCTTCTCTTCATTCTGTGCATTAGGCCAAAGTGTGTTAGCGAAGAAAATTGTCAAATTGTCACTACACAGACAATAAAAATTCTTTCTGACAGTAATGGCACCATCTGTTTCACTTTATGCAGGAAAAGTCAGCAATGAAAATAATAAAAAATAAAGTATTACTGCTCTTAAGAAGTTGTTAAAATGTAGAATTAATTTTAATTACGCAATCCATACTTGTTATTATTACTAAATTTTCCTCCTCCCTCTCCACTCTGATATCCATTCAGTCTTGTTCTTTTGGTCACAGTTAAATGATGTTCCAAATGAGGGAAGTTAACTTGGGCATCAGTCTGGAACTATATTCATATTTGATCTAGGCCGCGGATTGCAACTTAGAAGAGAGAATTTGTCTTGAACTGTGGACTAGCACCAGGATGAGCAAGATCAGTGTAATAATAACAGGCAACAATTATAAAGTTAAAATAAGTATTACTCCCCATACCTACATTTTATAAAATTGTCATGTAGCTTACATAACCTGGCACAGATGCACAGTTTTTCCTCATTCCTACTTGGTAGTGCCTCTACTTAATATAAACTGGAGGATCATACTGCCTTAGGATCCCTTGTGCTGACAAATGTGCAGTAACAAGGTAAAATTCAAGCATAGTGCGATTGGAATTTTTTGCCATTTTATGACATGAAAAAAGGTTTTGGTAAAATATACAGGATATAAGTCGTGTTAAAAATTTGATCACTAAAGTAGACATTCAGAACTTGTGCTTGATAATCACACAATGATAAATCATAACAAAAAATGTGGAAAATTTTTAAATGAAAATATATCTCAGTTGATATTCTGTACTTCGTGATTATTATATCTTAGATAATTTTAATATGGAACTTTGGAAATACATTGAATTCATTGAATATAAAAAAACAATATTACTTGCTAGGTTGTTTAAATTTGATATCTTTAGCTGGGCACATATTGATGTAAGCTGTTATTTCAGTGACAATTTCTTTTTTCTTTAGAATAAAGATGTTATAAGTTGATCTGTGTTTATTAAGTTCAAGTTAGAAGGTTATATGAAACAAAGAAGAAAGAACCAGTCTGCCACATAAATATTTTAGAGTTTACAAGTCATCAAAGAATTTTTTGAATTTTATTTGCTCTTTTCCCCACATAAATATATGATATAAAACTTCACTGTCATCAAATTATAAATTTCACTGCTCATGTCTGCATGAATAAGATGGAAGAAAAGTTGAAGTCACAAAGACCACATGAAATAAAAATGCATTTCATCCTCTTTTAATTCCAGGATTGATTTTGTTTCTTGTGGATGAAGGGTTTCAAAAAGAAATCATGTGCAGCTCTGAAATACATTCTCTTAAGTGAATTAGCTTCCAACCTAAGAAGTGATTTCAGAATTAAATTTTGTTGATATAAATCTGATTAAATGGCTAGCTTTCCAATAAAATCTTATAAGTAAGTGTGTGAAAATGACCAATGTGTGTATGTGTAAACTAATCAAATGTGGCATTATTTATCTTGAAAATGTGCCCAATGACTGAAAAACAATAAAATGTAGCAATATATATATATATATATATATATATATATATATATATATATATATATATATATATTGGAAATATTCAAAATGTGTATGAAAAATAATCAAATGTGGCATTATATACCTTGAAGATGTACCCAATGTGTGTGCAAAACAATCAGATGTAGCATTATTTGTCTTGATAATTCTAAAATTGTAATCATTTGATTTTTGGCAAACTTAACTTCTGTTTGTACATACAGTTACAACAACAGCTGGCTTTGTCAATGTCATTTTCATGCAGAAATATTTTCCATGAATGGTTAGTTATTCAATTTCAACTCAGCCAATCAGCTAATTAATATGGGTCAATTTTTCTCATCATAAAATCAATTGGACATCTTGATACATAAAATTATTTAATATATTTAATCGTAATCTGATTAGAAACAGACAGTAACATACCTAGCCATTTATATGGAAGATTACATCATCAATAGGCATATTTATTGCTCTTATGGAACTTTGCTAAGAACTGGATCAGTCTAGATTCCAATTTTGACTAAAATAGAAATATGACCTCTATAGTGGTATCATAACTCCCCTCCCAGCATTGTTGGGGTGGTTGTTATGGGTTTGGTTATCATTATCTAGAGGTGATGCCAGTGGTGTAATTTGCCTGGCACAAGTAAACATCAATATAAAGTGTAAAACTTATGTGTGGAATAGATAAAGATCTGAACAAGTATATAGAACTAAAGACATAAACCCCCATTACAAATAAAGACGAAATTTAATCAAATTTCCTAACAACAAAAGTCATAAACAAAAGTAATAATGCATTATGATTGAAAGACAAAATTCTTTCTTTTGAATTTACTTATTCAACAAATTTTAAATACAAATATGATAATTCCTATAGCCAATCTGTTAAGCAATAAAATTATAATTGAGTGAAATCAGACACTGCTTCATATAGTTTCTTAACCTGATGGTCTTGATTCAGTTCAAATTCCAAAGTAATTAATGCTTTTGACTTCCTTGTACCGTTAAGTCAGGGTCTTCTCCACTTTTCCCTTTCTTTTCTAAATTATGAGGTGTCTTACGTCTTTTGCCCTTTCCAACGCTGTATCCACTTTGGGTTTGTAATACATAGAGCTGTCTCACCTTCTAAAATAACAAAAATAAGCAACCTAAATCTTCTATCATACTATACTGGGGGGAATAGATTAATATCCCCCTTTTTATGTCAGATAAATTCTATCCAAATTAAAACAGATTATATGTCTATCTGGTCTAACTTGCCATGTCAGACCATAAACAACCTAGTTTAACAAAATTAATGGTCCAGCTAATGGCTATTTCAACCCACCACAGACATTTGTTCCAGACTAGTCTCAATTACAACAAATGAATGAAATTCCTTGCAATACTGTATTTATAACATCAATCAAGTGGTTATCATACGTGAACTCCTATATAGGTCGGAGAATTCACACAGATTCTTGCAGTTCATCTCAACTGAAATAAAGCATGAAATTCTAGATACTTAATTTCCTATAATAGTCAAGATTATGCGGTCAATCGAGTTGTCAATGTTTATTTAAAGTAAAATATCATTTTATGGACTCAGATAAACAATCTCAACAGGGGTATACCATATAAAAAAAAAATAAGATGTATGAACTTAAACATAAATACAAGCAAATATATCAAACATATCATCATAGTAGTATCAAAGAATTACATAAGATTGTTGCAAATACCTTGTGTTTCCAACCTCTCATTCCAGAACTGTGTCTTTCAATTTTTCCAGACAATCGCTTTTCCTGGATGATATTCCGAGTAAATTTCCTTTTTAACTCACTTGGAGTATATTTTATTCTTACATTCGTTTCTCTTCAGAGAAAAAATGTGGACTGATTTCAAATTTGCTATTGCACATTGAAATCAAGAGGATGAAATGTAGTTCCCGCCTGAGCAAGGCTCAAAACAAAGCAGTTCATCTGACAAACATTGATTAACCATCTATTTCCTGGTAGATTTCATAAGTGGCAGTTTAAAATACCGATAAAAAAATTGACTCCTAGCCTGTTCAGTTTAAACAAACGTAGAATGAATTAAAAAAAATTGCTAAACTCATGACAGATGTTGTACCAATCCATGCATTATGGAGATTTAAAGCGTGCAGGTCTCCATAAATTTAATTAATCATACACCTGTCCAACTAAATGTGTTCTACAGAGATCGACATAAATCTTTGCTGCATCGCAAGTGGTAATAAGCCCATCTAAGTAAATGCAACATCACCTGCTGGATCTTGTTAATTGCTGAGCATGTGTACAAACCCTGTGATGTAAGCTTATAGTCCAAATCCGATATAAAATTAGATCAGGAATAGTCACCAACAGAGTGTTAAGAAGTTTAGACTGTAACGTGCTGGGCCATCTCATTAATATGTATGGCTCTTACTAATATTCTTCTAAGCTTTCAATAACTCAAGCTTGATTAACATTAGATCAAAGATAACGAATCCATAATTGTATAATGCCCAACTAGCCAAATGGAGGATCGCTATTAAAATTAACATTTCTTTCTCATTAGTAAACCTGGCTGAGAGTTTGTCTCAAAACTGTAAAGAAAACAATTTTTTGCCATAACGACTTAGAAAGAAAACCTTTTGAAACTGAAACAATATTACAAGATTTAATAGTATTTGAGTGAATAAGCCTTGTTTCGGTCACCTCATTATCTGCGCTTTCTTTTCGAGCTCTTTAGTGTACGGAATTTGCGCTAGAAGCATTTCCTGCAAGTATTGCCGCTGGTCGGCATTAACATTGCAAAGCAGAATGAAGTGAATTAAATTATATTTCGCGCCATGAGCAAAATTTCCAATTAAACGCCTTAAATAAATGCGCGATTAAGTAATTAACGAATGATTGTTAGGCACAATGCATAAAATCATATATCAGTGGGTATGTGCATAAACTATGCAGATACTTGCAATAGAAAGATTTTTTTAAATTAATTTAGAAAATAATTTAAGAAGAATAAAAGTGAACATTCAATTCCTTGGTAAATCAATAACACTAATAACACAAACATATCAAAACAAGAACCCAATTACAGTTAAACTAAACGTCGAAAGGAGCATTTTATTTGAGTAAGTTAATTATGAACCTTCTTTGACCACGATGTTCTATATTATGCAAAACGATAGTATAGGAAAACGCCGGGTATGCTCCATTCAAAGAATTCAAAGATCCAAACAACCGGGTAATTAATAAGAAAAGTGCTTTCTCTTGCGTAGATACACCAACTTTCGCCTCTGTCGGGTGAAACATTAACCTCTCAGTCATTATTCGAAGGCAGTTACACTAGCTGGCATGTCATTAATATTGTTACGTTAAGATCGGTGTGCAAAATGCCTAAAACTAGTGTTGCTGTGGGTTGTAAAAAAGCACAATATGATGGGGAAAAATTGTCATTCTTTACGTTTCAAAAACACGTGGAAAGACAGAAGATGTGCTTGTCAGCACAGAAATTTGGCATAAGCCAGACGGAAAACAACGGGAAACAAATAAAGACTCAGTCATTTGTCGCGATCATTTCATCCCTGGTTTTTTTTCTTCACTTTACAATAATTAACTTAATACAGTATGAGTATATATATATATATATATATATATATATATATATATATATATATATATATATATATATATATATATATATATATATATATATATATATATATATGTGTGTGTGTGTGTGTGTGTGTGTGTGTGTGTCCTCTTTAAATGTCTGGGCTGGAAGGTCTATTAGAAAAACACGTCTCCTGACATTTGGCCACCGTTTTATTCTTGGGCATGTTTTTGGGCTATTAATCACACTATGAGTGAACAGACACAAACTTTTGCTTTGTTGCCCATTTGCAATTTGGACACCACCACCCCATCCCTCAATGTTAGACCTAATTTGACCATGATCAAAGGAAACGAATAATGTAGGGTCCTTGATATATTATTCTAATGTTGATTCTTTGTGGGAAAACGGACATTTAACTTCTACAACTCTGCGACCTTGACATGAATACGATTCCAGAGAATCTGCATTGGCTGTAAGGAATGGCAACAGGTTAATAATCATTTTGTTTGCGTTTTAAAGCCTTTGTGAATTGTTGCCATAGTTAATGCATATTCCTCTAAGGCTGTCACCTCATTTACCAAACCCCATCTAACTGCTGGACTATGGTCAAGAGATTTCACACTTGGATAACATAATGACTGAAGTAGCGATGGAGATAGATTGCCTAGCTTGGTGTGTAAAATATAATTTTTACAAGGGGTTATTGAGTCAATACGTTGCTCGTGCCAAGAGGAGCACTGTCTTATTGTTAGATCATGAATATAATTTAAAACCTCTGCACTGTTTTGCAAATTGTTGACCTGATCAGCACATTTCTCTCGTAGATCTCCTTTAATCAATTTACAGTTGTCTTGATTATATAGTGAATTCAGACACTGTGGAAGTGTTTTGGTCTGCATTTGTCTTCTTTTTTCCAACAAGAGGCTTTGTTTCACATGCAAACAATGTGCCAAGGTTGTTTGTTTTTTTGCTCATGAACTGTAGATTTTAATGCACATGGGAATTTAATTTGTGACTAGTTTCCATCCTGATATGAACCTTAGCTACACTAGTGCCTTTATATAAAAATAAATAATGTCCTTATTTTCAGCCGGTTGAACTTTCTCCAAAAAGTCAGTTTCACTTGCAAGGTAATTCTGAAATTGTCAGACTGGTATAAGATAGGCGTACCGCTCAATCTGTTTTGAAATGTAGTGCCGCTATGTGAGAACAGGTTTCAGAAAGCGTGGAAAATAAATAAATAATGATGTGTTAGTTACCGCTGATTTATTGTGTTAAATTTATGAGTTAAATAGAGGAACTCTCTGATTTTAAAACTGGTACCACACACTCATTGCTATAACCCAAAAAATAAATTACCAGAAAATATTTGGAAATGGTTTTTTTCCTAGACTTTATTATTAAGGTCAAATAACTATATCTAATGGTTATTACATTTGCTTCATAGGACAAAGCATTACATTAATATATGAATATTAATATATATTACATTAATATATATTACATTACTGTGTGTACCCATCCGGACTGGAAAAAAAAATTGTCGGCCATAAGACTTTTGAAAGCTTTCGTAGTGCTCCATGAATAAGCCATTGACATTTATTCATACCAACCTTGAATGGAATTATTATATAAAATAATATTTATTTAGTTTAATGTTATTTTTTATCTTAAATGTAATATATTTCATAACCAAAATGTAGAAAATTAATAAGTAGAGGGTTCCGTATCATTTTGTTGTATCAGGGAAATTTATATCTTACGCTCACGACTTCTGCAAGAGTAATTTCAATCCGCAGAAATACAAAAATGTCGTATTTCATAGTTTGCGTGGGTATGACAGACATTTTATTTTACAAGCGCTTGATCACATCGATATCGTACAATGCTGCACTATAACAAAATCACCATAGGAAGAATTCCAGACAACTCAGAAAAATTATGTCTGTGGCGATCAGGAACTTGCGATTCATCGACAGCATGCAGTTTAATAATTCGTCGCTTTAAACATTAGCGGGTAACTCTACAAATTTTCCTAACATGATTAAAATATTTGGTACTGAAAATGTATCACTGTTAACGCAAAATGGTCATTTATCCTTTTGACTATTCGATTTCGGGGATCGATTTGCAGAAACATCACTTCCCGGGAAAGAAAAATTAAGATCTTCGTTGAAATAAACATATTTATCCGACAGTGAATAATACAAACACGCTCATTCGGTTTTGAATAAATTCTCGTGCTAAACATTCAAGGAATACTGCGACATATATCTGCTTGTTGATGTGTTGTTGCTTAGCCATATATTTGAAAGTTTCGACGAAACGAGTTTACACATTTACTAGCTGAACCCATATTGGTATTTCTCTGCACCAGAATTATCATGAGATGCTTTACTGAAATTTTCTAAAACCAAGTTAGAACTGTTAACGATGTCAACATGTAAAACTTTATCGAGAAAGGAATCCGAGGTGGTATAAGTGTTATAGCGAAAATATATGACAACACGAACAACAAATATATGTGTAAGTTCAGCGCGAGCGAATTGATCAAATATATCATCTGCAATGTCACAACCGATGTCGGATGGTGATTTTACGTAGATTCATATGGAACAATTTATCACGGAGATCTCAAACAATTACTGCGCCGATGTACGACGAATACAGTCATTTCGTCGAGATTGACATTGAGTATCCTGATCATTTACACGACGCTCACAATGATTACGCATATCTCACAGAACGCATACGTGTAACCTATGATATGTTATCGGATAATCAATTGGCGCTTCGTACAACTGGTCCTTGCAACGTTGTAAAATTAATCCCTAATTTTCTAGATAAAAACAATTACGTAGGTCACTAAAATATCTCAAACAAGCCGTTTTCACTGGACTAATTATTAAGAAGGTCCATCGTGTACCATACAATTTAAGCACCGTTCTTGGATGAAAGATTACTTCGACGCTAATACAGCTAGGATAGATAGCATGCCTAATAATTTTGAAAAGGACTTTTTCAAGTTTATGATCAATTATGTGTTCTGCAAAGACCATGGCAAATATTCAAAAACGAGTCAACATCGAGATTGTCAATGATCAGCAACGATGTCGTCAACTTATTGCGTCAAACACTTTTGATGGTTTTGTAAATGTAAACGAAAATCTTGCTTTGATCAAGCTGAAAAGAAAAACAATCTGGTGTTTAATAAACATATTTATCTCGGCGCTGCTGTGCTGGAAATTTCTAAAAGTGGCTCTTGTACGATTTTCATTACGGGTTTGTAAAAAAATGTGGCCGGGTGCAGCGTTGCTTTTTACCAATACAGACTTGCTAGTTTATGATATCTGGCACCAACCATATTTACAAAGATATTTACGTGCACCGAGAACTATTGGATTTATCTGAAGCTGTGTGTGGTTTTATTCTTAAGATTGTTACCAACATAAAGGTTATCGGGAAAGTCAAAGACGAATTTAACTTCAACTTCGTAGCGGAATTCGTTGTCATGTGCAGTAAAATGTATGCGATATTGCGTGACCATGGCAACGATAAAATCAAAAAGAGCTAAAGGGCTCAACAACGACAACGCAACATATAAAATGCGATTCAACGATTTCAAACAGGCGCTAACTCGGCAGCACGGTAAATAGAATATCCACAGTTATGTCGAGAGGTTTTGGATTAAACAAATACGTTATTGTAACCGACTTGATAACCTAAAGCGGGTTATCTTGCTTTGAGGACAAACGATATTGCGACGACGGTATTAACACTCATGCGTTAGATCATTACTTAACAAACCGGGTCAGATAGTTTTACCTTTATAACATTTATCTTATGATTAAATTGATCGGATTTCCACTCGTCTAACCAAATCCAGGATTATTTTGACTTAACAGTCTTCATCTTTTAGTTAATTTTATTCGTTATATTCAGCGATTTCGTCTTTAAGTTCCAGATAAATATTAATATCAATGACTCCGCCTGTAAATAATCGTTTACAAATTATCAGCGATCTCAGTGATGATCTCATGAGAATTATTACCAGCTCATCTTCCATCGATGAGTTCTTCAAGCTTGTCTTATCGGTAACAACATTACCAGGACAAGCACAATCATGAGGAAGATTTTTACTTGTTGGCCTAACTACTTCTTAGTTGCAATTCTTGCTTAATAAGTAAACAACTCCTCTAAGATATTCAGGAAAAATATAATTGTAAGGAAGTTTATTATGATTATTAATCTAAGTCCGCTTCCAGTAATTGGTTTTTCACTTTTGTTTTCCTTTTCTTTGTAGGCTTTTTCTTTCACGAATACTGGAGCGGATGTTTGATATGATGGCAGTGATGATAAAAACATTATTAATACCGTTATCGTACGTAATATGTCATGGATCCATCCATATTATTTATCCAGATCGTATTTTATTCTGTAAATCCACTTATGCCAGTTTCTCGATTAATTTTAATATCGAGGATGTGGGTGTCTTTCTCTCATAGCTATGTTTGTAATGGCAAATGCTGGTAGGTTTTCATTTGATAATTTCTTTATTGATAATATAGTTTCATCGGTAAATTTATCCTTGATATAAACCTTGACTCGAGGCTGTCATACTGGAATTTATGTAGGTTCATGAAGAATATGAAATATCTAGTATCCTTTCAGAAACGTAGAACATAACTTTATATAGTTGAACAATATTTTATGTCAGTTATCAATGCAATGAAATTCACATCGTTATAGAGAAACAAACATGTTCTTTGGTTTACATTACTGAACTTTATTTAATTTTCAATACTTCTGCACTGACTTGAGACGCTTCGTGTTGAAGATTAGTACAAAATTTCAGTAAAGTAATGGAAATCGATATTTAAATGTAATCTATTCGGAAACATTTTATAAAACTAATGTTATAGAAAAGAACATTAATAAATCCGAATACACATAAAAATAACATCAAAACTCCGACTAATAGAAATAAAACTTATGATCAGATAGATAAAGACAACAATTTTTATGTACCCATCGCTGTGTAGGAAATCAGAAAATGTTAAAAACATTTTCGACATTATAATAAATTGGCCTATGAAATAATACAAATGTAATAAAATTAAGGAGATTCGCATTTAGTTTAAGCAATTTGTAGGTTTGTGTGATTACATGTTTGATTATTGGAATTCGGTGCAATGGGAAATATTCCTTAGCACGAAATAATTAGTCAATTATTAGGAGCAAACGTCACGGAGAGAAAGTGGTAGTGACTTTCTGAGATGACATGGCCAATGAGTAGCGAACTCAGACCCAATCTGCATGACTGTCCCTGTCGTGATATATCACTTTATAAAAACTAATGGTGTACATCGGTGTTGTGATTGCAGCGGCAGTATTTATGGTAGGAAACCGTTAAATTACACAATGGGATAAATGAGAAAGGACTCGGAAGATACCGTTTATGTTGCCATTGTGGCAAATGTGATGTAGGTTTACTGGTGTGATGTGCCTTGAAACGGTAGATCGACTGGCCTCATGTGGGCAGTTAAAATAGTCCCCGTGTTAGGGATAGTTGCACAGTTTCTACGGTATGAATTACTAGCGGAACGGAAAGGTAATGTAGAGAAACTGTGAGGATGTGCGTTTGATGGCTAATTGGCAAGTTGTAAATAATGTGGTCTTGTATTGATTATTGTAAAATTTAGGTATATAATGGACACATCGGGCTTTCCAACTTACAACTGAATTTGTATAGAAGTCTTTGGAAATATGGGGTAAACTTATGACTTCTAGCAGGATTCGAGCCAGGGTTTTGACACCGCTGGGTCAAGCAAAAGACACCTGGCTTGTAACAATAATATGTTACGACCCTGCAGTTTAAGTGTGTGTAAAGGAATTAATTCTGTATAAATCT
The DNA here is from genome assembly GCA_016746295.1 of Potamilus streckersoni. NCBI lineage: Eukaryota > Metazoa > Mollusca > Bivalvia > Unionida > Unionidae > Potamilus > Potamilus streckersoni. The sequence goes on along the minus strand of JAEAOA010001004.1, from coordinate 362,102 downwards.
TTTATTTTATTTTTATTTCATTAAATGTAATTATTATGTTTATATTAATATCAGTCTAATATATTGTTGAAAAGCATCGTGTTTACTTAAGTCGTAAATGTGACTCATTTGAGCACGTGCTTTGTATGATGGCAAATTCATTACAAGTAAACATTCAGGAATAGCTATGAAAACGATTGGCTGATACTTGGTCAGGCTTTCCTAATGTCCAGAAATATTGTGAAATTGCATGCGTCCTCTGTGCGCGTGTAGTTCAAACAACTTATTAGCTACATTTATATGCTGAGGTATTTTGTAAGACGTTCAGAGTCAGTCACAGTCGTAAAGTCAGTTGGAGTTTATTGTAACATCTCAGAGTTATACAATTTATATTACCTTAGGAAGGGTATTTTTGGGCTAGAAGAAGTTGTCTGTTCGTATGTCTAAGTAGAACAACATGTTTTGTTAGAGGAGCTATTTTTACTTCGTTTTGCTGAATAACTGTTTTCCTGGAGAACAACAGTACTGATTTGGACAAAGACATTTTCCGAAAATATTCTAAATTGGAACGGAACAATACAAACTGTGCTTTATTGTGTAAATTCTGAATTTTTCTGTTAGTAGTCTGACGCAATCATCCGCCATTTTGGATCGGAACTGAACTTCAGACTGTGTTTAGAACTTTTTACAGGACCTATGTTTATATTTAGAACAAACAATTTGGATCGTTTCTGTAAACTGTAAGTCTTGTTTAACCTATTTTCATTTTTTCATGTTTTCTAGGAAAATAATTTTTTTTTGTTAAAAATTTACAAAGCTTGTTGTCTTCACTCTATCTTTGCTACTTTGAACAAGCAGATACGTAACAAATAATAATAATAATAATAATAATAATAATAATAATAATAATAATAATAATAATAATAATAATAATAAATAATAATAATAATAATAATAATAATAATAATAATAAATAATAATTTTCTTTCTTTGCTCACTACCAATTTTTCTTCAGATTTATATATTTTTATTTAATTTATACTCAGCTCCGATGTCAAACACGAATTTTGACTTGGGGATATTCTTAAACCCATCTACAAATGAAAAAGGAGATTCAAGTTGTCCTGAACGTTTAAGGCCTATAACATTACTTAGTTATTTAACAAAATGGTTAAATCCATAACAATGGACTCATTTGTCGTCTAAAATTAAAGTATGACTCATGATGCCTAATATAATAAGATACTATGGTACGATTTATACGTAATATAAAAATGACAACTCGTTTCTTAGCTCATCTGCTCTGTTCTAAATCCAAAAATTTGAACATGAAAGCTTTTATTATTTAAAATAACCGAATTGTGAACTATGTGAAAATAAGCCATTGATATTAAATAGACATTGTTGCACGTTGTCAATAGTCATTGCAGAGTTAGTCGTCAAATCGTTGACTTAGCATTCAAAGAATGGCACGAATATGCGGCTCCATAACTTACTATATTGTTGAAATATGCTCTGTACGAGCATTTGCATAGAATAACCCCACCACAAATTATTCTATTGCACACTACTGGTTAACAATCAATTTAGTACAGCTCGAAACAACATATTCATATATTTTGATGGAGCTTTATTTCAATAGAAACCAATTAAACAAATTTAGTTTCTTTTCGTAAAGTATAGATGTCAATTGATCCCGGGGCCCAGAGTGGCCAAGTGGTCTAAAGCGCTCTCTGTTACGGATCACTGCCATCTCACCTGTCTGCGTGAGTTGTCTAAGATTCGGCGAATGTGGATATGTGAGAAAGCTTGCCAGTAGCTTCTCGTGGGTCGGTGGTTCTTTTCGCGGATTTCCCGGTTTCTGAAAAATGACGTTAAGCCCCACAACAACAACAACAACAACAACAACAACAACAACAACAACAACAACAACAACAACAACAATCAATTGATCCCATGGTCGTCAGTAACGCACTACTAGTTCATTAATAATTATAACAAATATAAAATAAAATCAATGAAATTTTATTTTCATTAGCATTTTAAAAATTCTTGATTTATAGAGAAATTGGTAGACACAATATACATTATTTTTAAAACGTAAAAGGAAGTTTGCCACCACAGGTGTAAAACCAATGCAAACTCAGACGTTTATAATAGACAAAAGAAACACATGATGTTCTAGTTACGCAAGTTGTATGTATGATAATGTAAAATAAAATATTACTGTATTTAAGTCTTTATTTACATGAAGCTTTAATCACGAGGAATAGGCATTCCTGATAAGAACAAATAAATGATTGTTGAAGAACCATGAAGGAAAATGAACTGCTTAACACGTGCTGGATGCACATAGCTGTATCGTTTATTAATTGTCGATTCCATGTTTTAAAGGAAGCAAACTTTCTGCAAAATATTAGCAAGTGCATGGATTCAGTGGCAGTTACTGATCAATGATATGGAATGCTCATACGTAGGTACACTAGGGACTTTTGATGAAATAATTAGTTTAACCCTATGATACGGTTTGCATAATAGGAAAAAATATTCCGAAAGGTGAAAGGTTAGCGCTCGATGGATGCCCATCTGCGTTTTGAAATGTCACGGAGACGTTGCACATTCATTGCAATTGAAAGACAAAGTATTGGCTGAGAATTCTTTTATTTATTGGATAGTAGATATTGATGAAACAGCGAAAATCTAAGATTAGTCCAGGCATATTTAACTCCAATTCAGCAAATGATATTTTTTTTTAAATTCAAAAGGCGACGAATTGGTGCAATATAAAGAATTGTTAATGAAGTTCGGACAGTTTTTTTTCCACCTGATCTTGTCTGTGTTCAGCAAGTAAATTACATATCAACGTATACACGCTGACCATTGTCAAAGCTGGCAGCAGATACAAAAAAAGAGCAACAGTTGGCATCAAAAGATTCTGCAAGGTTTGCAGAACGTTTACATGCAAAATAGAAGTTCTTTTGAAACACTGGTATTATACTCATTTACCAAACCTGGTGGTGATATGAATCAGCAACGAGTCAGTGGCGGTGTACAGCATCTGGACCCGATAATGAGAAAACGGTTATATCTTGTCATAGTAAAACTCATATATTAGCAGTTTCGAGGTCTAACACGGACGATAGAACATGAATTTGTTTCGTCGGAGATAATTTTTATTTCTTGCTGTGAAAGAGAACACGTCCATCATCAAGTATATTTATGGATTCAATGTCCAGGTCATTGATGAGCCCTCAATGTGTCATGCTCAATGACATGAACAAGATTGACTCGAATCTGTTTGGTCAGATTTAAATTTAAATTCGGGTACATGTGTTTGCTGTGTTTTGTACGAACATATCCGCATCAGTAGTAATAGCAGATGCAAGACTACGAGGACGGTTTTGTTAACACTCGTCTAATATCGCAAGGATGTCAGTTTCTCTTTCACTCTTTGGATATTATGCTCACATGCATATTGTCTTAGATGCTGCACAATTTTTTTTTTGTAGTGTAAAGACGTTCCTCTTGGTAAAGAAGAGTGGTTAATTAGATTTGGTTGTCGTTATCTAGAGGATGACCTCCCTTGATGCTGTTGCCCAGTGTGAGTGGATAAATAGAACATCGACAGAGAACTAAGCAAAACTATTGAGAATAAATATTACAATATGAGCTACCTTTAGACAAGAAAATAACAATTTAATCAATAACATATACTAATAGTGGCTGATTCAATTAAAACAAATTTATGTTAACATAATTTGAATAGCAGTGTTCTGTTATGAATTCATTTCATCATAACAAGTGTCGTTGTCTCCGTGTATCACACTTCTTCCCACCTTCGTGTTTATGTTTGATCTTCCTTGAACTTTTTATCCTAATCGCTTCATCCTTTATTCGGACCTCCGTCTTTCGGACTGTCCCCAACTGTTCCGGAGAGCTGTTTCCCATATTGCTGTTCTTTTTAAAAGAAAAATGTGCGTCATAGCACTAAGGCCTGTATTTGCTTTTAAGAAAGACACCGGGTCTCCTTGTTTAAACGAGGAAAGAACTACTCATTATGTTTCTACCGGAGTCAGTCGAGTCTTGTCTTCTCGCAGGAAACTCTCGGGCTGAATAGATTCGCCCACTTGTTACTTTAAATTCATTACTTCCAAGGTGTAAGCCTTAATTTAAACTGACCAATCATAATCAGATGTTCCTAAATTTTCCCCAGGATAATTATTTCTTTCGCCAGTGACATGTTTTAATTTTGTATTTTATCAGGATCAGAAACTGCAATTCCTGCAATCCTAGTTATATTTTCATTTACTTTTTTTATTGTGGAGTTTTTTTCGGGGATGGGGATGGGGTTAGGGTTAGGGTTGGGGGTGTAACGCTATGTGCATTCACACGTGTTTGTACGACTGTTTTTGGTTGTATTTTTAGAACTTGATAGGGTTCAGGAGCAGATCCACAAGGTCGGCAAAGTTCATTCTATGGCGATTAGGATACGGTCGAACATTTTGACATGATGTAATGCCATCATAAGTATTTTACAGTATTCGTAATGACATATGCTGCCGAAGGATTCATATTGTTCAAAGCAGATAGCTTTGCACTTATCACGTCCTAATGCCATGTATATTTATATGCATAAAAGCAAGTGTTTATATAATTCATGAAAATTCGATTGAGATGTGCCCGTTGCTGATTTTTTTTAAAAAAGTTCCTCTTTGTACAATAGGTGGTACAGTGATTTCAAAGACGTGCAATCTTTGATTCTAACAGAGCCTGGTACCCTGGCTTCCTATGATGCTCTGCACATTATGCCAGACATGCATTATTGAATGGCCTATACCTTCTAAGAAAATCAAAATTGTGGAAATAATACAAAATTAATTTGCCAATAAAAGTAGATAGCATTAAATCTGTTTTCATCAGCTGTGTCCCTACCGACATTTTCGCTGTATTAGTTACAACAATGTCTTTGAAAGAGTTTGTTTGAAGTGCTAATATGCAATAATGTCATTTCCTGCCTTTGTGTATGAATTGGGATGGAGTACAGTGCGAGATTATACAGTCGTCTATAATGTGTCAGAGATGCTTTATTCGATTGGGTTTTTGCCGTTATTTTACATTCAATTTCAGCATCATTTAATGTGCAGAATTTCCTGTCATACAGCATATTTGTGTTTTAAAATGTATTAATGGAACTGATAATGAGGTGTTGGCGAGGGATTAGGTAGGTAATAAAATGGATAACTATTATTGCAATGCAATTTTTGAAGCATTATAATTTTGCCATTTATGTCTATCTTGTTTAGAAAAATAATATTCTACTAGTTACGATGTTGTAGCCACGACAGGAAATCTGGATATGTCAAGTATCCTAGAAAAGAGGAAAAAACCTTTTCGACGAAATTTTTTTAGGATTTGTGTTCAGGTCATGGGTGTCCCCCTAGCAAAATTAAGGTTACCTATTTTCTGTTTGGCTGTTTGGCAAAGTACCGGCCTTTTTGACCAGCTAGAATGATTTCGACATGGTTATTTGACCCTCATTATGCTTCTGGAATGGCATCTTAGGTTTTTTTTTTATACGAGAGATGACTACCTGAGAATTAGTTATTCCCGGCTTAACATCTGAAGAAGAATAAATTATTTTAGTGTTTAATTATTTTTTGAAAGGACATTTTAAAATTATTTATTCAAATTAATTACAAACTCATATATTAGAATGGAATAGCTATTTAGGAATTACTGTTAATTCATTTAAATACTTTTTGGATTATATTATTGTCATACATTAAGAATGTTACCACATCAAACTATACCAGACTATTGAGACATCAGAACAATAGGGCTCGAATTCATTCTGAACGCCATTGGAACTCATTTGGAATGATCGAAACTTTTAGACTTATTTAGGATTTCATTCACCATACTGTAAGTTATATTACTTCGTATCATGGGAAATAAATTATTTGTTGAAGATACTAAACTTGTTGGCTTTATTTCTTTTCTGTTACTTATTTCAAGACCATAGATTCTTAACAACATGAGTTTTATAATCAAATACAATATTCATAATCCATTCTTCTTTTTTTCCGTTCAAAAATTTACAAACCAGCGCTGCATAAAAATGCTCTCCAAAGTGTACGTCTTTTAACTGACATTTTCTCTAATCTGCCATAATTTTCAGTATAGCAATAATTACAGACATGAAAAGCATATTCTAAAATTTGACGTATGAATAGTATATATATACAATCTGGTCAAATCTCTCATACGAAATGAGCATTCAGTCGCCTGTAATATGCTCTAAATAATCATTCTAATATGATCACGATCATTGTGTATAATCCTTTGTTCTCGTGAAGGGTCTGTATGTTATTTATATTTAATCTGCGTCGTTTGTTAGTTTTTTAAAATCATTATTTACTTGCGTTATGTAACATTTTATCTGGTAGATGACCTTGTCCAAAATCAAGTTCGTGGTCTACCTGACCAGAATCATTGATCTTCCTATACATATTTTAGATTTATCTATGAACATAGGATGTTTATTAAGATAATTTATTAGCCTGAGTCAGGGACATTATGTTTATAAGATTCTTTAGTATAATTCTGGTAAAACACCTTATAACTTAAATTGTGCTAGAAATTAACTTTTGGCCCTCATGTTGTTTATTCTTTTTATCTAAATTTTTATTTAATCGTGTTCACTGGGAAAAATATTATTGTTTCGGTAACATCTAAGTCAGAAATCAATCTCATTTTAGTGTCAGTAGTTTATATAGGCTGGAATTATTTAATTCAATATATTCTTCTCTTGAAATACAAAGTTTTCTGTAGCATTCTTTGAAAGAGACATTAGCTTTTAATTATAGTGAATTCAAACAAGAAACGTATGGATTATATTACTGTGATTCAACAAAATCATTATATATCATTACAATTCAGGTAATTAGCAAATTAAAAACTAAAGCGCACTCAGGCACAACAGCACATTCAGTGAATGATTTGGAATACCAATACAGTTTATTCATAACTTTGTTTATTACGACTTGTGTTAATAATTCTATGATTTATTTGGGATTTAGTTTGCAAAATCGAAAGTCCTGTTTTGGGTTTTTAACTTTGTATTCAATGGAAATATATTATTTGTTGATTTTACAAAGCTTGTTGCTTCTCACTCTTTTCTATCACTTACTTTTAGACAATAGAGTTATAATACTGTAGAATATGTACCAAGGGAAGAATAATTCACAATAAGCATAGCAGGAGAGTTAAAGTCGTCTGCTTTATTGCTGACATAAAAGGCAATAGTAAATGCCCTTTCACATAACCTTTGGAAACTCCAGTACTTACATGACATTTGGATGATTTAACGTTTCACTAAAAACTGACTGGTAGCGGTGAGGTCAGTTGCTTTAGAGCCATGTTATACGTTTACTGGCAATTACATCTTCTGAAACGTATTAAATAACCATTTATTATATATTCTATCAAACTCTTTGTTACACAGTTTAGTAGAGAAATCGGTCTATAATTAGCGTTACCACCCTGTAGCTGAATTGAACTTACACGTGTCCTCCGTGCGCAGTCATATGAAACGACGTGTTAGCTTCGTTTATATACTTAATGTTTAGTAGGAATGTTCAGTCAAAGCCAAAGTTGTAGCCGATTTCAACATCTTAGAGTCACAAGATTATATTACCTTAAAAGTTTATTTTTATGCTAGAAGAAATTGTCTGTTCGCGTTTCTACGTAGAACAACATGTGTTTTGTTAGTGGAGATAATTGTTCTTCGTCTACTTTCTAAACAATTAGTTTTTCTGTAGAACAACAGTACTGATTTGGACAAAGACATTTTCTGAAATTATTCTAAATTGGAACGGAACAATACAAAATGTGCTTCACGGTAAAAATTCTGGAATTTTGTGTTAGCCTTCGTCTGACGTCATCATCCACCATCTTGGACCGGAACTGAACTTCAGACTGTGTCAATTTAGAAATGATCTCAGGACTTGTGTTTCATATCTAAAAAACATTTTGTATCTCTTTCGTAAATCATAAGTCTTGTTTTACATATTTACATTTTCTCCATGTTTTCTATGGAAATACATTACTTTTTGTTAAAATTTACAAAGTTTGTTGTAGTCACCCTTGTTTTTGTTATTTTGAACGATCCGATCCATAACATTAATAAGACACTAGCTTTTCGTTTTTTAGTAATCGGCATAAGACGAGTTAACATTCATTGTGCGTGGAATATAATGATTAAAACTAATTTATTTTTGTAATATTTGCAAAGAACACGAATAATTCTTCAACTATACATTTTAACAGTTGATGATTAACTTGAATGGTATTAGGTCCAGACTAGTTATTACATTCACATTTTCTTCTTTATATATAATTATGTAAAAAAATAGTTGTTTGATTTTGATTTCAGAATTCGGTACTAGTTTAGCGGTATTTATTATTTATTTGACAGTTACGTTTTTAAAAACAATTTCATTGTGAAATAGTAAGAATCCCTTTTGACCTATCATAAGTTCATATATATATATATATATATATATATATATATATATATATATATATATATATATATATATATATATATATACACGTGTGTCAGGGATTAATTAAAATAGATGCAATAAACTGACGACGAACAGTACGAAACTAGTAACTAACTAGCCTAAGCGCTTTCGACTCTTAATGAGTCTTTTTCAAAGGCAAATACAAAACATATATACAACAAACAAATAAACACAAAAACGTTGTGTTTGTAAACCTCTACATGGCTGTCTCCACGTGTGTTAAAACTATAAATACAACCAGCTTGTATAGACTAGTTGCGGAAACTGAAAACGGTGTATAATTCCCCAAAAAGTCTACAAGCCAAAGCGATATCTATTTTTACTTTTTGTACATTTATGTAACGCAGATTACATCCCGGATGTTTGATTCGATACCGGTTATTCTTATAGTAAAAATTGAAGGATAATAAGAAGATTTAGAAAATGTTAAATTCTACTAGTGCATAATTTTCATTTTCTAGTCTTCTTGGTTTAGACCGCTTGGTTTCAATGTTCTAAGGCGATCGCAGAACACTTCTCCTCCCCTGGCCACACTTTCAGTGATATAATACTTATCGCTATTGCTAACAACCACAGCTGGAGTTCGGAAACCAGAAAGGAAAAGGAATCATACTGGATACGCCGCCTTAGAACATTGAAACCAAGCGGCCTAAACCAAGAAGACTAGAAAATGAAAACTATGCACTAGTAGAATTTTATATTTTCTAAATCTTCTTATTATCCTTCAATTTTTACTATAAGAATAACCGGTATAGAATCAAATATCCGGGATATAATCTGCGTTACATAAATGTACAAAAAGTAAAAATAGATGTCGCTTTGGCTTGTAGACTTTTAGGGAATTATACACCGTTTTCAGTTAACGCAACTAGTCTATACAAGCTGGTTGTACTTATAGTTTTAACACATGTGGAGACAGCCATGTAGAGGTTTACAAACACAACGTTTTTGTGTTTATTTGTTTATCATATATATGTTTTGTGTTTGCCTTTGAAAAAGACTCATTAAGAGCCGAAAGCGCTTAGGCTAGTTAGTTACTAGTTTCGTACTGTTCGTCGTCAGTTTATTTCATATATATATATATATATATATATATATATATATATATATATATATATATATATATATATATATATATATATATATATAAATTCCTATATTTTGGAGGGGTGGAAAACGGCAAGTCTGTGGCGATCGCGTTTCCTTTCGAAGATAAGTGTTATCCTGTTACACAATGTCAACATCTTCAGCGTTTAAATATCTGCATAATGTTACATACTACATCCAAAAACCTCCTGTTATCTTCATTGACCAACTTTTCAGCTTGATCACCTATGTGCAATGTTAGTCAAAAGAATAGCTCTCTTAAAATCGTGGTATAAAAAACCGAAAACCAATTATTTGAGAAGTCTATTCACTGTATCAACACCTACTACCTTATGGAATTCCTTACCCCTGATAATTAAATTCCCCTTGCTTCATTTAAAACATCATTAAACAAATTCTTTCTTGACCAGCTGAAATAATAGAAAAGCCTCTGAACGGAGGACTTTATCGTTGTTTCCAGAAACAATATGTACAAATATTTTTCGATGCATGTATATTCGACTTAAGATTTACTGGAATATAAGTAGCTGTCTATAGAATATTCTTCATAAGTGAATATGTTGACCAGTATAGTCACATATTTATTTCATTTGAAATCTTTTATGTGAATTAGTTTGCGAGGATGTCTGAGTATGAGTTATATTTTTTTTTAAATATTCATTTAATAGTTTTTCTTTTTTTTTATCCTAACCGACTTAAAAAATGAGTCTTTCATTATATATATATATATATATATATATATAAATTTGCTATAAATTTGTATTGTGCGAGCACACATTGTTCTTGCACACCGCTAAAAATCTCAAAAGATTTTTTAAAATCAAGTTTGACTTCAAAATACTTCGTAAAGCTCACCATGCAATTTTTTGGAGAAAGATCGCAATAATATTGTATGTGTTTGTGTGTGTGTGTGTGTGTGTGTGTGTGTGTGTGTGTGTTCGTGTGAGTGCGTGCGTGCGTGCGAAAATCCCCATCACATATAATGTACAGCTGTGAGCATAAAGTCCTGCTGTTAAAGAGAGGCAACACCCGTAAGCATTATCATACATCCTTTGATCGAATTACCTCCCTTACCTACTACAGCTGTATCGACTTTCATCACTTGAAGCTACCTTCCAGAAAATAATAAGAACCACAATATTAATTATGTTGAAAATTAGAATCCGTCTCAAAATGGGTTAAAATTGAGTAAATGCGGATTTAGATGGTCATGACTTGGTTAATAATGGAATGTAAAGTCACAGTATAATAAATTCATTTGAAATTAAATATAAAAAATAGTTTCAGTCTTATTTACAAGCTTGACATAGGAACTTTCACTATTGAAAGTAACACAATATACATTCTTTCCTGCAAAACGATGATTTAAGATGTCGCAGTTTAGTTGTTCATTGCAGCAGATGCTGACCGCGATCAAAAAGCCTGCCGATGTGGTTAATCGGTCAAGCAACGTGATCGTCATCATGATCTCACGTAAAAGTAATTTAGATAAATCTCGTATTGGGTTTTAAAATTAGTATCGTTTAATTTACGACGATTAAAGTGGAAGCTGTCAACTGTAACCGCTCCCTTTAATTGCTCTGACTCCATCCCACCCACCCCTATTATTTTTTGTTATGTTTATTTGAACCAAATCAGTGACGGTTGAGGCTGCTATTTTTAGCAAGACTGTGTATCTAGAAGAACTATATACGAACACCATATAGATTTCCATATAGTTTCTTTGCAATCATACGGCACACCAGAACTCAATAATAATAATAATAATAATAATAATAATAATAATAATAATAATAATAATAATAATAATAATAATAATAATAATATGATAATAATAATAATAAAAAATGATAATAATAATTTTTAAAATAAGGGCTATTTTTTCTTGGACGCATGCTGGTAAATATTATGACAAAAACAATATTTCATGCCATATTTCAAATAATAAATTATGACCCTGTAGTCAAATTACACGTTAAAATTTGAATTCTTTTTATTTTATTTTTTTATTTCATAATTATTTTATTTTATATCATTAAAAAGAATTATTATTATGATAAGGATTATGTTTGCAGGATCTGATATTTTGTTATAAACATCGTGTTTATTTAAAATGTAAATGTGACTCGCGTAAGCACAATTTTTACCTGACGGTTTTGTCGTGTTAAAGAAACAATCGGAAATAGATATGTACGTGATTGGCATTGACCACGGTCATTACTAATAATGCTTGTTGACATTCTATACTGCGATGTGCTTAGACTTCGAAATCTTCATGATTTATTCATATTTGTACCTGGGGTGACGTATTAGTTTGTTTTAAATATTCAGTTACCTGCGAAATAGTCAATCATAGTCGAGAGTCATATTTTAACGTCTTACAGAGTCACATCATAAGTTTCTAATACCTTAAGGAAAAAGTATTCCTGTGCTGGAAAGAGTTGTTCGTTCGTACGTATGAAGAATAATATGTTTTGTTATTGAGAATAGTTGTACTTCGTCTACATTTTTAAATAATTATTTTCCCTGGAGAACTACACAACTGGCTTTTGACAAATACATTTGCTGAAATTAATTCTAAATTGGAACTGAAGAATACAAATTGTGATTCCCAGTGAAAATTCTGGACATTTGTATTTAATGTTTGTCTGATGTCATCATCTGCCATTTTGGAACGGAACTGAGTTTCAGGCTACGTCATTTTAAAATTGTTTAGTCACAGGACATATGTGTTTTCACAATATTAGGACAGATTTTTGGATCTTCTTCGTAAATTGTTAAGTCTTGTTTCATATTCTTATCTTTTCACCATGTTTTCTAGGTAAATAAATTATTTTTATGAAAATTTACAAAGCTTATTGTCTTCGCTCTTTTCTTTGTTACTTTAAACGAGCCGATACGTAACAAAATAAAATAAACAATAATGATAATGATAGTCTAAAGCTAATTTTCCATAAAATGTGAAGTCTAGTATTTATATGAGAGTAAAACATACAAAGTATATACATTATTGTTTGAAACAAAGATAATAAAATATTTTTAAAAATCCCAAACAGTCATTTATGGATTGTTTTAATATACTACTTTCAGGTTACTAAAGTTTGTCAATTTTTTTTTTAGAGAGAATGCCTCCTCGGTTCAATGTGTCGTCCGCCTCTTTAAATCCGAAATCTGCATGAGAGGTCGGATATATAGTTTAGAGAAAGATATACAAAAGGAACACATTATTGTTTACAATACATCTATTAATGAAAAAATTTTAAAACTTATTACTGCAATAAATTTATAATACTTTTCAGCTTTTTAAAAGTTCTCTCCGATATGTCAGAGAATGTCTCCACGCTCAAAACTATAGTTAGCTTCCCATTATGCAAACACCACATGCACCACCTGGAAAGCTTCTTATTAGATGTCATAATTGTGTAGATCACATGGGCCTCTAACGGAAATTAACATTAAATCCGTGCTTTACTCTGTGAAGAACTATGTGCTCTAACTGGAAACCATAGATTACAAATTGTCAACATGTTTGACATGGGAATGATATTATAACCTCAAAGCGTCAAACCGCTTATAAACTCATACGGGAAAATCAGCAAAATGTTGTATGTTTAAGGTTATAGCGATGTTAGATTTGGAACTATTGGTCAAAGAATGCATGGCCTTAATCGGCTTTATGGACTCAACGTTAATTCTGATTTTAGATATTTTATGTCCACAGTCCAATACACACTTTAACAATTCAACACAATCCAGCAAGCACGTTTTGATTACCAACCAGATATATACATTTTCAGTCGAACACAAATCGTACAATCCAGGAACCGCTTTTAGATCAATAGTCAGAAACACTTCTACAATCCAGAAAACGCTTTTCGATTACTATTCAAACACACCCTAACATGTAATGAAACGTGTAGGAGTATTTGCATACACACGCCTTAGTCACATGCAAACATAATATCAAGCACAAGTGTAGGAAGTGTTTATGAACACAGTACTATACCTTCTACAATCCAGAAAACGCTTTTCGATTACTATTCAAATACACCCTACCAAGTAACGAAACGTGTAGGAGTATTTGTACACTTACGCTTTAGTCACATGCAAACATAATATCAAACACAAGTGTAGAAAGTGTTTATGGACACAGTACTATACCTTCACACATGTTGTTTGTTTTTCGAGTTCGAATATGACCATGCCATTGCTAACTGGTTTGGTTTCTGTGAGCATGCGAGTGGCTAATCAAACCAATATTTGTTCTGAACTGTTTGTGGCACACTTCACAGGAGATGTCGCTTTGATTTACGTGATCACTAAGGGACGAACTGCAATTCTGAATTCGCGTTTCTGCGCTGCCTCTGCATTTCGCTCCCGTTCATTATGGATTAAATTGCGCGAACCTATGTGCTATCTTTCCAAGACTCAGGGTCGATGTTGAAGTATTTCATGGATGAGTTGAGGTAGTTTTCTTCTGAGAACCCTGAGATCACTTTCCTTGATTCAGCTCGCCTTAGAAGCTTATCTTTGGTAGTTACTTCTCTGACATTCTGGTGATGTAGCCTGCACATTTCAACATTATTTTCTTTAGCAGAGTATGGATGTCTGTACTGTGATCTTATCCTCATCAGTCACTTAATGCAGAATATGTAAAAATGATTCACATTATTGGCATGAGGTCTGACACTGTTCAGGGTTTGCAAACATACAGCAGAGGTGACAACACAATGTCTTTGCAGACCATACTTCTTGTTTGTAGACTAATCCGTCTGTGCTTCCACACATTTGCACGTAGTCTGCCAAAGACGGCACATGTCTTAGTAATTCTGGCGTTGGTGTTATCACCTATGTGGACTGCACGTAACAGTGTGCTGCAGAGACATGTCCACCTATTCACTGCCATGAAGATTTGAACATTTACTGTGATGGTAGATCCTACGGATGTTTTTTTTTTGGAGCTGGTTGGTGCATGACCTATGTGTTATTGATAATGATTGTGTGACCTAAATTGTCACAAGTTGAAGCGAAATGGTCCATACTGTGTTACATGTCAGATTTAGATTAGGCATTCAGAGAACAATAGTCAGCAAATATAATATCAGGCATGTTCCTGTAGCTTCGTCTTCGCCTGTAGTTTCCTTTGATTGTAGAGCGTGCTAGCTATTATTCCAGTATCTAACGTTGATTCCAGCATCATAATCACGGAAGGCATCATTAAGTGTGGTTCTGCTTCAGGTGTTTAGCCATTTTTATCTACAGGCCAATTGCTTCAACAGTTTCAGTCAGCATTGGTGCATCAGCAAGTGCTATATTTATATCCACTTGGGGTGGTTGATGTTTCTGCGCTGATGAACGGCGTTTGATTTAGGATTCTGCTGAAGTGTTATGCCCCTCTTTGAAGTATTTTGTCAAAGCATCATGGAAATACTCCTTGTCATACGCAGCTGCTAACGACTAAATCTCATCTACCTTATTGATCAGCCTTGAGTCTTACAACTCTGAGTTTGCATAGGAGAGTTTGGCTGATGTTTTTGAAAGCTGTCTTCTCAGATCAATGAATGCAGTCTCTCAAACGGGCTTTTTGTAGCCGATAATTCTCATGAACACGTCTGTGTGGCAGGTTCGTTCTCAACAAACCAATTTTGATGTTTAGATGTGGTGGGACTGGGGGGTTTGGATAAAGTCGAGCAGATATATTTGGATCGTATGCGAGAGGATTGCTAATCTCCAAACAAAGGCTTGTAGTTACCACTCGTACATGTTAAGAGATTACATTAAGATTAAAAGGAAGTCCGCGGGGTGAACGAAGTGTATTCTCATCCGCCCCCATGTTGATCACCAGAGGGACATTATCAGATAAGTTTCATTGGATCGATTCACAGCGACATCCATCAGAATTGAGATAGAGTGCGATTAAAATTTAGATCTGAATCTAGCTTCAAACTCGTAAACGAATATTTAGTTTCTACTAGGAAAATCTCTTAGCAAATAGGGTTACTCTGAAAAAGCCACTCGTAATTTGGCGGTAAAACTTAGATCATATTCTAAGAAAAAACAAAGCTTCGAAAAGGAAGCATTTTATGGGACAGAATTTCCGGTTCAGCTGAGTCCCGTCGATTCGAGCTAAATAAACTCTTCATACGGGGAAGAAACAATTTAGCTTGAATCGATGGAAATCTGTTTTGTACTTGCGCCTTTAATAATTTGGACGGATATTAATATGAGAGAGAGAGAGAGAGAGAGAGAGAGAGAGAGAGAGAGAGAGAGAGAGAGAGAAACAAACAAAACGACTAGTGATCAGATTGAAAACACTGATCGTCATTGCTTTTGCTACTAGTGGTGGAATACACGCTTGTGCTGGCGTATAACTTGATATGCGAAAAGGCTTGAATGGGTGAATAAGAAGTAACTGTGCTGTTGTTGCAAGAAACCGTTTCACAGCCAGTCGCCTTTCTTCAGTGATAGTAGTACAAGTATTCTTGCTGTTGATATAACTTTAAGTATCTTTATTCAGCGTTCTCACACAAATAAATTGAGTAAATTTACAGTTGCCTTTGCAGCCGGTTCATTGGGGGTGGGTGGGGTTGTTAGGGGTGGGGGCGATATTTTACGAGTCGTAATGTAGCAAGTATATATATATATATATATATATATATATATATATATATATATATATATATATATATATATATATATATATATATATATATACATACATATATATACACCTTACTCATACCAATGAACACTTTTATTAGCATTTATTGTTTTTATCCTTGGCGACATAGTCTTTTGTTCTTAACTATATAATTGTCGTTTTCATTAACGGGTGTGCATACCATTTCAGTGACGGGCTTATTGGCAAGTTTTTACCACTCGCGATATTAATCGTCAACAGATCCACGTGGGCTGCGATGCTACTCACATGACTTGACTACGATACCAAATTTTAAGTATGCTTGATCACGCAAATAAATGTAATTTAAGGTATTCATGATGGCATATTTTTGTGGCAAAGTTCCCTCTCACCAATTCATAGGCCTTTGCAGCAGATGCATCCCAATGTCACTAACATTTCTATCAAAAGCTCTATATTATTCAGTTGGATTATTGATAATAGGATAGCACAGTGTCAGGTGTATTATAGTTCGTAATCTCCTAACAATCAAAACAAACTGCTCTTCGTTTATTTTTATACTAAATATTGTACGAGTTTCTAGTAAATAAACCTGCTTGCAACATGAATAATTAAAGCCAAACAAATCTGCAAATCTATGCAAAACATTTGTTAAGGTGATGTCAGCCCAAAATAGGTCACATAATCCATTACCGGGTACTGCATCAACCAGTAAACAGCTGTTGCATTGCCAGATCTAATTATTCTAAACATTTTAGAATGCTTAGCTTTTTCTCCTCTGCATACAAAACTGAGTTCATATATCTTTCACCATGTTTAGTAAGTGTGGATGTCAGAGATATGTTATGGCATTATCTAATTAGTTTTCTCTTGGTGATTTTCGTTTTAATTGCTATCAATATATCATTTAACGCTAGGTAGTACACCGTCAGTGGTATTTTCTCCGGGTATTTAACTATTTGTACAGTCATCACTAGGTTCACGTCAACAAATTACATTTTTCTTGCACTATTTTATAAAATAAATCTGGATGCCTTTTGTGAGATTCCTTCTCAGCTTGCTTCCTCCAAAACAATCCCTATAATGCTTAGTTTTTCAAGATGGTCCGGATACATATTTAAAATCTATACAGGATTTCTGAGCCTCTAAGAAATCGATGGGATGCATTCAAGCTAAACATAGACTTAATCTGTTCTGTGAGGCTATGGACGCACTATTGATCTGGTGATTTAATTGCACGTTAAATATAGACGCGAAGTTTCCATAATACTCTGTGCCTTAAACTGTAGGGCATCCAATGGCATAATGCAATAGTCCACTATAATTCGAAAGCAGGAAATTACTTATCAGTCTAAATAAATGGTATTTATGTATGAATCAAGGCTAACCTATTACGACTCGACATCCTTTGAAGCTCTGAAGTAGGCTTCTCATCGTACTAAGGTCATGGGTAATAAAGAAAGGATTCTTGGTTTGTTGAAGTAATAGGTAAATGCAATCTGAAACTTCCACTATGATACTACTCGTGATGATATAACTTTCTTTCAACTTACTGGAAACATTAAAAACTATTGAAAATGGTGAAGAATGAAAGCTGTTTGTTAAAGACATATGCCATTCTGATGGTAGATACAACTCTACAATTAAGATTACAAACACCCCCCCCAATAAACAACTCACAAAAATCTGAGTTAAAAAGATTTTTAAACATGTAACAGTTTACGAAAGTGTCATTATAGACGGAATAATCACACTGTACCTTATATAAATACATAACATCATGCTATTAAAGTTTAACAATATATTTAAAAATTGTGTGTGTATAAATGTGCTGAAAAAAATGTCTTCAAATATCTTAGTCTTAACAATTAATGATAGTGGTGTAATAATGCTAATAATATAAACATGTCAGTGATGGTTGGCTTCCATTAGTCTCGAGAGACGATGGAAATGCGCCCATGAACGGTGTCCTAGTTTGTAACTGTGCCGCGTCTTCTGTGACTATATTGTCCCACACGGGAGTGGCAATCCTTGCTACAGTTGCTACACTTGAAGTATGGATCAGGTCTTGGTTGGAACTGCATCCTCTTCCTCTGAGATCTTTTCTCATCAGCGAGCTGTCGTAACTTTTCCTCGCTGGCTTTCAGACATGTGTACAGAGCATGTCGCAAGCTGGACTTATCGAGGGCAAGCTCTTCCGAGGTGTTGACCTCTATTCTAAGAGTTTTCATATCCTGCTTGCAGACATCCTTGAAGCGAAGATGTGGCCGTCCTATTGATCTTCTGCCTGAGGCAAGCTTCGAGTAGAGAAGGTCTTTTGGGATCTGTCCATCATCCATTCGATGCACATGGCCCAGACATCTGATGCCACGTTGGCGGAGGAGTGTGACCATGCTGGGAATTTTGGCCTGTTGAAGCACCTCGATGTTTGTCACACGATCGCTCCAGGTGATCCCGAGTATGCGACGGAGACAACGTATGTGAAAGTCACTCAGTCGTTTCTCCTGAGAGGCGTACAGGGTCCAAGTTTCCCTGGCATACAGGAGAGTGCTACGCACGCAGGCAGGGAACACGGAGATCTTAGTGTTTAATGTCAGCTTGCTGTTGTTCCACACTCTTCGAAAATCTAGAGAGAGTTGTTGACGCCTTTCCAATCCGCTTGTTGAGCTCGGCATCGAGTGAGAGGTTGTTAGTGATGGTAGACCCAAGGTAAGTGAACTCACTGACTACTTCTAGTTTGTAGTTGTTAATGGTTATGCTGGGAGGGTCTGCATCCTGAGCCATCACGTTGGTTTTCTTTAGGCTGATGGTCAACCCGAATTCATCACATGCTTTAGCAAAGCGGTCCATCAGGCGTTGCAGTTCAGCTTCTTTGTGAGTGACTATATCAGCAGCATCTGCAAAGAGCATGTCCCTAATGGTTGCTTTCCTCACTTCGCTCATTGCCTTCAGTCTTGCCAGGTTGAACAGTCTGCCGTCTGAACGCGTATGCAGGTAGATCCCTTCTGTGGACGTCCCAAAGGCGTACTTAAGCAGGACAGCGAAGAAGATGCCAAAGAGTGATATGTGCATGAAAATATGTATACTAATATAAGTTTGTCTTTTGTAGTTGATTTTCTTCAAAAGACTCTTGATGTACCTCTGATTGTTTATGTATGGTCGTTCCAACATGGTTGACAGGATGACTTTAAAATTGTCTTGATGCAAGCAATCCGTAAGTTGAGCACAATGTCCATATCGTCTCATTAAGAAGGGATTCATGCCTTTAGAACTTGCCAAGACTAAGCAATGTAGGTGTAGTTACTTTAACATTGGTTTCCCCGCAAATTTTGTTTACTGCTATTAGCATAAAAACCTATTCAAGCATCCCACATGAACAAAGGAAATTCTTTGTAGGATATACTTCGTAAATATGTTTTATTTGTCATGCAGTTCACTATATTGACTATATATGTAGTTAAGACACTATAAGAGTATGATGCAAAAATTTGAAACAGTAATAAAAAACAGCATATTTTCAGTATATATTTAACAAGTGATATGAAATTTGTTTCACTGCAGTTAATATCTATAAGTAGGATCCGACTTTAACTTTGAGATTCATCTGTCCAGTCGGGCATGTGGATGCTGAAAATCATATGCCCAAAAAGTAGACTATACATGTCGAAATAATTCCATTTCAATGTAAGAATCCATATGGAAACTCTTACCCAATCGGGCAAGTTAGATATAATCGTCAGCTTTCCAAACTCAAGGTTTCGTTGTCCCTGTCAAGATGGCAACTATAACTATTGCCTGCTTTTCATGTAGGTTCGTATAAGAGTAAACATTACGTTTGACAAAGTTTCACTAATTAGAAAAAATCTATTTTTCTAACTTTCATCAATAAATAATGGAGCTGTTGTCAATACTTTGAAATTGGTCTTAAGGTATTTTAATATATAGTTTCAGTATACACATGAACAGCTAAGCATAGTGTTTTCTATTCTATGTATTAAAATATGTGACTAGTAATATTAAACATATTCTATATAAATCATATGATTATTATTTATCACAACCCTGCATATTAAAACCTTTTGAAAATACAAATTTCTGCCAACGTCCTTGTGTCTTTATTCCAATAACCGTTTTTTTTTTCTTTCTTTCAAGCATTTTGCGGATGTTATTTTCTATAATAAAACTAACAACGGAACACAAGTAGAATTAGTAGTACTAGTAGTAGTGAATGTGTTGGTAGTCGTACCAGCAGTAATAGAAACAGCCTTTCTGTAGTCAGGTTGACAACATTTGTTTTACATAGTTGTTCGTTCTTCTGTATGCAAATATCTTTGCACAATTTGTATAAAACTTGACAATATTAACAATATTAAAATCTGAAAGAAAACGTATATGGGTATATTCTAAGTTTAGAGAGGTTTACAAAAGAATACATTTACTGAATACCGAAGGATTTTATGGAAGAAATATTGGTTTGTCATGAAAATATGAATGCGCAATTTTTGCGCATTCATTGGATTGTTCAGTGCAAATCGTTACAAATATGCGTTTGCTGTAATAGCTGTTGTTAGAACGGATCTACATACATGGATGAGTATATTACACAAGACGGAAATACAATTTATAAACTAAGCATAGCTTTGCAAATGGAAGGATTTGACGAATTTAACAGTTTATTATGTTTGTTCAACAATACCCTAATGACAATAGTTTAGACTGGGGCAAGTGCAAGTTTTCAAAATTTAAAATTAGAAGTCGCAACTACATTCGCACGAATTATGTATTGACTTTTTCTGGTACCGTTCTGTTCAGGCTCTTAAATTTTGTAAAAGAAAATCTGTACTTTGAATTACTAAAGCGCCTTTCGAAATTGAATATTTAATATAGAAATCGTATATATTTTTAATATCAATGTTCGCTTACACCCTATGAGATTATTTCAACCCCAAACCCGAATGGCGTGGCATTTTCAACACTCCAGAGAAATCCATCGATGCCAGAATAAAAAAAAAAACAAAATATTCATAATCACTATTGTTACATAAACCTCATTAAGGATTATTGCGTTGGAGTTGTAGCGTCACTTAATATTTTTCTATTTGCAAAGCGCGTTTTTCTCAGCTGATATAGTGAATAAGCGAATTGTTCATTCATATTTGTAACTTTTAATGCACAAAGCAGGTACTACATCTTTGGCAAACAATTACGTAAAATTTGTCACATTCTTAATCATAATTTATCTATATGCAGACGAAAATAAACATGGTTTTATGTGAACCAGTCTAGTTGAGAAATAACATTTACCTGCATCGTTATAAATGTTCCTCTGAATGAGAATATTATTTCAGAGTAAGAGATCAGGTCTTATTTTTCTACTCGGAACTTTTTTTCTGAACGACAGCTTCGATATTTTAAAGTCAATAACCAAACTATGCGGAAGTGCAGATTCATATATTTTTGTGCGGCCCAGAAAACTAGATAACAACGTACGAGGACATCAATGGAGGGCAAAACAAAATAATGATGTACGCTTAAGGTCACATTAATATACATCGTCCTACAATACTGCACATGTGTTTGTTTTAGTAGAAACATGTGCCAATATGCAATATGAAATGTTGAAATTTAACTTCCATTGGTGAAAGACGGTCGTTTGCAGGTAAAGAATGTCTTTATCGTGATTTGAATAGAAAAAGAACATCAAATAAATCAAATTGGTAATTAGTTGCTTTGTTTTCCCCGCAACTCAGTAGTTTAAAAAGATATGCCTATATTCTCACGTAATGAAATTGTTTTGTTACACTTTTGCAACAGATTCAAGATTATTATTGTATCTGAACAATTCTTTTATCGGACTAATTGTATGGTTTTTTTAAAGCGCTAAAACATCCTGACGGAATGTGAACTATTTCTCTTTTACGATATCGTGTTTCTAAAAAAGTATTTATATCTTAGGCTAATTAGAAACCTAACGCCACAATCAATTTAGACAGATTATGAGAAAGATAAGACTTTATATAATAAAACTAATAACTATCAACATCTTCATATGTATTCCCTCTTACTTATATTCAACACTATGTGTCCTTTTAGAACTTCCACGTATTAGAGAAGCATGCAAGGTTAAGTTGGGTCTAATCTGTATAGCTATATCACATTTCCTTTATAAGCCTCTGATAAAATTTAAGAATCTACTAGTTATTTTATCTTAGATCGGTATGCCTACATTAATATTTGCCGATATTTCAGTCACGCGGGCATAATAGTGACCACCATTGTATCCCTTTGATACCGATCTATGACGTTTTGTTTTGGCACATTCTTGAATCATATCAGATGTAACAAAATGTGATATATTCGGGTAGATGTGAGCATACAAAACCTACATTTCCTTCCTCTCTACCTCTTTCGGCTATATATATTTCCGTCTGATTCCCGATGGTTCTGTCGGGTGACTTGGATATCTTCTCTGCCATAGTGTGTATATTTGTGTAGGAGATAAACTGGGCTACTTGAACTACAGAAAAGAAATTCTTAATTTACGTCATATAGTTTACAAACACAAAAGTAATAACTGTTATTGTGACATAAAGGCAACTAAAGCAGTACCATGAACAGGTTAACTATTTAAAAAGAGATTCTTCATGCATTTAAAATACATTGCATCATTAGGGATTGACCATTCAATTTTCGGGATTGGAGTGGAGATATTGATGTAAATTATCTTGAGGTAAAAAAGAATAAATAACGTGGTTTGAAAGAAAAATAGGGTCATCCGTCCCCCTACCGAAAATTAAATGGTCATTTCTTACGCTGTAGTTCAAATCAAGTACATACTAATAAAGAATACAATCATATACTATCCATATTAACTATAAATAAAGAATACCATCATGTCCTATAAATGATTCCTAAATGGTTCAATTTTCCAAGGTTTGTGACCGTAATGGTGAAAATAAAGGTTAATTCTCCGGATTGGATTCATGCGATGGTCGTCCAAGAGTGGTGCTGAAGAACGTTACTGTTTTTTGAATGAATATGTGTAGTTTTTCAGTCTTCGTGCTATTCTAAAGGGATTAAAGACGCGTGAGAAAAGTCTAATCGAGCGCAAAGTTGTGGTCACGCTTGCATTCCTTGTGTTAATTTATAATACCGTTAAGTTGATTTCATGTTGTCAGAAATTTCGTTGTGACTTATTGATAAAACGGCCGACTCCTGTGCTTAGAGCATGGGCAGACTAAATGAGTCTCTATTCTTTTCTCTCGTTTTCTTTCAACAGATGGCAAGATAAACCACACACACATTTTATTAAACAAAAAAATTAAACGTCTTGTTTTCTGCACATAACTTATTGTGATAAAAAAGATATAGGAATGTTTCTACCTTAAACTCTCTTCACTGCTAGTTAACAACGGCATTTCCACTGAACGTAGAATAGTAATTAATAAACAATTAATAAAACAACAAGAGTGCATCACGTCATGGCGTAACATTAAATTTGTGATGTGTTTCATTTTTGACATCTTGACGGCACATATTGGCGTTTAAAAGACACTTTCGTTCCATACATTCACTCTGCATTATAAGAAATTAGGTTACGCCAATTCAACATTGTCAAGAAATGAAAACATAATGGCCGCATATAGAAAAACTTGTAAGGAAAACAGTGATAGCTTTATTCCCTAATTATCTATTCGTTACAGACACAGGGTGCATTTTGTCAATATTATTAGTTTAATCCACTTCAGTCGTTATAAAGCTGTATTCACTAGTCTGCGAAGAAAAGGAGGACAGACAGCAACCTTTTGTTGGTAATTAATATTTTCTACTACGTTATCTAAAAACATCTTCTACAATCGATTCTTTGCTATTAATTAATTAATATTAGGCGATGGATTACAACCGTAGTTTTTAAAAAGAAGTATGATTTAGGATAAGGACTCAAATACCAAGCTTCTTCTAAGAGTGGTGTGAAGTGGTTGTTGTGGAATTTTGCTTATATCAGACAGCTTTTAATGAAAGGTTCCATTTGCAATCAATTTCATGATCAATTTTACATCAATATTGATATGTCGTTCTATATGGCAGCCTGGAGCTTGCTAAATACTAAATACTAACCCAATTATATGATAGGGGTACATGTGAAACCTGTCAAATATTGCACATTTCAGAGACTGTGTCATACAGAAAGTTACATTGTTATTAGCATATTTTTTCTATATAAAAGACAGTCAATTTTTGCCGAAGATTAAGGCGAAAATAGTCATCTATGAGTGGACAAGAGTGGCAATATTTTGGCTTCTTGTCTCAGCATGATATAGCCTTGAATGTGATGCCGTCTTGCAAAACTCCCCAAAACAAACCTACAACCTAAGTACAACTGATGAGATTTAAAAGAACACTAATAGAGTGCTTTTGATTAGATAAATCTGACATTGCGACAGAGACTATTTGCTGCAAGTGTTAAAGACAATCGCTTTGTAGAGTAGTTGCATGTGTCAGCATTTGCTGTAAAAAGACATTCAGGTTTCGTTGCCATATTCCAATTGTTACAAACCTTTCAGCAAACATTCCAAATATATCACCATAATTGCAAGGCGGATATATTTTGGTTTAAATTTAAGTGCAGCACAGCAGCTTTGAATGTTATTGGGACTCATTTGATCTTTTTCAATAGCAAGTACTGATTTCAACATTTTGTGAATAAAAATGCAAATCATAATAAATTCTTACGTTTTTCATCATTAGTGTAATACTGAGAGTTGCATCAATATGAAAAGTTTGTAGATTAAATTGAGAATGAATATTCAACTTTTTTTGTTTGAGGACTTCATTAGTCAACTGAGAATCTCTCATGCTGTCTGCCGATTGTAATCTAGACTAAACGTACATGGTGTCACAAGGCTGTTTAGCGAGCTAGGTTACCTCTATGTGATCATTTTGTACAATGGGGAAAAGCTGTTTAACAAGCCAGTCTACATTTAGGTGCTCATTTCATACAATGGGGAAAAACAAGGATAACAATTGCATCTATATGCAACACAGCCCTGACACAACAAATGTATATATGATATATCTTTTAGTGAAGACAATCACATACAAACGATTTTGCATCAACTGCACTGAATTGGAAAAGACCTTACAGCATATAGTGATTTATTCTGTCAAGTCAGATTGCCTTTGCCATTTAGGCATGAATCCAATACTAGGTTTTAATCTGTGCTTGACTTTGCATCAATATATATGTTGTTTTTTTTAATTCATGGGTCGTCACATACGAAACGAGACATAGTATAGAATGTTCTGTTTAGTTTATTGCATACCCAAAGTCATGGACTCGGTGCAGAATATAGAAATATATACTGTTCATATTATGCTCATTAATGTTCATGCTACGGCCTTTGTCCAAAATGACTCACTTTGTATTGCAATTGTTATGAAATTTGTAGCAGGAAAAAAATCAAAAAGACAGGTCCCTTGTTCACGTGAATTTGAAGGAATTTGTGAAAGCTGCTGATTTTACTCAATATTACAGCACATCCTGGAACATTGCTTATTCGTTGAACACAATACTTGTAACCTTTAGGAAATAATTATCAAGTAAGTTTTTGTATCGCCTGTTTCATTTCTTGATACAAATACATTTTAATTTTCTGGTAACCATGACTTAACCTGCACAGGTGTAAAGATAAAAGCGCAATTCCAAAAATTACACCAGCGACCCTACCCCTCGCGTGCACACATATAAACAACATATGCACTGATATACAAAAGTTTTCGGTATTGACCTAATCAAAACGTTATTCTAGTTTCTAAGGAGACCCTCAACTGAAGTCTGCAGTGGGAAAGATCGAATTGTGTAGAGACAAAAGGAAATGCTTATTTATCCATAAGTCAAACATGTATCAGTTGCTTCAGGGTTTTGAACTGTATCAAAACCGTAGCTTTTGGAGACTACCACTTCTCCAATATCACACTCCTCTGCACCTGACGGAAATTAGTCTATAATTTCTGTATAGCCTACATTTATTATCTGGTGTAATAATGGCTGTCTGCAGCCGCAAATGAGAAAGGGGGCACTAACTATTAAAATTTGCGGCAGCACAATGGTTATTCCATGTTCACATCAAAGTAAGAGGACTATGCATGCAGTAGTATCAAACATTTCCAACAATCTGAGAACAGTTGCAAATAATTAATTTATCAGTATGAGAGCTTGTCTGCGTTGTAGCCGGAAGTCACAGTTACATCAGGTGCACATTCAAACTGACAACTAATATTAAGATCTGGCCTTAGGGTTTTGTTGCTTGTTTATTTGACCCAGTCTTTATGTATTTTTTGTGTCCTTTGCACAAGGTATTTCATGAATGGATCTGCAGGTGCATGACGGTCGTTCTTCTTCCAATGTTGACAATATGCAGGGTACAAACTATATGATACTTGCTGATGGCATAATTATGGCAAGATCTAGGACCTGTTCATTTATGTTCTTACGAAATTTTTGTAACATCAGCATCATATATTTCAGGCGACGAAGTAACTTTCCATGTCAGGTATGTGTATCACACCTAAAAACCTTATACACAGTTAACCGACTCGTAGGATGGTATAGCCAAACTGTTGCACGTGATCAGTGACCATTAGCTTCAATAATTTCGTTTTTCCCTTGTTTCAAAACATATATAGTTTTAACTTCCTCATTGCTTACTGCTTACTTGACTTGAATGGTTCCTGGACACCGACTTCGGCAATCATGTAAATATTGTAAACTGCTTACACTTTGCTGCAAATGGTGTTCTCCGCTGGAGGGATTATGAAGTATGTTCCTAGTTGGAATACTATTTATATTAGAATGTCATAAGGAAATCACACCATGCTTTTACAATGTATAATTTGATCTGCAATATAATATTTCTTCAAATTATGTTCGCATAGTAACGACTTATACCTAATATGTATTCTCTCTTCATTCAGAGAGCCAGTTTGAGATCTATGCAAAATAAAGAGCTTCCGATTTGCCACTGACAAGATATTCAGTTGCATGCCCGAGTTCAAAAGAAATCGAATAAAGATCCTTATACTGTCTCTGGCATCAAAAGTACCCGGATGTAATCACAAAATCTCTTTGGAGGATGTTCAGTTGCTCCATATATTTCATCTTCTGTTTCAGTGTATGACGTCCATTTCTTACAAACATCAACAAATTGTTGTTCATTATAAATGTATAAGAAAGAACTGTTAGTGCAGCAACGACTGATTTATTGCCTAATTCCTTGGAACATTCAATTTTGGTTTCACTAGGATAAATGTCTTTAGACGTTTTCAGACGGGTATGATTTCCGAAAGCTGGATTTAAAATCAGGCTTGCATAATTGTTTGTTTTTTTACCTCCTCGGATTTTCCTCTCATGAAGATTTTTAATCCATGACTCGGTCTCATACTGATCCCTGCGTCGTCTGGTAGATTGGCAAAATGCAAGTGCTGAACAATAGCAAAATATTTAAAACAATATATTGTCTATCCATGCGAATATCCACTATCATGCACACTTAATTTTAATTATTTAATTATTCCATTCCTCCACTGGACATACTAAGAACTTGCAGAGTCTCAAAGCCAATCTGGAATTCGAAAAGAATCATTGAAACGTGCATGCATGATATTGACGTTTCCAGCTATCTATACAAAAGAACTAGAGAAAATGTCTGTTATGCTGCAACACATCTATAATGAAACATTAGATACTGTACTAGACTTCTGCAACATAAATTAGTGTCTGCAGTGACAAATAAATTCTTTTAAAATTGACAGATTTATAACAAACCAAATGTGATTGATTAGAAAGACAAAGGTAAATTAGTTATTGTGTTTATTTGTTTGTCGTATATATGTTTTGTATTTGCCTTTGAAAAAGACTCATTAAGAGTCGAAAGCGCTTAGGCTAGTTAGTTACTAGTTTCGTACTGTTCGTCGTTAGTTTATTGCATCTATTTTAATCAATCCCTGACACACGTGATCCCTTGGTGGATCCAGTACGCTTGAAAGGGTTGTTATTCGCCATATGATTTGTAATTTTATATACATATATATATATATATATATATATATATATATATATATATATATATATATATATATATATATATATATATATATATATATATATATATATATATAAAATATATTTTTGGTTTTTGGGTTGTGATTTTTTTTGGTAAATTGTGAATTACTTTTAATTCTTTTTTTTTTCGTAACTTTAAAAAATTTTAGAAAAGATTAAAAACCCCAATTAATCTTTAAAATTTCCCCAAAGCGACTTTTTTTTTAAAAATTTAAATTTTGGAGAATTTAGGGTGGGAAAAACGTTGCAATCAAAAAAATTTTTTTGAAACTTTGAAACCAAAAATTTAAAACCCTTTTATATCAAAAGGGTAAAAAAAATAACAATTTTAAAAAAGGGGGCCGATTTTGACCACCATTAAATTAAAAATTAAAAAACCCCCAAATAAAATAGGCCCCTTCCTTAACAACATTCATTTTTATCCAGGCACAAAATTTTAAGGAAACAACCAAAGAAAGCCGGTTTTTTTTCCTTTTCATATCATTTTTTTCAAAAAATTATAGACTTAATTTTAATAATTTTTCACTAATTCCGAAGTATACATAAAATTTTTTTTTCCCTCCCCCAACATACTTATCATTTTACCAAAATCATAAAAATTATGCTTTTGCACACAGAAACCACCAGCCCTTAAAAAATGAAACTTTCAAGAAAACTTTTCCACAATATACAACCAATTCTAAAATTACATAAAATTTTATCCCTTTTACACACAATATACAAACCATTTTCCCTGAAATACATAAAAATGATCATTTCCACAAAATTTATACATACCAGTTTTAGAAAGGGACACAATGTTTTTTTTTGCCACAATATACAACCATTTTCCCGAAATTTACTTACAATGTATGATTTACTCACAATAAAAACCCACCTTTTTAAAGGGTTACTCCCAATTTTCATTTAAACACAATTTTACATCCCCTTCTTCTAAAAAGGGAAACTAAAATTTAACTTTTCACAAAATTAACATACCATTTCAAAATTACTAAAATTAAATTTTTTAAAAACCCCAAAAAATATACATACCACCCTTCTAAAGGGACATAAAAATTTGCATTTGAAACAAAATAAAAACAAACCCTTCTAAATTACATACAATGATGCATTTACACACAAAAATACTAAAAACCTTTCTAAAAAGGAAACTAAAAATTATGCTTTTAAACACACAATATTCAACCAGTCTTTGAAAGGTACAAAAAAATTATTTTTTTCACAAAAATAAAAAACCCAGTTTTCTGAAAGGGTCAAAAAATTAGCTTTTGGGCACAAAAAAAATCAACCATTTTCTAAAGGTAAAACAATTTAGCTTTTACAAAAAATATACATACCATTTTCGAAAGGGAAACATCCAATTTTGTTTTTCACACAAAAAACATACCATCTTCTGAAATGGTAAATAAAATTTTAAATCTTTACACAAAAATATAAAAACCCATTTTTCTAAAATTAAATACAATTATCTTTTCACACAATAAACATACCAGCCCTTCTTAAGGGACATAAAATTATCATTTCCCACCAATATCCCATACCATCTTTTAAGGGTAAACAATGTAGCTTTTTACACACAAAAACCCAACCATTTTTCTGAAAGGGTACATACTTAGCTTTTTTAAACAAAACAAAAAAACCCTTCCCTGAAATGGTAATAAAAAAGGGTATCCTTTGCACACAAATACATACCACCTTTCTATTTTGTAAAATAAAATTTATCATTTACACACAAAAAACATACTGTCTTCGAAATGAAACATACAATTTTCCCTTTTTGCCACAATATACAACCATCTTCGAAAGGGACAAAATTTTATGCTTTTGCAAAAAAAATTTTCAAAACCATCTTCTAAATTTACAAACAAGTATTTTTTTACACCAATAACATACCTTCTTCTAAATTGGTACATACAATGTATCTTTTCCACCATATACATCCCCCCCCTTTTCTGAAAGGTATACAATTTTGCTTTTTACCCACAATTTTTCAAAACCAAACTTCTGATAAGTAAAACCCAATTATCATTACACAAAAATATACTACCATTTTCTAAAGTACTTTACAATAAAACCCTTTTCACAAATATACATAAAAGCCCTTCTAAATAATCAAAAATTCTTTTTAAAACCAATATACTACCAGCCCTTTAAAAATTTGAACATAAAATTAAATTTTTTTCACCAATAACATACCATTTTCTAAAGGGTACTTTACAATGTAGCATTTCAAAATAACATACCTTTTCCTCGAAAGGTACATACAATTTCTTTTAACCACAATATACATACCACCTTGAAAGGTACTTTCCCAATATTGCTTTGCAAACAATAAAACCCTTTTTCAAACAGGTACATACAATTTTGCTTTTTAAACACAATATACAACCAGTCTTTCTAAAATTTAAAAACATAAAATATAAAAACCCCCAAAAATATACATACCATCTTTTCTAAATGGTACAAAAATTTAAACCTTTTTACACACAATATACAAAAACCCCCTTTCAAAAAGGGTAAAAAACCAAATTATCTTTTGCACACAATATACATCCCAATTTTCTAAATTAACATAAAATTTTTTCTTTTGCACCAATAACAACGGGTTTCTAAAAGGGTACATCAATTTTCTTTTAAAAAACAAAAACATACCATCTTCTAATTTAATACTTGTAGGGCATTTAAACACAAAACATACCACCCTTCTAAAGGGGGTACTACAATTATGCATTTACACACAATAACATACCACCTTCTGAAATTACTTTCAATGTACTTTTGCCCCCCAAAATACAAAACCAGTTTTCGAAATGAACATCCCAATTATGCTTTTACCAAAAAAACCCATCCCAACCCTTTCTAAAATTTACATCCCTTTTTACTTTTGGGAAACACAAAAACTTCCCAATCTTTTTAAATGGTCCCAACAATTTAAGCATTACACACAATAAACATCCCAAATTTCGAAAGGGAAACATAAAATTTTTGAAATTTACACCCAATATACATCCATCTCAAAAGGGTAAACAATTATCTTTTACCCCAAAAACTCCAAATTTTCTAAAGGGACATAAAAATTAGCATTTAAAACAAAATATACATAACACCTTTCCAAAAAATGGAAAAAATTTAGGGCATTTGCACACAAAATAAAACCATCCCCCAAAAATTTAAAAATAAAATTTACTTTTCCCACTTAATATACTCCCAAATTTTCTAAAAGGACATACAATGTTGCTTTTTGCAAACAAAAATACAACCATTTTTCTAAAGGGTCATAAAATTTAAAGAAATTTACACACAAATACAACCACCCTTTGAAAGGGACAACAATTTTTGCTTTCCCCCAAAATATAAAACCCAATCTCTGAAATGTAAATACAATGAAAAGCTTTACACAAAAATATCATCCCAATCAAAAAAATTTTCTTTCCTGTTTTCTTTTGCACCCCAATAAAAAACCAACTTCGAAAGGGGTACAAACAATGTAGCATTTGCACAAAATTTTAACATCCCAAACACTGAAAAGGCAACAAATACCTTTTAAAAAAAAATATACTACCATTTTCTAAAAGTACATACAATGAAACATTTGCAAAACAATATATTTACCATCTTCTGAAATGGTAAAACATTAGCTTTTACAACAATTACTACCACTTCTGAAATGGTACTAAAAATGATCATTTGCCAAAATATAAAACCCATCTCGAAATTACATAAAAAGTAAATTTACACCCCAAAAATAAAAACCCAACCTTCAAATGTACTTACAATGATTTTTGCACCCAATATATTACCTCTTCTGAAATTACAACAATTATGCATTTACACACAAAATACATCCACCTTCTGAAATGTACATACAATTATGCATTTCACAAAAAATACATACCATTTTTCCCTAAAATTCATAAAGTATCTTTCACACAATATACATCCCAAACCTTTCTGAAATGGAACAAAAATTTAAATTTTTTCCACAAAATATACATCCCAAATTCCCCTGAAAGGGACAAAAAATTTTTTGCTTTTACCACAATAACATACCAGCCTTCTAAAAGGTACAAAAATTACTTTCACGAAAAATAAAAAAAACCATCTCAACATGGTACATAAATGAAATTTTTTTAAAAACAATTTTCATTTTTTTCCTTCAAAATTTATACATACAATATATGCATTTCCACACAATATACATACCATCCTTAAAAACATAAAATTATGAAATTTACACACAATAACTTCCCAAACCCTTCTAAAGGGACATAAAATTATTTCCCCCAAAATAAAAAATACAATTTTCTGAAATGGTACATAAAATTTATCATTTCCCCCAAAAAAATAACCACCCTTCTAAAGGGACATACAATTATTTTTTTACCACAATTTAAATACCATCCTTCGATTTGTACTAAAAATTTATCATTTACACACAAAAAAACAAACCATTTTCTAAAATTTAATTAAAATGTATCATTTACCACACAAAAATCTACCACCTTCTAAAAGGGGAACAACAATTATCTTTTTCACACAAATACATACCATTCCTAAAAAAAAACCCAAAAAAAGTTGGCATTTACACAAAATAAACTTACCACCTTCAAAAGGGTACTTTAAAATTTTCCATTTGCAACAAACACATCCCAACCCATCTAAATTTTAAATAAATTTCTTTTACCAAAATATAAAAACCCCATACCCTAAAGGGACATAAAATTATCCCTTTTACACACAAAACAACCATTTCTAAATGGTACTAAAATTTTATGCTTTAAAACAAAAATTACAACCATCTTCTAAATTAAACTCCCAATATCATTTACACACAATATAATAAACCCGTCCTAAATTTGGTCATACAATTAATTTACACACAATTTTCATACTAATCTTTTTAAAGGGTAATACAATTTATGAAATTTACCCCAATAACATCCACTTCAAAAAAGGGTACATAAAATTTAAATTTCCCCACAATAACATACCAGTTTTCTGAAATTAACATACAAATCTTTACACAAAAAAAAACCACCTTCTAAAGGGACATACAATTTGCTTTTGCACAATAAACATACCAGCCTTCTGAAAGGGTACAAAAATTGTATGCATTTCACACAATAAAATACCACCCTTTAAAATTTGGAAATTACAATGTATGCTTTACACACAATATACATCCCAAAGATTTCTAAAATTGAACAAAAAATTTATCCTTTGCACACAATATACATACCATCTTCTAAATGTGCATAAAAGTTTCCATTTACCCCAATATCCATACCACCCTTCGGGAAATGGAACATAAAATGTAGCATTTACAAAAATTCCCAAAACCAAAACTTCTGAAAGGAAACATAAAATTAGCATTTCCCACAAAATTTTATATCCAACTTAAAAATTTGAAATTACAAATTTTTTTTTTTTTCCCACACAATATACAAACCAGCCTTCTGAAAGGGAACATCCAAGTTTAAATTTTTACAAAAAGTACTACCACCTTTCCCTAAATTGAATTTAAAATTTTAGCATTTGCACACAATATAAAATTTTTTCCCTTTTTATATGGTACATACAATTATCTTTTACACCAATATACAAAACCATTTTTCTAAATTCCCATCCCAAATGTTGCTTTGCACAAAAATATCCATCCCCTTTTCCTGAAAAGGGTTTACCTACAATTTAGCATTTACACCAAAAAACAAACCAGTTTTCTAAAAGGGCCCAACAATAGGGCATTTACCCCACAATTTTACAACCACCTTCTAAAAGGGACTACAAGTAAAAATTTAACACACAATTTTCCCAAACCATTTTCTGAAAGGGGCCCAAAACAATTATCATTTACACAAAATAACAACCACCTTTCTAAAATGTAGATAAAATTTATCTTTTGGGCCACACAAATAACTTACCATCTTCTATAGGAAAAATACAATTATCATTTAAAACACAATATACTACCATCTTTTTAAATGGACATACAATTAGCATTTGCAACAAAACATACCACCCTTCAAAAATTTGAAATTTAAAAAATGACTTGCCACTTTTTACTTCCCATCTTTAAAAAAGGGTACTTACAATGTATCTTTTGAAACCCAATATACAACCATTTTCTGAAATGTCCCATACAAGTATATTTGCACAAAATTACATACCAATCTTCAAAAATTATTAAAATTTACATTAAAACCACAATATACATACCACCCTTTCAAATTACAAAAATTTTTCATTTGCACACAATTCAACCACCCTTCTGAAAGGGTACAAAACAATTTATTTTTTACACACAAAAACATACCACCTTTCAAAAAAAGGAATAAAATTAAAACTTTTAACAAAAAATTTTCATACCAGTCTTTTTCAAAGGTCATAAAATTTTAAGCTTTTTCCCAAAACAATATACTTACCACCTTCTGAAAGGAACTATAAAATTTATCCTTTTTACCCACAAAAATTCATCCCTTTCTTCTAAAGGGTTCTTTCAATTTCTTTTAACACACAATAACATCCACCTTTCTAAATGGAAAGATACAAAATCTTTGAAACACAATATACAAACCACCCTTCTATAGGACATATATGAAATAAATTACACACAATAACTACCTTTTTCCTAAAATTTTCTTTCAATTTCCTTTGCACCAATATCCCATACCCCTTCTGAAGGGACAAACAATTTTTTAAATTTCCCAACAAAATATAAAAACCCAAACCTTCTAAATTTAATAAAATTTAACCTTTCCCACAATTTTACATACCAATTTTTCTAAAAGGTACATACAAAAAAATAAATTTACACCCCAAATACATACCCCCCTTTTCTAAAGGGTACGTAAAATTTCATTTACACCCCAATTTTCAAACCATCTCTGAAAGGGGACACCAATTACCTTTTACACACAAATACATACCAATTTTCCTAAAATTACTTTCCAAAATCATTTCACAAATATAAAACCAGTCTTCTGAAAGGGTAATACAATGTTTTCTTTTTACCCCAAAAATACCAAACCGTTTTCTAAATGTACATACAATGTATCTTTTGCACAAAAATAACAAAAACCACCCTTCTAAATAATACATAAAAATGTTCTTTTAACACCAATATACATACCTTTCTTCTAAAATGGTACATACAAAAAAAGCATTTCACACAATAAAAAACCCAATCTTTTTAAATTTGGTACAAAAAGGGTTATGCATTACACACAATAACAAAACCATCTCTGAAGGGGGTACTACAATTATCTTTTAACACACAATTTCAACCAGTCTTCTAAATGGACATACAAGTTCATTTACACCAAAAACCCTACCACCCTTCTGAAATTAATAAAATTATGCATTTGCACACAATATACATCCACCCTTTAATTAAATAAAATTTAAATAAATTTACACACAAATACATACTATCTTCTGAAATTACAAACAATATATCCCTTTCCCAACAAAACATCCCAAGTCTTCTAAAGGGTCCCTGAAATTTTATGCATTTGCACAAAATTTTCCTCCCATCTTCTAAAAAGGAAACTTAAATGTATGTTTTTAAAAACAAAATACAAACCTTTTTCTTAAAATGATACAACAATGAACATTTGCACACAATAACAAAACCACCTTTCTAAATGAAACTTACAATTTCTTTTTCCCACAAAATTTTCATACCACTTCTAAATAGTAAAATCCTTTTTAGCATTACACACATATACATACCCCCCCCCCCTTTTTAAAAGGTACATACAAAAAAAACAATTCACAAAATTATACATACCGGGCTTTTTGAAAGGGGACAAACAATGTATCATTTCACCCCAAATACATACCACCCCTTCTAAAACAAAAATTTATGCTTTGCCACAAAAAATTTTTTACCATCTTAAAGGGTTTAAAATACAAGTTCCCATTTGCACACAAATAACATACCATTAACGAAATGAACTACAATTTAGAAATTTACACACAAAAAACCCATCCCAAACCCCCTTCTGATAGGGTCAAAAAAATTTCTTTACACAAAAAAAAAACTCCCAACCCTTCTAAAATGGTACATCAATGTTTGCTTTTACACAAATTTTAACTTACCACCCTTTCCTAAGGGTTAAATACTTTGTAGAAATTTGCACACAATATACATACCATCTTCTAAAAGGGTACTTAAAAAGTAGAAAATTTAAACACACAAATACAAACCCCCTTAAAAAATTTACAACAATGTTAGCTTTAAAACTTTAAAACATCCCAAACTCTAAATTTAACATAAAATGTATCATTTCACCCAAAAATTACAACCAGATTTCTAAAATTTACATACAAATACATTTAAATACAATTTTCCAAACCACCCTTCAACAGGTACAAAAATTACTTTTTGCACACAATTACATCCCAGTTTTCTAAAATTTTACATAAAATTATATCTTTTGCCACAAAAAAACATACCTTTTTTAAAATTTACAAAAAATTTATCCCAATTACACACAATAAAAACCCCCCTTTCTGAAAGGGTACATAAAAAGGGAAGGTTTTTCACAAAATTTTAATACCACCCTTCGAAATGTACATAAAAGAATGCATTTCCCCCCCAATAAACATACGGGTCTTCCAAAAAGGTCCAAAACAATTATCATTTACACAAAATATACATACCATCTTCTTTTTGGGAAAATACAATGTATCTTTACACACAATAAACATACCATTTTCTAAAAATTACATAAAATTTTTGCTTTTTAAACACAATAAAAAACCCACCTTCTGAAAGGAACTTTAAAATTTTTCTTTGCACACAAAATACATACCTTTTCTGAAAGGAACATACAAGTATGCATTTACCCCAAAATTTTAACATACCCTTCAAAATTTGTACATACAATGTTTTGCTTTTGCACAAATATACAAACCAGTCCCCCTTAAAGGGTACTTACAATTTTACATTTACACACAATTAAAAACCCATTATTCGGGAAAGGGTACATAAAATTTAGCTTTTAACACCCCAATATAATCCCAAAACTCTAAAGGGACATAATTTTTTGCTTTTTACCCAAAAAAACATACCACCTTTAAAAGGGTACTTCCCAATGATGCTTTTAAACCACAAATACATCCCACCCTTCTAAAGGGTACATACAATTTGCATTTAACACAATAAAACATAACACCCTTCAAAAGGGTACGTACAAAAATCCCTTTTGGCACACAATATACATACCAGCCTTCTGAAATGGTACATACAATGTATGCATTTACACACAATATACATACCAGTCTTCTGAAATGGTACATACAATGTATGCATTTGCACACAATATACATACCAGTCTTCTGAAATGGTACATACAATGTATGCATTTACACACAATATACATACCAGTCTTCTGAAATGGTACATACAATGTATGCATTTGCACACAATATACATACCAGTCTTCTGAAATGGTACATACAATGTATGCATTTACACACAATATACATACCAATTACTAAAATGTACTTAAAAATTTTCATTTGCACAAAATAAAATTTCCCAAACTTCGAAATGGTACATACAATTACTTTTTTCACCCCAATATACAAAACCACTACTAAAATTGGTACATACAATTTTCTTTTTCACAAAATATACAACATTTTCCTGAAATGTCCAACAATGTTTGAAATTCCCACATATACATCCCCCTTTCTAAAAGGGAACATACAATTATAAATTTACTTAAAAATAAAAAATACCTCTTCTAAATGGTACATAAAAAGGTTTGCATTTGCACACAATATACTTTCCATTTTCAAAATGTAAAATAAAGGTGGGCATTTAACACAATAACATACCACCTTTCTAAAAAGGTACTTCAATGATCTTTTGAACAATAACATCCCCACTTCTGAAAGGAACAAAAAATTTAAAGCATTTCCCACCAAAAAAACATCCCACCTTCTAAAAAAAGGGAAACATACAATGTTTTCTTGCACACAAATCCCATCTTCTAAAAGGGAACTTTCAATGTTTCTTTTACACTAAAAATTCTCCCAGCCTTCTGAAATGGTAATACAATTACTTTCCCACAAAACTTACCAGTTTTTCAAAAAGGAAAACAATGTATCTTTTACACTCAATATACATACCGTCTTCGAAATGGTACATAAAAATTTTCATTTGCCAAAATAACATACCATTTTCAAACATTTTAAAATACAATGTATCTTTGGGGCACACAAAAACAACCAGTTTCAAAATGAAAACAATATAGCATTTGCACACAAAAACCTACCATCTTTTTAAAAGGAAACATAAAAGTTTTCATTTACACCTTATACAACCACCTTCGAAAGGGGTTCTTAAATGTTGCTTTTGCACACTTTTAAACATCCCATTTTTCTAAATTTACAAAAAAGTATCTTTGAAACCCCAAAAAACCCTACCACTTCTAAAAATTACAGCCCAATGTACATTTACACAAAATTTTTCAAAAAAGCCCCTTCTGTTTTGTACTTTACAATGTAGTTTTTTACACACAAATACTTTCCAACCTTCTAAATGGTACATAAAAAATGAAATTTGCAACAATACATACCATCTTCTAAAGGGAAATACAAGGACTTTTACACACAATAACAAAACCACCTTTTTAAATGGTACATACAATACTTTTGCACCAATAAACATCCCAAAGTAAACTAAAAAGGGTACAAAGAATTATCATTTACAACAATATCCAAACCATTTTTCTAAAGGGTACAAAAATTTAATGCTTTACACACAAATACATCCCAAAAATTTCTAAAGGGTTACATAAAAATTTTTTGCATTTAAAACACAATAACATCCAGCTTCTGAATGGTACTTTACAAGTATGCATTTACCAAATAAACTTTCCAATTCTTCTAAAATTTAAACATAAAAGTATTCTTTTAACACACAAAAACATAACAGCCTTAAATGGAAACGAACAAGGGTATGCATTTGCACAAAAATTTCATCCCATCTTCGAAATGGAAACATAAAATTATCATTTCCACATAATATAAAAAACCACCCTTCCCTAAAGGGGTACAACAATTTTGAATTTGCACACAATATAAAAACCCACCTTTAAAGGGTCATACAATTACATTTGCAAAAATTTTACATACCATTCTGAAATGGTACTAAAATGTATAATTTACACACAATATAAAACCACCTTCTGAAAAGGTACATAAAATGTTTGCATTTGCCCAATAACTTAAAAATTTTCTAAAAGGGTGCATACAATGTATCCTTACCAAAATATACATCCCGTTTTCTAAAAGGTACATACAATTTCCTTTTTACACAAAATAAACATACCAATCTTCTAAAAAGACATAAAAATGTATTTTTTTAAACACCAATATACATACCAAACTTCGAAAGGGTACATAAAATTTTTTCCTTTTACACACAAATACATACCTTTCTTCAAAAGGGAAAAACAATGAATAATTTGCCCCACAATACTTACCACCCTTCTGAAATGTCCATACAATTTAACTTTTAACACAATTTTCTTTACCATCTTCTAAAATTTGGTCCCTTACAATTTAGCTTTTCACACAATAACATACCAATTTTCTGAAAGGGACATACATTTATGCTTTTTACACAAAATTAATACCACCTTCGGAAATGTACGTACAATGTATCTTTTGCACAAAATTAAACCCCCCCCCTTCCCAAAAAGTTTTCCCGGAAATGCCCATAAAAAAAAATTAAAAAAAAAAAATTTAACAAAAACAAAAAAAAATCCCAAAACCCCCCCAAAAAAAAAATTGGGGGTAAAAAAAATAAAAACCAAAAAAAATGAAAAAAGCATTTGCAAAACCAAAAATCATACCAACCCCTTCCTGAAAAGTAACCAAAAAAAAAAGGCCAACAAAAACCCCACAAAAAAACCAAACCAAACCTTCCCCCCCCGGAAAAAATGGGTCCCCTTACCAAAAAAAATGGAAAAAAAATTTGCCACCACAAAAAAAAAATAAAAAAAATCCCAAAATTCTTTTTTTTGAAGGGTAATAAAATTTAAGTTTTTACACACAATAACATCCCCACCCTTTCAAAAAAGTACTTTAAAAAATGAAAGCCAAATTGCCAAAATTTTTTAATAAAATACCCACCCTCAAATGGAAACTTACAATGTGAAATTTGCCACAAAAACCCTTTTCCGTCTCGGGAAAGGGGTACAAAAATTTAGAAATTTACACACAATATAAAACCCAATTTTTCTGAAGGGTACATACAATGTATCCCCAATTTCCCAACTCAAATAAAAAATTACCAAAAAAAAGTTTTCTAAAAGGGTACTAAAAAGTAGCATTTACCACAATAAACATACCAGCCTTCGAAAGGAAACAAAAATTTTATGTTTTTCCACAAAAAACATACAATTTTCTGAAATGGAACATACAATGTATAAATTTAAAAACCCCAAATAAAACCACCCCTTTTTTGTTTCCCCTTCGGGAAAAAAGAAACAAAAACAAAGGGGTAATTTTCATTTGCCCACAATAAACATCCCAATTTCTGAAATGTACATAAAAATGTTGAAATTTACACACAATATAAAAAACCCAAATTTTCTGAAAGGGACATAAAATGTATCATTTACACACAATATACATCCCAAATTTTCTGAAAGGGAAAATCCCAATTTATCATTTACAAACAATATCATCCCATCACCCTGAAAGGGAACATACAATGTTGCTTTTACACACAAAATCCCTTTCCATTTTCAAAAATGGTACATACAATGTTTCATTTACCACAAATCCAAAACCCGCCTTCTAAAATTTGGTACTACAATGTATGCATTTGCACACAATATACATACCAGTCTTCTGAAATGGTACATTCAATGTATGCATTTACACATAATATACATACCAGCCTTCTGAAATGGTACATACAATGTATGCATTTGCACACAATATACATACCAGCCTTCTGAAATGGTACATACAATGTATGCATTTACACACAATATACATACCAGTCTTCTGAAATGGTACATACAATGTATGCATTTGCACACAATATACATACCAGTCTTCTGAAATGGTACATACAATGTATGCATTTACACACAATAAACATACCAGTCTTCTGAAATGGTACATACAATGTATGCATTTACACACAATATACATACCAGTCTTCTGAAATGGTACATACAATGTATGCATTTGCACACAATATACATACCAGTCTACTGAAATGGTACATACAATGTATGCATTTACACACAATATACATACCAGTCTTCTGAAATGGTACATACAATGTATGCATTTACACACAATATACATACCAGCCTTCTGAAATGGTACATACAATGTATGCATTTACACACAATATACATACCAGTCTTCTGAAATGGTACATACAATATACATACCAGTCTTCTGAAATGGTACATACAATGTATGCATTTACACACAATATACATACCAGCCTTCTGAAATGGTACGTACAATGTATGCATTTGCACACAATATACATACCAGTCTTCTGAAATGGTACATACAATGTATGCATTTGCACACAATATACATACCAGTCTTCTGAAATGGTACATACAATGTATGCATTTACACACAATATACATACCAGCCTTCTGAAATGGTACATACAATGTATGCATTTGCACACAATATACATACCAGTCTTCTGAAATGGTACATACAATGTATGCATTTGCACACAATATACATACCAGCCTTCTGAAATGGTACATACAATGTATGCATTTGCACACAATATACATACCAGTCTTCTGAAATGGTACATACAATGTATGCATTTACACACAATATACATACCAGTCTTCTGAAATGGTACATACAATGTATGCATTTACACACAATATACATACCAGCCTTCTGAAATGGTACATACAATGTATGCATTTGCACACAATATACATACCAGTCTTCTGAAATGGTACATACAATGTATGCATTTACACACAATATACATACCAGCCTTCTGAAATGGTACATACAATGTATGCATTTGCACACAATATACATACCAGTCTTCTGAAATGGTACATACAATGTATGCATTTACACACAATATGCATACCCCCTTCCCTGAAATGTGGCATAAAATTTACATTTGCACAAAAATATCATCCCTTTTTCTTTAAAAGGGTAAAAACAAGTATCATTTACACACAATATAATACCACCTTCGAAAGGTCCATAAAATTTGTATGCATTTGCACAAAAATATACATAAAAGCTTTTTAAAATGGTACTACAATGTATCCCATTTACACAAAAAATACATACCACCTTCTAAAGGGGAAAACATACAATTTTCCCATTTGCACACAATATACATCCCATCTTCTAAAAAGGTTTCATAAATTTTTTCATTTGCAAAATAAAAACCCATCTCTGAAAGGGGACAAAACAATTTTTTTTGCACAAAATTTATACAACCATTTTCTGGAATGGTAAATACAATTAAAATTACACACAAAAATACATACCACCCTTTTTCTGAAAGGGTACATACAATTTTTTCCTTTTCACAATATACTACCATTTTTCAAAATGGACATACAAGTATGCATTTGCACAAAATACATACCATCTTCTAAATGTACATAAAATTTAATGCTTTACACACAAAATACATCCCATTCTTCGGATTTTTTTACATAAAATTTTGCTTTTTACACACAAAAAACATACCAGCCCTTCTGAAATGGTACAAACAATAAACATTTACACACAATCACAACCAGCCTTCAAAATTTGGAACTTACAATGTATCTTTTGCCCAATAAACATACCACTTTAAAATTAAAACTTACAATGTAATCTTACCCCAAAATATACAACCCCCATCTGAAAGGGAAACATACAATGTAGCATTTCCCACACAATATACAACCAGTTTTAAAAAGGAAATTTAGAATGAATGCTTTTAACACACAATAAAAAACCATATTCTAAAATGGTACTTACAATGTATCATTTACAAAACCCCTTTATACATCCAAAACCCCTTAAAGGGTACTTTAAAAATTTTGCATTTACCCACAATAACCCCCCACTTCTGAAATGGACATACAATTTTTCTTTAAAACCCCACAAATACATCCCCAGTTTTCCGGGAAATTTTACTTTCCCAAGTATAAATTTCCCAAAAAAAACCCTTAACACCTTCAAAAGGGAACGTAAAATTTTAAAGGTTTTTGAAACAAAATTATACTTACCACCCTTCAAAAAGGACATTCAATTATGCTTTTACCCATAAAAATCTTTCCACCTTTCGAAATGTACTTTAAAATTTAAAGCATTTGCCCCAACCAAATATAACCACCCTTAAATTTTCCCATACAATGAAAAGAAATTT
Organism: Potamilus streckersoni; assembly: GCA_016746295.1. Lineage (NCBI taxonomy): Eukaryota > Metazoa > Mollusca > Bivalvia > Unionida > Unionidae > Potamilus > Potamilus streckersoni. The sequence continues at coordinate 318,264 of JAEAOA010001004.1, read as the reverse complement.
CAACACAATAACTACCTTTCTTTAAAAGGGTACTAAAAGAAACTTTTGCACACAATATACTTTCCACCCTTCGAAAGGGTACATAAAAATTAGGCTTTTAAACACAAAATATACATACCAAACCTCAAAAGGGTAAACAATTTTGCTTTTGCCCCAAAATATACATCCCCACCCCTTTTAAATTTGGTACATAAAATGTATCTTTTGCCCCAAAAATATACATAAAAGTCTACTGAGATTTTACAACAAAAAATGCTTTTACACACAATATACATCCCATCTTCTAAAAATTAAACATAAAAATGTTTCTTTTGAAACACAATAAAACATCCCACCCCTTCTAAAGGGACATACAAGAGGCTTTTTTACATACAATATCCATACCAGTCTTCAAAGGTACATACAAGGGTTTCTTTTGCACACAATATACATCCCACCCCTTCTAAAAAGGTAAACCAAATTTTTATGAAATTACCCCAATAACAAACCACCTTCTAAATTTGGTACGAAAAATGAAGCTTTTGCACACATTATAAATACCATTTTCTGAAAGGGTACTTACAATGTATGTTTTTGCACACAATATACAACCATCTTCTGAATGGTACATACAATGAAATCATTTTCCCACACAAATACAAAACCAAAGCCTTTTTGAAATGGTACTTTCCCAATTATCTTTTGCACACAATATACCCCAAAATTTTCCTAAAATTTTTCTTACAAAAAACCCTTTGCACACAATATACTACCACCTTTCGAAATGGAAACATACAATTTCCCCTTTGCACACAATATACATACCACCCTTTCTGAAATGGTCATAAATTTTATGCATTTACAAACAATATACATACCTTCTTCTAAATGGTACATAAAATGTATCATTTACACCCCTTTATCATACCAATCTTCTAAGGGGGACTTAAAAGTATGAAATTACACACAATTACATACCCTTCTGAAAGAAACATCCATGAAAGCATTTACCAAAAATATACAAACCATCTTCTGAAAGGGTTTCATAAAAATTTCTTTTACACCAATATACTTACCACCTTCTGAAAGGGTACTACAATGATCTTTTGCACACATTACAACCATTTTCTGAAGGGTCATACCATGTATGCTTTTTCACAAAATTTAACTTCCCAAAGGCCTTAAAAAAGTACTCCCTTATCATTTGACACAAAAACTTTCCATCTAAAAAGGGTACTAAAAATTGGGATTTTACACACAATATACTTACCACCTTCGAAAGGTCTAAAAATTATCATTTCACCAATATAAACCATCCCGTTAAAAACCCAAATTTTTTGTTTTTACTACAAATACATCCAATTTTTTTTAAAAGGGTACAAAAAAAAGTATGCTTTTGAAACCAAATAAATACCATTTTCTAAAATTTGAACTTTTAAAATTTACTTTTACACACAAATAAACCATCTCCCGAAAGGTTACATACAATTAGCATTTGAAACCAAAATATCCCATCCCAAACTTCTAAATGTACTACAATGTAGAAATTGCCCAAAAACTACATACCACCCCTACTGAAATTACATAAAATTTTTCCCATTTGCACAAAAATTAAAATCCCATTTTCTAAAATTTGGTCCATACAATGTATGCTTTTGAAAACCCCAAAAACCTTTCCATCTACTAAAATTGGTACTTAAAGTTGCTTTTAAAACCCAAAACATCCCGGGCCCTTTGAAAGGGTTTACATAAAAATGTTTTCATTTGCACACAATAACATACCAGTCTTCTGAAATGTACATACAATGTTTGCATTTACTCATCAATATACTTAACAGTCTTACTGAAATGGTACATACAATTATGCTTTGCACACAATATCTATTCCAGTCCTTCTGAAATGGTACACACAACCTTTGCATTTGCACACAATATACATACCAGTCTTCTGAAATGGTACATACAATGTATGCATTTGCACACAATATACATACCAGTCTTCTGAAATGGTACATACAATGTATGCATTTGCACACAATATACATACCAGTCTTCTGAAATGGTACATGCAATGTATGCATTTACACACAATATGCATACCAGTCAAAGTTGTTAGGTATTATGACTCATTTTGTTGGCTGTATATTCGTTATAATTATACACAAATAATACTATCGGATCTTCGATTAAATAGGTACACGTTCAGTCAAAATAAAAAATATCTATATTTATTGATGTGATTTCAGAATATGTTAAGGTAATGTTTATTTGTAACATCTTATTAATCTGACAAAATTTAAGAATATGCTACATAAAATATATTAGATCAATGCGGAAAAAATCTTGTTTCCATCATTTTGCCCAGTTCACTTAAATATTAATCGATTTTCAGTGAATATCAATAGATGTACATACCAATCTAAGATATGATACCTAGTATATTGTAAAATCGTATCAGATGTTCAAAAAGGAAAATGTTAAATATTTTGACTTCTATTACTCTAAACTTTGATCATATCAGCATCTTTTGTCATATGAATTTTTTGATGTTTGGGGACGATGACTCAGCATATCTTGAACATGAAAACCGACACTTAACTTTGCCGCAATATAAAAAAGAGAATTCATCCAGGCTGCAAATAATTATCCATTTTATCATATAAAATTAAATTGATTCTAAATTTCTTTTTCATAATCTTTCTACATTGACAATGGAAATACTAAGGCCCCAAGTCAGTCTCAAATATAGCTAGTTTTGTCAAAACACGCTATCATGACTTACGAACAGTTTACACTCAGTCTTAACTTTTAACTCTTTAGAAGACCCCCAAAATATCGATCCAATAAAAGGATTGGTGACATCCTAAAAATAATTATGAATATGTAAAAAAAGCATTAATAAGGGAATCTATTGGATCGAGTTTCCCGCAAAACAAAAGAACAGATTAACGATTAGATAGCTGTTCCAACGTAACTATTTTTAATAAAACTTTGCTTCCTACAGCCATACACAAACCACTTGAGGTAGATCAGTTAAACTTAGTATGCATCTTGTTGTGTATTTTATAAAGTTTAATGCGATTATACAGGATATAATAACACTTTTGAAATTTTTTTTTTGTTTTATAACTTTTTGGACTATGATCTGTGCCGGTTGATTTCTTTTTATAATGTTTAATTGTGGAGTTGTTCATATTGGATAGTAGATGAGCATAAGTGTTTCAAAAACACAAGTAGCATTTCATTCTTCCCTGTTTCCATTAGTTTGTGAACGTTTCCAGTATGTTGTAGGAATGATATAGCAGGTTGTTAAACAATAACGTTGAAGATCCATTCCAGAAAGTTCACCAAATCATGTTGAAAGAAAACCATAACAATTAAAAAATACTGCTGCAGAGTAGTATTGTTAACTGGGAAAATAAAGGAAAATAATAATGAAAAGAAAAACATCATACTATGTAAGGTTTTGTAAAGGTTCGGAACGGTGCTTTTACATTTACGGCTAAATGGTGTACAGTGTCTTACCTTTACACCATCGCAATCAGTCGAGAAAAATATGATCATCCGCATCTTGATTTTGCTGTACATCCAATTTCTTCATGCACCTCTTGTATTTAGCTCCTCTCACCTAAATATTACAACTGATTATGGCATGTATTGAACAATGCTACAAAACGCTATCAGCAAAGGATTCGACTAAAAATATCCCCCCATATAAATTGCATTCGACATTTAAATGTAACTTGTTTGAAAGAATTCGAGACAAAATAAGCATGTCTTCATCCCTTTGATTTTTAAGGATGAGCGCAAGTAAGAACAGAAATAAAATTTGTATATGTGTTAGATGGTTACATAAGGTATCTTTTATCAAAACATCAAACGTGTTCTCCATTGCCTTGCTAGTTTTAATGACTTCAACGATCCGGAAGTCAGGGAAAAAGATGGAAATTTTGATGGAACGAACGCCTAATTAGGAAATCATTTAAGTGGTAATTTCATACTATTTCATTATATTATGTTTACTTTTGTTGGCGTAGATACATAATAGACAGGGCACAATCATAGCTAAACGCTCTTGTATACACTTTAATTTATATCTGATATGAGTTCCCAAATCGACTCATCTCAAACTCAAACACCAATATGGTATGTAGCTAGCAATATAATATATTCTACCTTTTCAGGGCAAACACTAATAAAAGCAGCTTGCAATGTAATGTATTCGACATTTGTTAGAGAGAAAGGGGTGAAAAATAATACTGAGTATAATGTTTATAAACAAATAATGAATACTTATATGGCATGTGCACGTATATGAAAATTTAAGAAGATAAAAGCTATTAGGGTGGTTATACTTACACAAAATATGTATTAAATATAGATTATCAAATGGCATCAAGCTTTGACAATGGCGTGTCGTCTCCATCCTTCGATCATATGTATTGAGATATTGCTGTTGGTATCACCCCTGGCATACTGTCGGAATGATTAAAGCGAAAAAGTGTATGACATCCAGCGACGACTGTTGCAACTTCTGGGAGGCTTAAAAAAATGAGAACGGTAACTAATTCCTTTTCTTCTGTCTTATCTTCTTGTAGTTTCTATTCACTTTCATATCAAAGCAATCATACAAGTAGAGGTTTATTTGGGAACCTACCCTTAAATCCTCAACTGTACTTGATAGAATTATTTCATTGTATCATCTCATTACATAATTCCCATAAAACGATTCTTTCAATATCTTTGTTTAAATTGAACATAAGCTATCATAATTTTATGTGTTCCCCTACATCATTGGTGCACAATACGTCGATCGCGATCGACCGGTCGATCGCGAGGTAGTGTGAGTAGATCGCGTAAAATTAAAAAAAAATAGACGTCAGCCTATATATGTTTTGCATTTTTGAGGTAGGTAGATCATTTTGGCTTGGTCATTTTATAAGTACCTCACATGCTGATAAAGTGTGTGATTGAGCTATTACTTTAAGATTATTTTCAATCCTGAATTTTAGTCATGTTCATTTACTTAGACACAACGCAGACGCACACGAACATTCACACATAGACACTTACACTCTCAAATATTTTACAAAAGGACCATACATTTACAAACCCCTATGTGTTTTCCATTGTATGCTTGTTTCTTTGATGCGAATGTAAACAAATCAGAGGTCAGACAAAAAGTTGACAACAGGTCTACTTTTTCTTAAACTCATCATTTCTGTTATTCACTTTGGCGATATATTTTTCCTGCCTTTTATAACATAAAACCTAATTTTTATAATAAGTGAAAGAAGGGATTTTTGATGCACAACGTGATCTAAATATAACACTTTGCAAGCTAGATTAGAAAGTTGATCATCAAATGGTTTATTTTCTATAATGCCATATTTTCTTGTAATTTTAAAATTTGGGGCGCAGGTTTGAATCCCTCTATGCAGAAAGTACATTTACCTAAATTGCTCTTTTACAAAAACTGGTTTGTGGCAATACTTATATGTAGAAACCTAAAATTAAATCCAATCAGTTTCTCTTTAGCCAAAACACAAGAGTTGGACCATTCATTTACACTGATTGCGCATACTTGCTGTTTAGACCAAGTTTCATATTTACCATGTGTCATTTGAATCTTCGTGTTTTTATTAGATCTTTATAAATAATGAATATCAATTTTCATTTTCATCTTTACTGATATAACAGCAACGTACTGTATAAAGATATTAGTTTGTGTTATTTGTTTTATTTCATCAAAACTTAATTGAGATCCTTGTGCATTTTAATGTGAATAAGTACGACAATGTTTGTTCTCCACTTTGTGCATGATTTACAATTTTTTTATAGTTACTGAATTAAAAATACCCAGAGTCAATTATTCCTGAAAAGTATATGGTTCATATTTATATTGAGATAAAGCATAAATAACATCACTCCTAAATAGTGTTTTTATTGTATTAGAGATTTCTTTCAATGTAGATTTTTCCAAATTTTAATAACAGTATGCCTCCAAATTTCCCAAATACTTGTTCGGAAACAGTTAACCTCTCGCTTGTCTGGATTCGGATTTCCTGTCACTTCCATTAGGTATCATCTTTTAACCAACTTTCTTTATGGCATCTTGAATGTCTACTTACAACCACCCTACTTTTGAATTCAAGGTTTTATATATATATATATATATATATATATATATATATATATATATATATATATATATATATATATATATATATATATATATATATATATATATATATATATATATAGATGCAATAAACTGACGACGAACAGTACGAAACTAGTAACTAACTAGCCTAAGCGCTTTCGACTCTTAATGAGTCTTTTTCAAAGGCAAATACAAAACATAGTTACGACAAACAAATAAACACAAAAACGTTGTGTTTGTAAACCTCTACATTTCTAAATGTAGAGGTTTACAAACACAACGTTTTTGTGTTTATTTGTTTGTCGTAACTATGTTTTGTATTTGCCTTTGAAAAAGACTCATTAAGAGTCGAAAGCGCTTAGGCTAGTTAGTTACTAGTTTCGTACTGTTCGTCGTCAGTTTATTGCATCTATTTTAATTAATCCCTGACAAACGTGATCCCTTGGTGAATCCAGTACGCTTGAGAGGGTTGTTATTCGCCATATGATTTGTATTCTTTATATAAATATATATATATATATATATATATATATATATATATATATATATATATATATATATATATAAATATATATATATATATATATATATATATATATATATATATATATATATATATATATATATATATATAGAATTATAAATGTATACCAGACAGAACAGAGTGCTATATCTGGATTCTATAGTAGAATCTTGATAATAGTGGGCAGATGGTATATGGGTTGATGCGTGCAGGCAAGGCGATGGGTGTCATTTATTCGCGGACCTGGTTTCGAAACTCCGTAGAGTACAAATTTAATTTTTCTAACCTGTATGATAGTATTGTTTGTATTAAACTCTGTGTGTGTGTGTGTGAGTGTGTGTGTGTGTGTGTCTTGCTTTGATCTATAATTGATACATGAGTGAGTGTGGAACCTCAAGTTCGTTAATTAAAAAATCTTCATCATTATCATCACCACCACCATCTTTATTGTTATCAGGCACATGATTTCTTTACATGGTGACAGTGTTTCCTTGTAATAACAGGCTAAATATCGACTTTCCAAATTTCATTTACATAGATTATGATCCGTACGATGCGCCAGCAAAAAAACAAAAAAAAACGGGAGTTTTTGAAGTGGACAGTCTGATAGGTCCAGTCATAGATGGAACGTCAGCAGAGTTGCCTATATATAGGCACAACTCAAAGTCAAACTCTGTCACACACCAGCACAGGCTTTCTAGATAGAACCCATAGACAACAATCATTGCACTTAGGTGAGTTGAACATTATTTTTTACCTTTTCCTTGAGTAGATGGCTTGACCTCAAAGAACTATATGCAATATCCTGACTGGTTGCTTAATACTCATTGATTGCAGTACATAAAGTTAGCATCAGTCTATTTTATGATCTTGCCATAAAATCATATTTAATTTTGTTATCAGGTACCTTTACTATTGCCAATCCAAATCATTAGCACAGCATAATAGTACATAATATTTTAACAGCGTAATAGTAAATAACATTTTAGTCGACTTTGTGTAGAAATGAATAGGCAAGGACATTCTGCAGTGATAATATTCCATTTACTAACTCCACCCATGATATGCTTCAATTGAACAAATGTTTGTTGTCAATCACTGTCAATAAGATGTTATTCTTGATTAATGCAGCCTAGCTGTAAATTTAGAATTAGTTATTGGGACGTATTTTTCGTAAATCTTAAATCATCTTTAAGTGTTTAATTTCATATTCTAAGCTTTGCAAATGAAAAGAGCATGGCAAAATTGCAGGAAATTGAAATTAGTGCAAAATTACGTTTCCGTATTACGCTGGTCATGATCAGCAAATTGGCATGGAGATCTATTTTAAGCTCATTTGCAAAGTACACAGTTTCGTATTTGTCCTTGTGGGAAGAGCTTTATATCGACAGCATACACCATTTCCTACTGGCGTATCATGCGACCACAGTTTGGTGTCCATGCTGTTCTCGCTTATAGGAGTGTTATACGCTGACAAAACAGTGGTGAAAAGCATAGTTTAGATCTTAACAACTTTCATATCATTTCAAAGAGCCATCTCCTTGACAAGGTTAATTTGGAGATTGCTTGAAGAAAAGCGTTTTAGAATCACAGACTTAT